>JAREIK010001928.1:254202-688234 GCA_029783825.1 Sapria himalayana
TTTGTTTTGCCATCACATAATGTTTCGCCAAACTAATTAGGATGAGAGATCAATAATTACAATAATGAGAATATGCCTTTATGTGAGGATGTTCCACAGAAGATTAAACATGGATCTCCATTTTGGAGACTAGGCCGCCTTGACATTAAGGCTGAAACAAGAAAAGTTCATTCATTACAATCACTAATAGAGCTGTCTATATCATTAAAAGATTGACTTAGAACTTTGGATTTATCTATGAAAGAAAACAATGAATGTTTAACTCAATAAGTCAACATTTATTTTCTCAGGTACTTTCTTCTGGTCTCTGTACTCATTTTTCTTTTTTTCTCTCTTTGATAGCTACAAGATTTTATTACTGCTACAGAGTCACTTAGTTATTTAGAATGATGTAACTGTATTAAATAATCTAAGTGCAATTACTCACAACAAAACAAGAATTCTCATACTCATACCTTCTAGAAAGATGGCAATGAAATCCAAGTTCGTGTAAAATTTGAAGATTAGGCTTGATTGGATTGTAAATGATTTTAAATACTACACTTATTGCTAGGGAATTTACTAAGACATGATATAGATTACTACATTCTCTAATGGCTAAAATATCCTCAATTAGATCACCCTTATCTAATCTTCTCTTAGATAATTTATCAATCAAATAGATGTGAGAACTATCTTTCTTTATGGTGATTTTGATAAAAATAAATTCATAGAATAACAACCACGAGAGTTTTCTTTTCCAGAGAGTAAAAACAAAGTTAATAGATTACATAGTCATTACGAGCTGAAATAATCTTTTAAAGTTTGAATCATGAAGTATTATTCTGTCATCATTAGTTTTGGGGTTAGTAGATATGTATTTAATTATTGTTATTTTTAACCAAGGGATTCTGATGGATGTCATTTCTTGTTGTTGGTATGTGTACATAATATCATTACGAATAATAACCAGTTAGATATTTCTCACAACAATAATTTCTCCAAATAGAATTCTAAAAAAAGGATTTTGGGGCACTCATGTATTTTCATAGTAGCAAGGTATCATAATGTAGACTAAGGAAGATTGAACTAGATATTCTTTTAGAGTTTCACCATATAGATTATACTCTAGTCTTTAGTTGATTCTGCAGTTGATCTTTATCTTAATCTTTCCACCAATACAAGTATTAGGATGAATTCCACTAAATATAAAAGAACTATATGGATGCCTAATGATAAAGCAACAATTAGATTTTATATTGTTTATATAATAAACATAATTAATCATTAATATATATATATATATATATATATATATAATTATTTACTAAATTCTTTTAAATAAATTTACAAAAATATTATATATTCTTCAAAAATATTAAATATATATTTTATAGTTATAATATATACAATGTCGTTGTCTTGTCTGGAAAAAAGACAAATTTTTGAATTGTTATTTTTGAGCTATCAGGTTGCTTCCAACAGCTCATTGGAAGAAATCTGATGATTATCAATTTTCTACCATAAAAAATATTTAAGAATTAAAATATATATTTTTTTAATCAAAAAATTTTATATAAATAAATAAATCATATATTTATTTTCCACAATTACTTTGTAAACCTTTTTTGTCTCCTCTTATCCCCTCTCATTACTCTCAAATTAATATTATGCTCTATTTATTATAATTTTTTTAAATAATTTATATTTTTAATTTTATAGATCAAAATGCTGATGATAAATTTGTTATCGGGATGAACAGTGATTTCTAATATTACTCTACTTTCCCTACTTTCGGTTCATTTTCACATATTAAAAAAATAATAAATTTTAAATTGATAAAAAAAATTAAACTTATACATTAATTAATTATGACAATTCAAACAAAATATTTGAGCCTGAAACTATGTTCTCTCGTATGATCTCGTTCTATTTACCTAAAAAATCAAAAATTATATAAACTTCAATAGTCTAGGTGCATTTTAACATAATAAAAAATAAAAAAAAAAACTAAACATGTCAGATAATATTTAACATTGTGTGTGTGTGTGTGTGTGTGTAAAATAATATAAGTGAGATTAATTACTTTAAGATATATGTTGATCAATAAACAAAAAAATATGATATACTGGATCACGTGCAAATTCAACATAACTACAAAATCTTTGAATTTAAATCAATTTCAAGTTCATTAATCTCTTTTATTTATCATAATGAATTACGAGATAAAATATGACTAAATTGATTATATCTTCCAATTAGATTGTCGAAGAATCAAAGTAGTTCAAAGTAGACAAACCTACTTTCAACCTGCTTATGGAAGAATTCCTATAGAAATAACAATAAAATATAATAAATTAGAACACTAAATTGTAATTAATAAACTTAGAAATCATAGCAGATTAGTGTCCATGACATTTGACATTTAGACTAGTCACAATAGCACATCATTCACATGTTTCACCATCAACTTTATTAATTATATGTGGAAAGTAAATAAAAAATTTTAGAATTTTATTAGCTTTTTCCTCCTCATAATAACTTTACCATATTTGAGTATTTGATAAGTACTTTTAAAAAATATGATATATAAAAAAAAATATAGTATTATATTTGATAACAATTTAAATAACGATATCATGACTAGTATATTTTATTAGAACCATTAATGATTAGCCCTTGATATTTTTATGTTAAGTGTATTTTCATATTATTAACATAATAGTACAATCAAGAATAAAAATTATTTTACTCATATTAGAAAATATCAGAAATTTACTAAATTATCTTATAATACCTAGTAAACAATAAGAGTTCCACACTCTATGTTTGTTAATAATCCTAAAATATTTATTCAACTACGTCAAATAATATTGGAATTATACATTTTTGATGTTAAAGTCACACATTAGTTATCAACATATGATATTCAGCTACGTCAATAGTAAAAATTACAAATTTATTATTGATTATTCAAACTGTAAGACAAGAATTTTATTTTTGAATTTTCTAAAAATTTTTTATGATACAATAAATATGTATTTATCTGTAAATACTATTACCAACTATATTACACTTGAATATATATGCAACATTAATAATATGTTTAGCATACATAAAATATACTCTAATTTTAGTATAATGAATGTTAATATAAATATGTATTTTAAAATATTAATCTTTCATTTCATCTTATTATAATTTTGATTGCACGTATGAATCTTAGTGTTAAGGTGGATGAAATCAAAAATATAATAAAATACAAATCTACTTGCATGAACCAAGCAAAAACAATTTGATAATTGAATTCACAAAAAAATTTGCTAAATTTACATTTTATGATAATAGATATGATAGTTATAGTAGGACCTCGAATAAGGACATAAATTAAGTACACAAAGATGGTTCTTTTTTATTCAATTAGTAAGGAGCAAACAATTGAGTAGTTTATCAATTAAGAACGAGCAATCTCATTACATATATACCAATTATCTATGTTGCACGAATACGCCTAGGAACTACTGTGTCCACGTGTCCGACACGTGGACACTGTGACACTGGTCGGACACGTGTCCGATACGCCACGTGGCGTATCGGACAAAATTAGATTATTTTAAAATTTTTACATTATTTTAAAATACAGAATTATAAATTATTTTAAAATACAGAATTTTAAATTATTTTAAAATACAGTATTTAAAATTATTTTAAAATACCAAATATTTATAATTAATAATTTTTATTTTTATTTTTATTTTTATTTTTATTTTTATTTTTATTTTTATTTTTTTTATCATCACGGGGATAACATATCCTAGCCGTATCCGTATCCTAGTTTTTTAGAATTTGTCGTGTCCCCGTATCCTGCCGTGTCGTATCCCCGTGTCCGTATCCGTGTCCGTGCAACATAGTCAATTATTACTTCATCTTATCATATTGTGTTAATACAAATTTAGATATATATTAGATTGATAAAAATTATACCAATTCATTTATCTCGTACTGTCTAAAATGATATGTTATCTACTGATTCATCCAGTATCTAGCATAACATTGCAATCTATTTTTTCGGTGATTATAAATATTATTTTAGATAAGAGATATAAACTATGACTACATATCATACAAATACAAATACTTTCATACTTAAAAAACTAAAAAATTTCAAAGATAAATATTTAGCAGATAATAAAAGAACTTGTTAGATGATGAATCATGCAATAAGATCGAGATCATAATTATTTGAGATATAATATACACTAAGGTGCAAAAGTCTTGTTGAACCTTGAAACACAAGATAAAATTAAAGTGCAAACTTTTTTTAAGATGCATTCAAACTAATATAAATATAAATTATATATTTCACAAAATATTATCTATAATTTTTATCTATTAATATAATATAATTAAATAAAATATATTAAAAATAAAAAAAATATTAATAATTTTTTATAAATAAAAAAAACATTCAAAATAAAATAATAAAATTTTAATAATCTAATATGTGCGTGTGTGCGTGCGCAAATGTACAGGTATAGAAATAGATATGGATATACATATAAATATCTATATACATACATATAATCTACATATATGTATATAATAACTATACATATATCTATATGCAGACACATACATATATGTACATACACACACACACACACATATATATATATATATGTATGCATGCCTTACATACAAACATAAGGATATATATATATATATACATATATGTAAATAAATATGCATGTATATAAATACATACATATATATATATATATATATATTTTTTATGTATATATATATGCACACACATATAAGCTGCTCAAGTTCATTCCAAAATCAAGCTACTTTAGCTCCTTCCATGAACGAGCTATGTCAGCTCATTCTATGAACTAGCTATGTCATGTTATTCTATGAACTAGTTGTATCATGTCATTCTATGAATTAGCTATGTCATCTCACTCCACGAACTAGCTACCTCACCTCAGTCCATGAAAATTATTTTGAAATAATGTTCAAAAGCAAAGATTATGATGATTGTGCAATCTCGATGCAAGTAGATCGATTAAGATAATCAAATAACAAGACATATAACAATATATTCAGTATTTCACAAGCAAATTAATCACATAGAGATGAATTATTTCTTTTTGAAGAAAGAAATCAAAGATAAAATTTTTACTACAATCTATGATCTTACAATAGATCAATTAATGAATATTTTCATGAAAACCTTTAAAAAATCTAGCTCATTTTTCATTCATTCAGGTTTGGCATTTTATATATTTACATACTAATTTGAGAAAAGATACTACAATTTTATATTTGTCTCATTTTTTTATTGCTTTTTAAAATTCTACTTTGTGGATATGAGCATCATGTGTATTTCCCCAAAGAAAGTTGGAGGTTATGTATAGGTAGTCTCTTGTGCACTTTTAGATTGAATTTATCTTTCTCATTTTTTTCAAAATTAAAATAATAAGAAATTGCAATGTTATTAATAACATATCTAATAATTTTAGTATTTATTATACTGACTAGAAGATTTCCCATCAAATTTCAAATACTAACATATCCACACATTTTGAGATTACAAAAAAAAACTTAAATTTAATTGAGATGGCAATAACATGCCTTTATGATAAAAGTATTCAAAGGTATTTAAAAAAAATAAGATTTTATATATTAATTACTTGATCAATCAATTGTCTTCATTAGTTTTTTTTTCATCATATATATTTTCATATCTTAAATCACAGAGAGAAATTATTTAATTTACTTTCGAAATATATTTTTCTCCAAGACGTGATAAAACCATTAGATGATAAAATATATTTTTCTTAGTTACTATAGTATCCAAAAAAGATACATGTATTACTATTCTAAGACATATATAGTAGTAGTAAATATTAATATTGCCTTCTTTGAGGATGACTTATTCTTTAAAAAATCTAGACCACAATAATAATTCTAAAATACCATCTAATTATTCTAACTATAAGATATTATCACCACTCAGTGACTTTTGAATTTGTTAAATCATATTATGATAATTCTTCTTTCAAATCATCATGCATATGAACATTTACAAAAAAAAAAAAAAAATATTTCCTATTTTAATAGAGAGGATGCGTCTTCCTTGAAAAAAGAATCTTCTATTAGTCTAAATCAAGTATGAGTTCCATATTATAACCCAATCCCAACTCCTTTTGAATCATCAACTTCATGTTTATTCATGTTAAAAATAAAAAAAAAAAAATTCCAAAAAATTAGAACATGTACCTAATTGTTATGATCTTCATCTTCTGATTTTCTTATAAATAAATGAGTTACATTCAATATTCTATCATATAAATTTTATTAAATTTCATATTTTTATTGATAACATTAGGATATTTAAATCTCCTAATATATTATCTCTTTTAAAATGACATCGAGCCAAGATGAAAAGATAAATATACTACACTCTAACAAAACTTTGATACTAATATCTTGATCTTTAAAAAATTTACTAGTGGATACATGTTGGTGTTCACTATAAAGGTTGTTCGTGAAAACAAGACTTAATATGATGAGAGGATTCAATGAAACTTTTGGAGTTGCTATCAAGATATTTTTTTCTCTAGTTACCAAAATGATATCAATTTCAATACTCATTTCTCTTAGTGCTTCTCAAAGATGAATGATAGATTACCTAAACATAGAAGTGTCAAGAGAGTCAGGCGGCCCGGGCACAGCACGAGGCATGGCCCGACTGAGCTGCCCTGGCCCGGTACAACATGGTTCAAGATCATGCCTGGACTTGTGTCATGCCGACCCGAGGCACCGCTCGTGCCGTGCTGGGCTAGGGGGTGCAGTGCCTCATAAATGGGCCAAGCACGACCCGAGTGTAACCAGTTGGCACGATCCACCGGCACAATTACGGTGACCCAAGACCACAAACCGAAAAGCAAGTGCAATCCACTTGGACCACGGCCGCCCGGCCCAATTAGCAAATAACATATTTAGCAAATATGTACACACTCACCACTTGCATTACATTTAAGTACTTATGCGATACTAATAACATATTTAGCAAATATAGAAATGACCTAATATTTAATGACATGACTTTGAAATGAAAATCAAATACATAAAATATTAGTCGACCATTTTATTTTTTTATTATCTGGTTATCTGATTGGATCCTAGGGTTAGTGCATAAGGAATAAAAAATAATTTGACATATATATCCATATACATGAACATCATATTTGAATAAGGACATATTATTAAACTAGGTTTGATAGTAGTTGTAATCAAGCTCCAAATACGAACATTGACACCATATTCAAAGATGATGACATCTTCATTCAGTTAGTAAGTGAAAAATAATAGGGTAATCCATCAAATAAGAGCGAGATGTCTCAGTATTTAGATACCGATTACTGTTCAATCATATCACATAATAATAACACTAGAGATAGTTAGTAGTTTAGTCAAGCTCCAAGTATGAACATGGACATCATATTCGGAGATGATAATATCTCCACTCAATTAGTGAGAAAAATGATAGGATAGTCCATCAAATAAAAACGAACTATCTCGGTACTTAAATACCGATTACTGCTCAAAGCTATCACATAATAATATTTTATTATGATAGAAATTATATGAAATCACGTATCTCACGCTAACTAAAATGACACAAATCTACTAACTTTTGCAATGTCGAGCATAGAATAAAAATATAATTTTTCTGTTTCGATAAATATTATTTCAGATAGGAGATCGAGACTACGACCAAATATCATTAAGACATTTGCATGCATAAAAAATTTGAAAAATTCAAGATTTGACATTCATGATAGAACTACATTGAGACAGAGTGGTAGTGCACGAGTTGCTGGCAAAGGTAGATTATGAGATATATTCCTACTAGCTTTTAAGAAAATTAAAAAAAGAATGAAAGTGCTACCCTAAAGTGAGCGAAGAGTATAAAAATGTTGTTGACACACATTTGTGACTTAAATCAAATTTATGACAATACTAGAAATTTAAAAAAGTTCAATTTAAATATATATCTATAATATATATAATGTGTTTCTAAAGTGGTATATATGTGTTATATGTATAACATATTACAAATGAATTATATATATGAACTTATATAAAAATCTAGTTCCATTACAATGCATATTCTCTCCAGCTCATGCTCTCCTAGTGAACTTCACCCTCTAGGATTCTTCATCCCATGTATGTTGCATGTTCTTAGCTTGTGAATACATAGTTGTTTAAAATTTTTTTCGAATATTTTTGTAATGATGATGTAGTATTTTTAAAATTGTGAATAAGGTATAATGGTAACTACAATTGATAATGCACCAAAAATTAATTTTTTTTTAATCTGGTATTCTTTTTTACAAACCAAAAATTTGGGAAATCATTTTTTAATTATTTTTAAAATTTATGTACATCTACATCATGTTCTCTTATTTAATTATGAAAAATTAAACTGAGGAAAAGAAAATTTATATCTAAACTGAAAATTATATAATATTATATTAAAAATTACATACAATAAATATGAAATAAAATAATTTAATATAAAAAAAAAATTAAGTTCTTCATTTTAATCAACATCGACAAATTGTACTTCAGAATGACATTCATTATGTGTTGAATGTTTAATTTTTCAAAATTTTTATAAAATTTATCAACTATAATTAGAAGATTCATTTGTGTATCTTCTCAATCATTTAGATATATAAATATTTCTAATATATTCGATACTAAATTTTATCTTCATGTCTACAATTAAATTAACAACAATAACAAAAAAATCTCAATAATATAACAAATATCATATGTTTTAATAGATTATATGTTATTTTAAGTAATAAAGTAAAAAGAATTAACAAAATTATATCAATTCAATGAGTGAATTTTTTAAATCAATTGAAAGATTAGTAATAATAGTAATTAATATATAAATATTTTGAAAGAATACACTTATTGAACGAACTATCCCATTACTTTCTCTTATCAATTGAATGAAGAATGATATGAGTCACATAACTAGGCGGCATATAACCACATTTAATTCATAATATTTATAAAAATTATATATTTTTTATATATTTTATCTTCTGATTCTTTTGGTCAGATCATACAATTTACTATGAAACTTACAATATTTATTAATTCTTGCGCCTTAACTATCACATTCACAAACCAATATTTAAATATTTTCTTTTTATTGTGATATTATTTTACTGAAATACCAATTTTCTTTATATTATTGATACACGTGACTAGTATTACAAAAATACCTAAATAAAATACAAGATATATGAGTATATATAAATAAACACACATTCTCAACATCATAAAATATCTTTAACAATTTAATAATAAAAAAGTATAACTACTAAACATTTTTACTTATTTTCATTGTTTGATGTCACAAATTTCATTATTTATAAGATTAAATACCTTATTATAGTAGTCAGCACAATAGTTCAACACTAGACATAATGAATTCTAATTATATTTAATATCAAATAAAAAAAATTCTTTTTTATCCTTATTAAGTAGTAACTAACACAAACTATGAAATTCTTATAATTTACCAACCATATTAATAAATTTTATAAAAACTTATATAGCATTTAATGAGAATGAAATTAACTTTAATCTAACACATATTATTAAGTTAATAATATAACATATATATCTAATATGAAGAAATTTAACTAAGAGATATACTCTAATAATTTTTACAAATAATAAATTAATTATTACAATTTTGTTTACAGTATTAATAAAAATTATACTAAATATTTTTTAAAAATTTTATATTTTTTAAAAATAATGAATAGATACTCATATATGATAGACAATATTAAGATAAAATTCTTAAAAACTCCTAATAAATTATTTTTTAGCATCACATTTGAATCAATATAGTTGACTATAATATATGTAAATGACATGTTATTTTGAGTAATTCAAATATTTGATATCATTGATACCATATCATTATGATTTTTATGGATGATAAAATTAGATTGGATTGAGCGTTCATATCAATCCAACCATCAATTGATCATTGGACTAGTCCGATTTTATCAATTGGATCAATATCACATCAAACCACAATCAGAGTAGCATAACCAATGATCATACCAATGAACTAGTAAAATTAGGTAGTTTTTAGGAAATCAACCCACATTACAAGCCACTTAAATGCACGGATGAGATTATAACCAATACCCCAATAGCCATAAAACAAGCAACTTCAGGTTCCCTAACATTTTCCATGTAGCTTACATATTAAATTTTTAAACATAACTCTCATTAAAATATAATTTTAATAAATTAATTAATCCTAATTATTTTATTTTATATTTTATCTAATATAAAATATATTAAATATATAAATATTAAACAAAGAATTATACCAAACAATTTTTTTTAAATCATTTTATGATAATATAAATATAAAATATATAAATATTAAAAAATCATATATATATATATATATATATATATATATTATCATTTATTTATTTTATACTATTGAAAATATTAAATTAAATAAATTCTACTTCAATTATACTAACAAAATAATTTTATGTATATTTATATATTTTATATTTTTAAAAAAATATTCATAAATTTTGACTAATTTTCATATTTTTGTTAATATTTTATTGATATTTTTGATATATCAATAAAATTCAAGTATTACATATTTATATTTATTGATATTTTTTATTTATATATATGTGTGTTATTTTTAAAATTATTTTTAATTTTGATAATATATAAAATATATTTATGATATCACCAGTTTGATAGAAGTCTCAACAACATCCTAAACAATAAACTGTGAATAGGTAACTTTTCTGGTTCAGTGATTGATCTAGTTTTTTTAACATTTATAATTTTAAAGATCATCAATTATTAATTTTTTATCAAAATATGAATATTGTAAAATATTATTTTGAAAAGATGACTAGAAAATCTTACAATATGCAAGTTAGACATATTCATACATAAAATATACAAACCAAAAATTTTTCCTAAATTTTAATAAAAGTCTCATACAAATAATCAATCTAATTATAAATTTATGACTATACATGCAAGAAATCATTGAGATTAAAGTAGATCCAATTTTAGTGATATTAAATTTTGTTTGTTCATGATCTAATATACAATATTTTTTTATATATTATTTAACAAAATTTTTAAGGTGTCATGACTCACTATTAGTTTTGTGGTGACATATTCTTTATAATATAGACAGTATGTTAAATAATCTTTTTAACTCACTAATATTTTTTATTTTATTATATTAAAATTCATAGTATACAAGGTCATCTATTAAGCTTAAGTTTTTTAGTTGCACTTAAAAACCTTGAAGGTAAATCAGATGAGATTAGAGTCCTTACTAGAGGTGTCAAACGGGCCGGCCCAGCACGGCACGGCCCGTTTTTCACGTGCCCAGCCGTGCTGCCGTGCCGTGCCCGGCACGGCACGGTTTTTAAAATTCGGGCACGGCACGGCCCGTGGGCACGGCAAGGCCGTGCCGTGCCGTGCCGGCCCGCTCGGGCACGGGCGCACGGCAAGGCAGGGCAGGCGGGTCGGGGCGGGTCGGGTCTGTTTGGACCCGACCCGCGGTCTTTTTACCGGGGGCGGGGCCCGGTTGGGTCACGAGTCACGACTCAGTGAGTCGTGACCGTGAGTCGTGACTCGTGAGTCGCGACTCACGAGTCACGACTCAGTGAGTCGTGACCGTGAGTCGTGACTCGTGAGTCGCGACTCACGAGTCACGACTCAGGCACGCGGGCCGACGTGCCGTGCCAAGGCACGAGTCGTGCCGTGCCAAGGCACGAGTCGTGCCGGGCCAAGCACGGCACGGCTCGTGCCGGGCACGGCACGGCTCGTGCCGGGCACGGCCCGGCACGTGGTTTGTGCGGCCGGGCCCGGCACGGGCCCGGGCACGTTTTTTTTATCGTGCCGTGCCGTGCCTCGTGCCGGGCCGGGCCGGCCCGGCCCGTTTGACACCTCTAGTCCTTACATCTAAATTCTCAAAAAAAAAAAAAAAATAAAACTCATTTTATTTATTTCACTAAAATTCATTTAAAATAGTAACAAAAAATAAATTTATCAATTCCTAGTCTAAATTTACAATTTTAAAAGGATATAAGAAAAATGTCCAAAATATAAAAATGAAAGATACCTAAAATTTAATAAATAAAGCATCAACACATTTATTGATATAAAATTTAAAATTAACCAAAAAATTTAGAATATTTTGAATATTGAAAAATAAAAGAAAATGATTACAAAATTTAAATGGAAATAAAATTAAATTTTAATATTTATACATAAAAACTTAGATCAATTTTTTTTTATCTTTTTTTTTGTTACCATTTGAATATTGCACAGAATCCGACTGTTGAATTTTATCTACTCAATGGGTCATTCTAATGGAATGGTCTAGATGCAATGATTATTTAAATTTTTTGTTGCATTATGTAATATAATGCAACTCACACAAAGATTATTTAAATAATCTTTGATAAAATTTTATTTTCTCAAAAAAAAAAAAAGAGATACACATTAATTTTGAGATCTAGAACAAAAAAAAATACAAAATGATAATTAGAGCTACTTATAAGATTCGTTATATTACATACTTATTTGAGGAAATAATATTTTTACTACTCTATACTATGATAATTAGACAATAAAGTATAAAATTTTCAATCCAATATTTCATGAGTGATAGAAATACATACAAGTCAATATCTTATTTCTCATGAAAAAAAATTTAAGATAATAATTATTATAACATACATTCATATAGCAGGCTAGCCAACATATTTATGGATATGAGAAAACCTTAAGTTATTTCTCTTTCCTTTTAGTTAGGTATTTTAAATATTTATATATCAATTTGAATAATAATGTTACGACCTATCTATTTAGTTTTGCTAAACTACACTTGTGATGGAAACATCCAATATGTGAACTACATTATTTATTTTTTGTTATCATTTTTGCTACCTATAACTCATTACATATGTGTGAGATTTATATAGGTGTTTCTTTTTTGATAGTACATTTATGTTTTTTTGATTCTACAAAAATATTGTTGGATTCACATTTAGTTTGAGAGTATTTTGGATTCTCATTTCCAAAGTGAGACCTAGTGAAGGAAAACCACTGTGAAAGCGCAATAAAATATACTGGAAGTTTTTGTTAGAAAAAGGAATTCCTTCTATAGATATGCACATGTTCATTCTTTGGTCAAAAGACAACTACATGGCTAATCTAAAATTTAGTTTATACTAGAGTTTTTTGTGAAATTTCAAAAAATCAAGCAAGGATTCTGTGAACATGCAATTTTGAAATAAACAAGAACAAAGATCGTGAACAACATGGTCAACAAAAAATAGATGGAGGCAAGGAAGAATTTAGCACCCACGGGGTAACAGAATTACCTGTGCCCTTAAGCTGGTAATTTCTTCACTTAAACTGGCATTGACACACTTTAAATCATCAAGCTTTTTTTCTGAAGAGCAAGCAGGACTTATCCTTGAGAAAGACAAATTTGTCCGAGAGGCCATTCTAGAACTATGAGTGGAATATTGTAAAACTTGCTTTCCATTTTCATCAAAAAAAGTTGGTACACTTGATGAATCAAAGCCACTAAACTGAAAGTTTCCATTTTGAATAGGGAAAACCCGGCTGTTATATATTGACCTCTTGTGATTCTTAGAATGCCAACTTTCTACATGAAGACTTGAATCACCAGAAGAAAGAATGGAAACTTGTGTTTGGAATCGGGGACCAACAGTCTCTTTATCAAATGCATTATTTGCTTTACCATGTACATTTTCACTTTTGGCTTTAGGAATTTTCAAACCAAAACCAGATTCAATATTCTTATTTAGTTTATTAAGACAATCATCACACACACGATATGGTTTGGTCATATTCGGAGCCAGTGAAGCTTTGAGAGATTTTCTACTACTACATACCTTACAAAAAACCAATCCACAGTTGTAGCAGTTGTGGCGTTTTCTTCTAAATCCAAACAGATTATGGCAACCCATGCAAGCAGAATGACTTGCACCACAGACCCACTTATGAGGACATATAATTGCAGAAAAATTTGATCCACACACAATCATTTTCACTTGCTTATCTTTTAAAAATTCAACAAGCGTAGGGGTACTTCGACCCTCATTATCTCCATGTCCTAGTTGTCCATTTGATCCCTTTCCCCAAGTAAATACATCAGTTTTGGATGTCAAAACTGCAACGTGGTAAGAGCCACAGGCAATCTTTTCTACCGAAATTTCTGCTATTTTACCTTCAACCAGAGTAGGAAATTTCCCATTAGCCGCAGGACTTCCTAATTGTCCATAAGTATTACTCCCCATTGTGTAAACCCGTCCAGTTCTAGTAAGGACAACAGTTAGATCACACCCACAGTCAACTTGACGAACATCCTCATTGTCCAGAGCAGCTACACATTCAGGAATCAGTCTAGCTTCTTTATCACCGTGTCCAAGTCGACCTTTATCTCCATCTCCCCAAGTGAAGAGCTTTCCAAACAAAGTGCCATCAGAGACTCCTGGGCTAGATGATTCGGCTGTAACTTCAATAACAGCAGCGGTATGCCAAACACCACAAGCCACCTTGGTTGCTCTTAATCCCTTCAAGGATTCCACTTCACGCGGAACACTTGTACTACCATGATCTCCATGCCCTAGAACACCAAATGTTCCATCTCCAAATGTAAACAGCTGCCCGGTAGATGTCACAGCAGCAGTATGCCACAGCCCACACGAGATGTGAGATACATGTATACCTTCCATATCACCACTAACTTTTCTCGGGATCCAATGGCTGGCCTCACTTCCATGACCTAGAATACCAAAATTATGAGTTCCGCCACCCCATGTATACAGGTCTCCTGAAGTTGTAACGGCACAGGTGTGATACTCACCACATGCAACAGAACCAATGTTGATGCCGCTTAAAGAATCTATGAGCTTTGGTTGGAAGATATTTACTTCTGTTCCATGCCCAAGCCTACCTCCACACTCCTCTCCCCAACTGAAGATTTCACCTTGTTTTGTAACTATCACAGCGTGCCTACCACTGCAAGCTATATTATGGGTATCAAGAACTACTGTAGATTCCAATGGAATAGGAAGAAGAGCATCCACTTTGTCATTAGATGAATTCACTTTTCCATCATTATGTCCACCCAATAATCCATCTCCGACACCTTCCCCCCAAATGAAAACATCACCTAAAGCATCAAAATCATCACGGCAAGAACCCTGACTTGATGAACTGACTCCGCTTGATAAACTCACCCTAACTGCTTCGCTGGTAGAATTTCGACCATTTGATTGATCAACATTATCAGCTGTTAACAAACTTACAGAATTTTCCAGTGATACACTGTCACTTTGATTTGGAGGCTTTGAAATTGCGGTATAAGATATTAAATGAGAGAATGTTTTTCCCAATCTATTGTGTTGCACACTTTCAAATGGCACCTGAATTATTAGCCCATCTCTCTGCTCTGGTTCCTTTGGTAAAAGAAAAATTAAAAAAAAAAGGCATTTATTTTCAGAAACAAATAAATTAGGTTCAGAAGAAACTAGCATTCATTTAATTTGTGAATCCTCAATCTATGCATTTTTTGTGACACACTAAGCCAAAAAATGCTAATTATTTCAAGAAAAAAAAAATGGCAAAGTTAGCAGGTACGTATTTTCCATTTTTTTTTAAATTGTAATCACAGTCAGTTTCATATATAAGCTTGTCCATGCATCAGCTTGGGCGAATATTTCTAAAAATACTCAATCCATCATAAATAGAACCAGTAACGAACAAGTGGTGTTACTAGTAGAGAAGTTTTCTGTGCACGAGTGTTTGGGCTCTCTGACGATGCACTTTCACTTCTTGTCTCTACCTTCCATTGGCGATAATATTTTCCACGAGTAATCAGCGCCTTAAGCCCAACAAACCAAATCTCTGCCTCATCCTTATCTTTGCATATCTGTTCAAAAATGCATCAGAGATCTACATAAGTTGCACATTTGTTGAGAAATTTAAATTACATAATTTATTTATTCAAGAGAATAAAAAATATAGCTTTTGATTAAATGGAAAATAAAGTACCAAAATGGGGAGACTCACCAAATCCAATGACCTGTCATTGTATATAAGAGAAAATGATTGGTACTCCTTTTCAGGTCGAGGATACCGTTGAAATATTGCCTAAATTCCAATAATCAACATATCAAATGCATAATAATTTATGCATAATGTTAAAGTAGAAAGAATTGATAAAAGAACAAACAGCCTCTCAAAAATATTCTTCAAAATTATTGAATTGTAGGTTGTGTTGTATTTTATTTTCCAAATTATTGTTTTGTTCAGGTAAAAAAGTACACATTAAAATAGAGTATTTTAAAAAAATGTATTTATTATTTTCATTAAATTATTAATATAAGTAGAATTTTTTTCATTGTTTCAACAAATAGTCATTGCTTGCCACCAATGCCCGACATCGACAGTCACCATGAAAAATACATTCGTCATCAATGATGGTAGATATTTTTAAAATTACAACAGAAGATGCAAAATCTTTCACACCACGACTTTCCCAATATGAGCCCTATAAAATACAACAAAAAGAAAATTATCAACTAATAACAAAACTTCCCAAATACAATGAAAATAATATATAAGAGAAACTCAGAAACATAAAACTATCAAAATAAGTAAAACAATTTTGGGCTGTCCATACTCCATATATAAAATGTTTCTATCAAAAGACAAAAAAATATATACAATGCATCAAGCTTTGAGAAAAAAAAATAAACTGCAACATCTTCAAGATATACCCATGATTATATCAATTAATTGATCTATTTAAAAAAAAAAATACTATAACAATGATCTCATCATAAATCTTCTTTATAAGAAAAAAATAATTTATATTTATGTATTTTATTTGGCTATAAAATACTACATTTAAAATTATATGGTTTATTATGTGTCTATCATAGAAAAAAATATTCAAAATAAATGCTTGATTTCCTTAAAAAAAAAAAGCTTAATTTACAATATCTAACAAATAATTATCAATATCATTCTGAAATTTATCTTTACACAAGATTTCAGAATCAACATTTAGCTTTTACTTTTATATAAAACAATAATATCTCCAAGAATAATACAATAACTTATAATAGATCTTCTTTCCATACAAGTTATTGCGGAACTAGAACTCAAAAAATCAATTAACTAAATGCATTCGTGATCATTAAATGAGATATCAATGCTTAAAAATTTTTTCTCATATCAAAATATTATTGAAAGAGTTGCATCAAAGTGAATATGACATAAAAAACCAAAAAAATAATTGACTATATTAATTACATTAACTATAAATAAGATGATGATAAGATAGTTCATGTTTCTTATAATTCTTAGGTATATAATCGAATCAATTATATGACTCATCAAATAAAAAAAAATTGTATCTAATTTAGCAAAAACATATATTAGAATATAACCCAAGAAATTAATATTTATAAAAATTTCAATAATATATCTCATTTATAACAATACAACTAGCCTTATATTATAAATTATTTATATCTCCAGAAAATATTCAAGTCTCCTAAGAACTTTTATCTAAAATTAATCTATAACACATATTAAATATGAATAATTCATTTCTCATAATATGGATATCATACACATATTAAATATCAAAATAAATATGTCAATTAAACACTTCAAAAAAAAATTAATCTATAACATATTTGTGCAAACTAAAAAAAGATAAATATCAATACAAGTCTCACATATCAAACTTTTGTAGACTAATTTATTTCATAGAATATATTTCATTATTTACATTATAAATATATCTACTTTGTTACTACTCAAAAACTAGATAGTTATTTCATATATATTTTTTTTCATGGTAACAAAAAATATATATATATTCTTCATATTTAAATGATATATCATCTATCTATGAGATTGTATCAATAATATAAGTATTCATATTATTATCATGGTATTAACTAAATAAAAAATACCATCATAATCAATCCCAAATATCTAGGTAAGCCCCCTTACAATTCTTATATTAAAATGATCTTTCTAACTAAACTAACCTTTATAATAAATACCCACCTACAATTAATAATATATCTTACCGAATGTTGAGGTATTATTTTCAAGTTATATTAGAGTAGATAGCATTTATATTTTAAATCATTGTCTAATGTCTACTTGTATGAAATGATATCTTATAATGAAATTTAGGTATCCTGGTACCAATAATAAAAATAATAAAAAATGATATTATAAAAAAAAAATAATATCTATGAAATATGATATAATGTACAACTATATTATTTCTAAAAAATATTCAAAAAATCAATATTAAAGAAGTCACTTATAAAATCATCTAATTTCTCGAAAACTTTTTTTCTATTTGAGTAGATTGCATATGTTCTTTTTTCTTTGAATAAATTTAAAGTCCTAAATAATCAAATCTCTCAATTTTCAACTTACTAAGAGATGGGATTGGAATCGACACAAGATCTATTGGCATAAAGGTGTCGAGTAGGCCACAAGACCCGGACACTCCACGTGGTACGGGCCGACAGAGTCGTGCCTAGCCTAGTACGGCACGGTCCAAAATCATGTCTAGATTTGAGTCATGTCAGCCGAAGGCTCCCATGCCTCATGTCGAGCCAAGCATGACTCACATGTCTTGCTCGTTGGCATGGTCCACAAGTATAGTGATCATGATCCAAAATGCAGAGACTAGGTCAAAGGTCATTTGTTACCATGACCCAGAACCATGCCCAAATCAATGTTCAATTTATAAAAAAAACATGTACTTGTTTAAGCGAACATGAACTCAATCCACCATATTGACATGACTGATCGGGTCATTGGAATTTAAGTCCCAAAGGGTGCCTCATCTTGAATGTCAGAATTCTTTCCTACAACTAGAACAAAAATCTAACTATAAGATTTTAGCCCCTATATTTATTTAAAAAATATTTTTTTGAAAAAAAAGATATTTTTTTAATAAAAAAAATATATAAATATAATTTTAAAGTTGAGTATTTCATTCTCAATTTTAAAGTTGTCTCATCTCCTCTGCTTTGTGCTATTCTTTGCTTTGTTGTTCCTTTCTTAGTCTTTCTCATTCTCAGTTTTATTATTTTAATTTTTTTTAAGTTGAAAACCTAAACGACTATGTTGCACGGATAAGCCTAGGAACTGTCGTGTCGCCGTGTCCGACCCGTGTCGCCGTGTCCACGTGTCCGACATGTGGACACGGGCCGGACACGTGTCATATACGCCACGTGGCGTATCGGATACGCGTCAGAGACATATCCGACACATTGTTTGGAAATAGTCGTCGTTAACAACAGACGCGTCGTTTACCTATAGACGTGTCGTTTACCTACATTATTTTAAAATACAAAATTTTACATTATTTTAAAATACAGTATTTTAAATTATTTTAAAATACCTAATATTTATAATTAATAATTTTTATTTTTATTTTTATTTTTTTTATCATAACGTATCCTAGTCATATCCGTATCCTAGTTTTTTAGAATTTGTCGTGTCCCCGTATAATGTCGTGTCGTATCTCCGTGTCCGTATCCGTGTCTTTGCAACATAGCTAAACGATATAGTGTTTGGCCTCCAATTGTGATTACATTTATGCATAATGACAGTAAAATCTGAATTTTTTTTTGTTGTTTATAAATATTTTTTTAAATATAAACAAAAAAATAACAAATGACTAATACTAATAGTGAATATAATGATAATGACATTAATATTGATTTATATATAAATAATAATGATAATCCTATGAAAAGATTCGAGACCGAAATCATATTTTCTATCATGGTCTTAACCTAGACTTAAATACTTTTTAAAAAAAAATAGAATGCCTTCAATTGTTTAAATTCACTTTAAGATAATAAAAAAAAATTCTACAGGTATCAATAGAGAATCAACATGATATATATATATAATGAAAAAAATATATACATGTAGAAGTATATGTAGTACGAGCAACCTAAAAAGGCATGTCAATTAATGCATCAAAAAATATAATATATTAATTCAAAGCAACCCCGATTAAATATGAGCTATAAGGTATTTGAAGCTAGATCTAATTCAACTATTTTGACCTCGTTCATATATCATAATAATTTAGGAAAAAAAAAAAAAAAATATGACCAAATTTATTATAATCATAAATCTTCCGATTAAATTTTTGAAGGATCCTAAGATAGTCAGGATCATGCAGACTTACTTCCAGCCTGCTTATCATAAAATTTCATGTCCACATATAGGAACAACATAAGTAAATATTAAAAATTAAAAAAAAAATAAATAATAATTAATAAATTTAGAAAATATTATGGAATAATGCTCGTGACATCCTATATCTAGTTAGTCGCAATGATATATCATTTGCATGTCTCACCTCCCTCTGTGTATATTTTACATGAAAACTTAATAAAAAATTTTAGGATTTTCTGAGATTATTCATCCTTATAATGATCTTATAATATATGAGTGCATGACGAGAATCTTTTGAAAATAAAAATTTCACAATAAGATATTTAGTAATGCATTTGATAATGCATCTAGTAATAGGATCACTATTAGTATATTTATTATGACTATTAGTATATCCTAGAATGGCTAACAAACAACATGAATTGGGTAGTCTATATTTATCTGCGAATTTTAAAAAATTCTAAAAAGATATAAAATACCATTGAAATTATTCTTACCTAATGTTAGAGTCATGTATTGAATATATACCATTAAAATTATTATTAACACTGAATGGGATACGAAAATTTCTTTTATGAAATTCCTAATAATTTTTTATGACACGATGAACATATTTCGTCTGTGTAAACTCCACTATTTGCATTGCACTTAGGTGCATACACAACATTACTAACATGTTTAACAAGTTTTAAGTCATTCTATACTTACTGTCATGGCCGTTGAGAATAAATTAAGTATTTAAAATACTGATCTACCATTCCATATCATTATTGTCTGGCTACCTACATTGATCATAAGGTAAAGATCAAAAGGATATAAAATATTTTGAAATACATATATACATGCATGAACCATAACTACCTACCAAGACTACTAATAACGATAATGACTTATCCATTCAATTAACAAAGAAAAAATAATGAGGTTGTATATCATACAAAAACGTGCTATCTCAATACTTAAATATTTATTACTACTCAATCATATCATATAATGATAATAAGAACATTGATATTTTACTATGAAAATCAAATAAATCCACTTATTTCATGCAATCTAAGGTGAAATAGGATCTACTAACTCATTCGGTATCTAGCATAGTATTAGAGTCTATTTTTTTTAAATATCATTTCAGATAGGAGATCGAGACTTTGGTCAAATATCATTGTGACACTTACATGCATGAATGACTGGAAAAATTCAAGGTTAAATATTCAGGATAAAACGAGACCAATAACGTAAGAGTAATTGACAGATGATGACTCACAAGAATTGGATAATAGAGGTCACCACTAGTGATACCAACAGATACATACATGATAATGATATTTGCAAACAGATATCAATTGACATTGAGATTAATTATTTTTTGTTGATATTATATTTATTTTATGATTACTATTTTGTTATGATTTATGATTATATTTTTTTGTTATTATTATTAATTATTGTTTATTATTTTCTTTTAATGTATAACTCTTGATATTTGGTTTTAAATAAAATTTTGTATTAATTTTTTTACTGCACTTACAGTGTAATAATTGTAGTTTATTTATATATTTGTAATCTTTTGATTATACTTATGATTCATTGATGTTATTTTTGATGTGTGTTGATTGTTTTTGTTGTACATGTAATTAGTTTTTTTCTTTGTTTTATTTATTTTATATTTTTGTTTTATGTTTCTATGGTGATTGGTCATCAATGTATGGTGAAAGTGGCAGTGACCGGTGGATGGTGTCTTTGGTGGCACTAACACAAAACCAGCATGATTTGGCACTACCCGATACGACTCCTATGTTGAGTCATGTCAGGAACAACACGGTGGCCCAACTAGGCCACCCAAAAATTAATTTTGCCGTACGGCACGACTCGTTTAACACTTCTACATTGGCATAACTAGACTAGAAGAAGATTCTTTTTCAAAAAAAAATAAATACTCTTCATAATCAATTTATTTTGAACAAATTAGTACAAATAAATACTCAAAAAAAATCATCATGATGTGAACTAACGAGTTCATATATAGATAAGGAGTGACAATCTCTAGAATTGGAGTCCCACACAAAATTCCAAAAATATAAAAGAAATAAGAAATCAAAATGTCTTTTCTAAATTTCTATCATGTTCAGACTAGCTAAAGAGAGTCTATCAAAAAAAACATTAATACTAATTTATACTTTAAAAATCTCACATAAATAATATTTATATTTTTTTTATATACTAGATCAACCTAAAATCACAGTTTGTTAGTATGAGTATCATTTTATCATGTCCAATGAAGACATCAAAGCAATGTCTTTCATAAACTTTGAGAGATACGAGATTGATTAGATTAGAGTAAGATTACTTTTCTAAAAGAATCTTATTATCTCTTTAATAAATTTATTTTGACCATGTTAGTCCAAATAATTACTTGAAAAGAAAGTAATCATAATATGAAATAACGAGTTGAGAAATAGATGAGTGATAATCTCTCCAAATTAGAGTACGACGTGAAACTCTAATTAAAAAAAATAAAAGATCAAGATGTCTTTTTTGAATTCCTACCATGTTTATACTTGCTAAAGAGAAAGAATCTGTCAAACAAATAACATCAACACTAATTTATATTTTATCAATCTCATACAAATAATATTTATAGTCATTTTTTATAATAGGCCAATCTACAAAGTCATGCTTTATTAGTTTGGGTGTCATTTTATCATATCCTACAAAGATATCATGAATAAAGCAAATTCTCTCAACAATTTTGATAGAGAAACTATATAATCATTCTACAAAATATCAGATCTGAATAAAACACAATAAAAAATAACATAAGAAAATATTCAATTAATTAAATAATTTATGATTAAAAAATTATATCAGCATAAAAATACTTGAAACATTTACTTCAAAAAAAAATCACTAATCGGCTCAATCAAATATTTATTTTTTTTTCACAACCTCATTCAGTTAGTGTGTGATAGCACAAAAAAAGTGATGTATGATCTAGTAATGAATATGATAAATCCTGAAGTAATCTAAAATACTCTATGATAGTATCTTCCTATTAATTTTTATATTTTTATTAAACTAATTTTTTATTTTTTTTATGAAATAATTAAAAAATAAGATAAGTTTGATATCTAAAATAAAATAAAATAAACTAAATAAAATAATATGTGATTATCAACTAAGATAATTAAATTTTTAAGTCAAATCAAGTCTTAACTCTATTAGAAGCTCATAGGTCTAAAAGAATAAAATCAAATAAATTATTACTTGCATATGTCTAATGGGTAAGAGAGGAAGCTCTAATATATTTTCCTACCTGGGAAGTTTCATACTCTAGCATAATAATAACTTCAATATTAGAATCTAATATCTCCACATGGCCAAAGTCATGACCAAAAATAAAAAATAAATAATTAATAGATCAATAATATTTAAACACCTAGTATGACACTTAATCATAGAAAAAAAAACATACAAACTATTATGTTCAATCCCAAATCAAGTCCTTAAAATCTTTTGATTCTACAAAATATCAAAAAAAAAAACATTAAAATTAAATTGTTTAACAATACAACTCATAAATTAAAACATGCATAAACAAATAAAAAACATGAGAAAAATAAGATACCAAGTTATGTTATCATAGCTAAAAACTTTAGTCAATTTGTCATTAGCTATAACATTTAAAAAATAAGAAAAGATACAAATAAATAATGATTACTTATGATATCTTTGTTAACTCTTGATTCAATAACCTTGAAGTCTAGAGTGAGAAAAAATAATAAGATGAATTAGCAACAATATTGAATTAACATCTTTAACACACATTGCATCAGCATGCTATCCAATTCTACTCAAACCATTCTAACATTTTTTATCCCTTGCATTCCTACTATGTGACTGTTGTGTGTTGTTGTTGAAATGTTGTGTGCCAGTTGTGTGCCAGTCGTGTGCCAGTTGTGTGCCAGTCGTGTGCCAATTGTGTGCCAGTCGTGTGCCAGTTGTGTGCTAGTCGTGTGCTAGTTGTGTGCCAACTATGTGCCTGTTGTGCATCAAATAGCTCCTTGCCTAGAATTTCTATTTCTGATGGCTCAAATATCATGTAAAATAGAAATTAACAAAAAATTATTACCTTGAATAAAAAAAAAATAAACATACAAATAGAAATCCTCTATAAATACAATTACTCAAATTATTATTACTCACATGTTGAATATTTTCATCCATAACATAAAATTAAATTAAATTAAATTAAATATAAAAGAAAAAAGTAATTGTAACACATATCATTAAAATCTACACAGAGCATACTCATTAATCTAGTTATAATATCTAAAAAGGAATATGATAAACTTTCCTCTATGTTAGATTTATCTCAATCTTCATATATTAAAAAACAAAAATATTTTAATAAATATTTTTTAATAATTAAGTACTTTTTTTTTGCACAAGAAATAATATATTAGATTTCTAATGACATTACATGCAAAATGTGATTGATGAGAAAAAAAACAAATATGTGAATAATTCTAGTAAAAAAATTTTTATATATAAGAGTTTTCCGAAGAAGGTATGCTGAGATGTGGTTAAGTACAAACTATCTAAATAGTGAGATGCATTGACTAGTTATTTAAGTACTTAGAAATAATCCAAGTGTTACTCACCTATGATAAGTAGGATAATTGGGCCACCAATGACAATAGTATATTCTTTAATATAGAATTTTTTTATGATTCCATCATAGTTTATTGAGACCAAGTCGTTAGGGAAATTTCAATATCTAATTCTCTACTTGTTTTGACACCAATGCAAAAATATCAAGTCTAGTATAAGTAAGAGTGAAGAAAATCCTTATAAGATATTTTTTTTCATTTATTGGTACCTCTCAAATTATTGTTCCAATTTAGTCAATATTATAGAGTTCAAATAGTCATAAGAACTAAAAGCTATGTATCACTCATCTCAAAATTTACACAAGAAAAAATATCACATTCATACCAATAATCAATTTGATGTCAAGTTAGATGTTCTCGCACACGACTACATTCATTTTGATCTTCCCATTATTCTTTGAAAAAATAACAAGTGATACTCAATAATATCAAGAAACAAAAGTCTCTTAGTGTTTCTTTCAATTTGGATTCCAACAAGTCATGCTAGAATATATTGATATCCTTCACTCTGAAAAAATCTAAGAATTAATATTTCATTAATAAAAAAATTTTATTTTGATGTTGTGTGCTAATAATTTTTATCCTTCACTCTAACATAAATCTCCTAGTGTGCTAAAGATTTCTTCAAATATCTTGTATCATGGCAGCACAAGAATTTAAACGTGTCATGATGGGTCAATGGATCATGCCATTGTGTTGGGCCCAGCACGACACAAGAATTTAACCATAACCACGTACAGCAGGGCGCGGTGGTAAGGCCGTACCTTAAAAAAAAATAGGGCATGTCAACACAGCACAGCTATGCTTTTAAAAAATGAGTCAAAGTTTATTACTTTTATTTTTTGTTTATTTTTTTTACTATATTATGTATGGGAGCACCCAAATTATAGATTTCCCCAATCCAACTAGCCACTTATATAAGGATTTCACTAACACATTAACATTTCATAATTTAGGTTTTGGCAAGCACCTGAACAAATGTTTTTGTGAAAAGACGTGTTTAGAAACAAAGATTTTTATATTTCAAGTCCAACTATTGTTTAATATGAAAGTCAAAAGGATCATAACTTTACAATTTTATATTTGAACACAATATATAAGGATATAGAAGCTGACAACTCTTTAACAATGGGAAGATATAATATAGATTAATTTCTACTTTATGTATTTCTATCATAGAATAACATATAGATATTTTCATGGAATAACCAAAGTTCAAAAGGATCGCAACTTTTGTATTTTTTTCTCTAAGATTGGTATACATAATAGCACCAACTTGAGCAAGATATTGATCATATTTTATAAGTTGTTTGTTGAATTATATTTTATGTTTTGAATTGCACTTCAAATAAAGTAAAAAATAATCAATAACAAATTATATCTATCATTTTCAATTTTATATTTATTATTTTCATTGTATTATCAATGTATATTAAATTTTGTGTTAATTTGTCATCTTATTATTATCAATAAAAATCATGCATCATACAGTGCGTTGTCCAGGAATGATCCTCGAAACTTGATTGAGTTTTAGATGTTTCTCTTCTTTGCCAGAGTACCATATCAACATTGTCTCATCCTGAAAATCCAACACAAATTATGGCAGAAAATAGGGTAAAAAAGAGAAGTCCAAAAAGAAATAATAGTAAACCTAATTAAAACAATAGGTGAACAAGCAAAAGGAAAGCCCATAAGAACAAGGGGCTTATAATTAGTAACTCATCATTATTGATTATGTTAGAAAATAGTGGATGTAAATAATGAATTTTCATGTGCACAATAGAAATCACAACTCATCATTCCACAAGAAGTAGCATCTCTCATGTTTGAAGATATGAGATTTTAGCATGATGCATGATAAATATCACATTCAGCATACTTCAATATTTAAGGACAACATCAAATCTTGAGATTTCTAAGATTATAAATTATGAACATCACAGAGATTATGCACATTCTCAACTCATTAATTACTCAAATTTCAGTGATTATAAATAGTATACTATGAGACAGCCACCATGAGTTTTAAAAAAATATCTAAGACTAATGTAAATTGACTTAATAGTTTGATATTATTTCATTTGAATAGAGAGGCGATATCTATCTACTAGAGCTATTTCACATCTTATTGCTCAAATAATCAATAATCCATATCACAAACATTAGTTCCTAGATTGCACACTCTTGTGGCACTCCTAAGTAGACTGAGATTATGTCAAGCATATTTCTACACGCTAAAGATTAGTTTTTGAAAATTCAAAATCTTAAATCTCAAATTCTCCATGTCTTTCCCCACAACCCTTTGAGAAGAAATGTTCCCAAAGAGAAATTCTAGATCTAACCCCAAGGAGAAATCTCATATCTAACAATCAATACAATGCTTAAGAAAACAAAACATACACATGTTGTGAGCCCCTGATATTATCTACAATTGTAGAAATAGAAAGAGCACATACAGGAAAAACATATTAAAAAATAGGTCACATCAACAAAACTGGCTAGACTCAATCAGACACAGTCAAGCATATCACTCAAAAATCTATCCCTGATGTTGAATAAATCAAATTCATATCAACATATTTGAACAAATTAGGCTAGAAACATTCCAAACCACTTAGAGGTGTCAAACAGTTCATTCCGGTCTGAAACAACCCATTTTATCAAGTCAGATCATATCATTGTGTCAGCCCAGAACACCTCAAATTTGAGGTAGTTGTATCACCATGGCGGTGACACAACACAGTGCCACAGGCAATGCAAACTGCACAGCAATGCAATGTGCACTGCTTGGGCCCCATATATGGTTAATAAAATTTAAAATTTTATTAATTAAGTATTTAATTACATATAAATAAAAAAACAAGAAAATGTAAACTTCAATCACGTAATATTAAATACAACAAAAATGACTGAAAAAGAAAACTCATTAAATATGAAAAAAACTAAAAAAATATATAATTAATAAAAAATTATATCTTCAAAATTCATTTGACATAGATATCTTAAATTTCAGTATCAATGTCTATCTATATGCTCAATTTTTCAAAATGTTAGCAAAATTCATCTACAAATAATTAAAATATCATCATGCATCTTTTCAATCTTTCAAATAAGTCAAATTTTATAGTATATTCCATGTATATATGTCATCATATATACACTTATTCATAACAACAAAAAAACGCTATTCAATATTATAATAAATATCTGAGAGATTAGTAAATCATATGTTAAATTAGATAATATATGAAAAATATAATCATAAAATTTAAAACAATTTATCATATCAAAATATTTTAAATCATTGTGACAGTCTGACAGATATGAATAATAATAATAATATAGATATTTTAAAAAATAACACATATTGGAAGGAACAACTTTTCATTTTTTTTATATGAATTAAATATATAATTGGACATTTTCAAATATTAATTAAATCATAATACTTAAAAATATACTATCATATTAATTTTCAAAATATTTACATAATTTATTTAATTATTTATATATTTTATCCTCATTTTTTTGTGATTAGTTCATAGAAATCAATATGAAACATAAAATATTTTTTATATTATTCACATTAATTCTCATTTCCATAAATGTGCATCTAAGGAAAATAGTGATACAATGTTCATCCAACATTTTAATTTTTTTTTTATTTTTACAGTTATTTCACATTCACTAAAAAGTAAATATTCTCTATATTTATAAAATATAACAAAAAACAATGCAAGATATATGTGTATATTGAGAAATATATATGAGTAACATCATAAAACATATTTAAAAATTTTTTAGACAAAAAACCTCTCTCATTCATATGCAATCATAATAATAATAATTTTACTATTAACAAAATCAAATAAAATATTTTTTTAATTAATATACAATTTTAATATTAAATATATTAAATTCCAATAATATTAGAATTCATACTGAAATCTTTTTAGACCTACAAATTAACATAAATACATAAATTTCATTTAGTTTGATGTATGTATTTTAAAATTTTTTAATAACTAAGATAGGAATGAAATTAATTTACATTTTTCTTTCACTATTAAATTGATAATATAATAAATACAACTAACAAGAAAAATTTTAGAAATAAAACTTTCTTTATTAATTTTTACGAACAAATTTATTATCACATTACTATATATACATCATTATTAAAATTATATTATATATTTTATTTTAATTTTCATTCACTCTACAAATAATTATGAGATATTCATGTATAGCAAAATCATCTCAAGAATGAAATATTTCATGAAATACTAAAAATTTTTTAGTATCTAATTTGAATTAATGCAATGGACAATAACTCATGTGAACAAATTATTTTAAAAAATTTGCATATAAGATTATCAATACATCACCATATCATTTTTACGTTCTTTAATTATTGATTAATTATTAAATTTAAAAATATTTTATAAATCATTAAGATATGTTGGCATAAGAATCATGCTATAAGTAGACCAAGATCCTTATCACATAATTATCATGTCAACATGTCAAAATGATGTTATGAAATTTTTTAAATTTGATAAAAAATGAATAATTAAAAAACTTAAAAAATTATAGTTGCGATGTATTAATAATCATGTGATAAGTATGTGTATAAATATATAAATATATATATATACTTATTTTTAATGAAAGATTGATAACTCTAGGAAACTAGAATTATTCTTTTTTCTTTCTTGCTTATTTTCAATAAAATTGTAAAATTATATTTTTAATTATTTTAATATATATATATATATATATATATATATTAATATTTTACTTTTTTTTATTTTTATTAATAATTCACTCCATTTAAATATTTTATGTGGAGAAATGAAATTATTACATCTAAAAAATTAAAGTTTACTTTGTATCTCAGAAATTACTAAAATAAAATTAAAAAAAATAGCATTTTCCAAGTCTGTATGTTCGTGTGTGTGTGTGTGTAAGTATATGTATGTATATATATATATACTTTATACATATAAATAAATAAATGCAAATAGTTATTAGTTATATATACATATATATGTAGATATATGTGTGTGTGTGTGTGTGTGTATTAGGTATAAATGCATTTACATATATATATGTGTGTGTGTTTATAGCAATATATATATGTATGTACGTATGTATGTATTTTTGAAATGAAAAAAAAAAAGATTAGAAGTTAATAAATGTGTGAACATATTTAAATTTAAAAAGAACAATTATGGAGAAGTTATCAAAAACTTCTCTTATATATATACAAAGAAAGAGTTACAGAAAAAAGGAAGGATTCAAACAAATATTAAAAAACCAACAAAGATATAATAAAGAAGAAGAAGATATTAGAAGAATGATATATACTTATGAAAGCGCATATGAGGAACAAAAGGAGGATTTTTAGAAGCAAGATAAAAAGGTTTTACAAAAATAAGATTTGAAAAAAAGAGGCTTTAAAAGTTTCAAATCATTTTCTTTCAAAGAGATTACTTACATAAGACAGAAGCATAAATTAAGCATCAACCAGAGGAGAAGCACCAACATTAATTTCAACTAAAACCCTTACAAGAATCTCTTCCCTTTCTCATTTTATTTATTTTTATGTTTTATGTCTTTATTTAGTTGTTTAAATATTATTAAAGTATGAATTTCAAATCTTATTATAATAAAATACATTTAATAATAGACAATGTTAATTATTCTAAAGTTTGTATGAACTTGTATCTATTGCAAAACTTACTTTTATTTGAAAATATATATATATATATTATTAATGTTAGTTCTAGAAAGAAAAAGATAAATAGATCAGAATTTAATTATGCATGTTAAAAATCTTAATTATGAAAAGGTTACGATTACTAATTTATAAGTAATATTAGAAAATATTATTTGCCTTACATAACTTTAAGGACTTGAATTTAAATATGAATTCTTTTATTGGGTGAGCATAAGAATATATATAAACTAGATGAATAATTTTTAATAAATATATCAAATAAAAAAAAATTATTTGTGAAATACGAAGTCTAGATTACTGGAGAGTATTTACTAATATAATTAAAAAACAACTTGCCGGAATTTTTCAATTCTAGCATAATATATTAAAACTTATTTCTTCTTTAATGTTTTTATTGCTTTTGTTATATCCTAAAATTTTTATTTTATTAATAACAAGATTTTATCTTTTGTTGCTAGTTTAGTATCACTTCTATTCATAAAATAGCATTATTACACATATTAATCAAAGTTTCGCGTCATTGTTTGAAAAGACCAACAAAGACTCGTATTAACAAAAAATATAGCTAATATATCTCTTATAAATTTATTATTGCATATGAAAAAGGTCACAAAAATTGAATCATATCCAAATTTAGTGATAATAAACTAGATTTCCTTATGATCTAATTCACTATTTTTTTTGAATCATTGTACGATGTCTTTTAAGATGACTCACTTACTATTATTTTTGCATTTATATATGCATTTTATTATTATTATTATTATATATATATATATAGTGAATTGAATTTTCTCTCTTATAATATTTTTATTTTTTATTATATTGAAATGAGTTAATACATCATATATTTGCATATTATGTTTGGATTTTTTATTTGCATAGTGAGGTGATGTAGATGGGGGGGGATCTCAAAATTTATATCCTAAAATATATTATTATCGTTTTCATTATTTACATTTATTTATTTGAATAGAATTATAGATATATGCTTCAAAAACACAACTTATGCATTTATGCCTTGGATTTATGGGACTTTAAATTTTATAATTATATATGAAATGAGAATATAAAGATTAAAAGAAAAAAAAGAAATTCATATCAAAATAAATTTAATTTAATTGAAATTATATATTATGAATTTATCTTACAAGTATTAAGAAAATTATTTTTAACTAGAATATAAAATCCAACACTTGCAACACAATGACTAAATAGTCATTGCATTAAAAAGACATGAGTCATGTTGGATCACATATTGGGTGGCAAATCACACACTCAACGCAACATCAACCAACCCATGCCCATTCTCTTTATGCATGCCATGTGGGATGGGGTCACAAGTTCACCCATACATGGCTCAAGTACAAATCAATATAAGCATAGAACCCATGACAAATTCAACACGCACAAGCCAATAGATTAGATCGTATCCTACAAGAATTAATTTTTGTAGACCGAGCCTTATGTTGGGTCAAGTAACCTAGCTCATTTGACAGTTATAAAATCACTTCTATAATATTTCTTTTTCAAACACCTTCAAACAAAAGCAAACATATATTCCCCTGACAACTTGAGAGAGTTTTAAGACAGCTATTTTAGGTGCATGAATAGAGAGTTTAAACTTTCAACTGCTAAATAGTTTTCTTAGAACTCTGACAAGTTTGCATTTCGTAAAGAATTAAAAAAAAATATAATAATAATACTCAATATATCTAAAAACATACATACAGCGACATTATATAATAGTCAAATCCTATAAGAGAACCCAATGTCAAACTAATATGTGCATAATAATGTTGGTTGATCTATTGCCTAAATATATATTGTAATAATAATCTATGTCCTAAATTTTTTTATAAGAAAGAAATAATATTTTTATGTATTTTGTTCGCTCATGAAATATCAAATTAAAAGATGTGTCATTGTGTGACCATCACAATAAAGAGTAATAAAAGAAGATGATGAATAGTAAATCTCATTCAGTAAACAACAAATCCAAAATATTTCATGAATAACAATCATTATCACCTTAAATTATATCTTTGTAATAAATATCAAAACAAACATAGATTTCTTATTTTTTTTATAATATAAGATTTATCTTCATGAAAAATACAAAATATTGTCATTGATCTCTTCTCAAATCCTTTAAACTTTTTCATTTACCTCAATATACAAAAAACTTCATCCAAGTAAATTTAACAAGAAAAATCTAAAAAATAACTATTGTTTTGGTCTGTTTTGGTTTTGTGTTATTTGGGTGTTCTGATTTCTTTTCATACTGTATGAGTCCCTACCCTACTATGGGCTCTGTTTTGGTCTTAATTCTATTTTGGTCTTGATTCTGTTTTGGTGTTGATATGTAATCTATGATTCATACAAACATGATTGAATGTTGAAGAAAATTCCTTGGAGCATTGAAGTTTCTATTGAAAAAGAACTCGCTGCAAAATAGCATGATGACGCCGTATATTAGAATTTACCCATATCTCGTTCTGAAGCACACCACTTAGATCAGGGTATGATGATTAGCAATGTTACTCAGTGATACATCTTTGTTGGTCATGATGAGATTCCTGTGTTCAGATATCATCAAATGGGATGCATCAGTCTTTCTTTACTACATAACGTGGACTTTCAAGCCAACCATGGTGTATTTTGCATTGGGTATTGTCATTTCTATGTATGGTTGTTGATCTTCATGCTCCATAGTCTCAAACTTAATAACTAATGTATGTATTTGTATTCAATGCCCAAAACTCCCACCTAACATGGCGTTTGGTAAAGTTATATTTCCCAACAAGTCTTATCCCAAATAAATTGGAGAGCTAATGTCTATCTGTCTCAAATCTGAAATCGATACCTTTAAGCAAAATAACATGTCAACATATCAAAACACAACCTTTTATTTTATTTTGATCCTGTTAAAATATTGTATATCAATGTCAATGAATTACCATCAAGGGTGCTAATGAATGGAACCTCCCAATAACTAGTACATGATATAACTAACAATGAATTCTTAAACTCGATCTTCAATCAGTATATCTGAAAATAAAAGATTCGCTTACTAGTGCACATAAAACTAATCGTGTATATGAGATGCCCACAAAGAAAATATCACATATTTTAATTTTTACTATGTAATATTATAAAAACATGTGTGACAATTAATATCTAAAATAAATATTATAGTTTTAGCTTGTTTTTTAGTTTATAATTTTTTTTGCATTTAAGATATTATGTATAAAAGAACCCCACATATGAGTTGTCCAAATTTTTTTGCCCAGTACATAAAGACACACTATGTACATATGTTTGATGAATGGAATTGACATTTAATATAGAATTTTCAGTATTAATCTCTACATTATATCATGGTTAAACCCCTAGGAAATGCTAACCATAATATTTCTAAAGAAAGAAAAAAGGTACGTACAATGTAGAAAAAGTGTACACATGTGCACCATGTGCAAAAGTGCATGTACTGCACAGATTTTACCCAACGAAGAAGGCACACAGAAATTGTGCACCTCCTTTCTTCCATCACACACCCACTGCATGCAATGATTGCGGTGCACAAAAAGTGCATCATGTGACAATGAAGAGTATGTGATCAGATGCATGTGTTCCCGTGCTTGGGTGCAGCCAAGGTTATTGTTTCTTTGATACAGCAGGGTGTGTCGTGAGGTGTTTTTTATTTGTTTGCTTTGTGGTTTATTGATTTTATTTATGAAGAAAATTAAAATTTTATTTATTACTCTATGAAAGCCCAATGAGTGATTACATGTGAAATCTTTATGTTGCATGCACATATAAAAAATTGTCATGGTGTGTTAACAAGTATCTTCGTTAAAGTATAATATATCTTAGGTTTAATATTTATCAAATATAATCTCTCCGCATTTCAAGAATAAGATTGTTGAGATAATCTCTCATAGATCATATACTAAAATAGGATCCTTGTGCATTGAATACAACCTCCACTTCCACAATGTGAAAACTCAAAAACTAGAATTACTCACAATGAGAAAGGAAGTTCAATCAAGTAGGAGATGACATGTTTCTCGTCTTGCACTACATACAATATCTTATATGAGTTAACAGCATTATTATACTCATCGCATATGTCAAATATATGAATTGAAATTGAAAAGGATTAAATAACAAGAGCATGTTACTATTCACTTTATATTGTTAACCAACATAGTTACCCAATTCTTGTTAATTTTTTCATTTAAGATTCATGTATTGAATATAATGAAACAAAAAAAAATAATTTTATGATATGATATGGTTATATTTACTCCAAATAATGTTTCAGTATTTCATGGCTAAATTTTGGGTGATAAAAAATTTTCTACCAGATCATAATTGCATTAACAAACAATACAATTAATATGAAATAAACTAAAAACAACCAAAAATATATCTCATTTTGTGTATATTGGCAATCAAGGAAATACTAGTCATAACAAAAATAGAGGTATGATAACCTCGATCCAGTGCACATATTACATGAAAATGAGTTGCATCAAATTAATTCAAGGATTTTCATCAAGTTTTCCGACCATGACCCCTACTGAAGAGAGATTCAAGATCACTCCCAATAAGGCAACAGTAGATCATTCATAATATTTGGGTACTACAACTCTTATGACTCGTCTATCCACTTTAAATTATCGGATTGTCAACTCAAGAGTCAATACACATATTATATATGACCATTCTCTTTTCATTATTCTTTGTTCGCTTGTTCAATGAATATTATGATAATTAATAAAGAGATAGCAAAAATAAGACTTGAAAATAATTTAAATATTTTATTATTTTAGTGATAATTATACATAATTTATTTGAGCATTTTTTAAAATCATAAATTCTTATTTTTTTTCAATCATTTCATAATTAAATGAAAATTTAATTTAATGAAAAAAATAATAATGCAATATAATAACCATCAAACCTATACAACTTTAGTACTTGTTATATTGATCACAAATCATATATAGGACTTTCTATGTTAGCTAACCCCATAGAATTGGATTATATAAAAAAAATAGATAATTAGTTGAGATAGATCAGACACTGCTATTTCATAAATATATTCTGTAATATTTTTGAGGAGATACAATATTAAACATAAATTATCTCATCAATCATATGCATTCATCTATCATTATCTCAAAATATGTATTTTCAGATCTTTCATCCTAAAGAAATTATTTAACTTATTTCTAAAGATTTTTGAGAGATGTAATTTTATTCATAATTTCTTCGCAAGATTAGATAAAATAATACCTAAGACTTTGAGATGTATTTTTATTGGTTACTCTTAGGTACAATTATTTTTCACTAGAATCTTATAGAATTTAAATAAATACGAATACTGTATTTTTTAAGTTGGACTCATTTTTTAGCAATCCAAGAAAGAATAAGAATTCAAAAAAAAAATCTAACCTATTATTTTTTTCTACACCGCTGTAATCTTACTTGTGCCCACAATAAGAAGAGAAAGAGACTTATTAATCAAATCTAAACTTATTAGTTAATCTACAATATGATAACACTCTTTTATACCAACAAAAACAAATCATGTAATTTTGAAAAGTACACTTTTTAGTTTCAATTTGAAGACTACAAAGAAGAATATTATCTTCAATAAAGTTTAACATGAGAGAAAATCTCTCTCAAGCATAGTTATTAAAGGACTCCTAAGAAGCACATAAAGCCCAGGCACCACAATGTGCATGCAAAAGCATCTCGCGTAAGGCGAAGCACAATGAGTTATGAAAGGAAGTGGAGGCACTAGAAAAACTAAGTCAGGCACTCACCACCTCACAAAACAAGTTGGAGCAACTAGTTCTTGTAGATCATTCATGGAACAAGCTAGAGTAGCTCCTTTTGGAATGATCTTGAACAACTAGTTCATATGTATATACATACATATATATATATATACATATACATGCATATATTTATATGTATATAGTATATACATATAAATATATATATATATATACATACTTATTTACATATATATATGCATACTTATTTACATATATATATATATATACATGCATATATATGTGTGTGTGTGCATATACACATACATATGTATGGATACATAATATATGCATTCATGTATACATATATACATATATATATCCATACATAAATATATATGTATATATGCATCTATACACACACACATATATAAATATATTGGATTATTAAAATTTTAATATTAGAATTTTAAATTTTGAATACTTGTTTTATTGAAAATTAATAATTATATTTTATTTTTATATTTGATATATTTTATTTGATTATATTTCATTAATATATAAAAACTATAAATAATATTTATGAAATTTATAATTTATATATATATTAAGTTAAGTATACCTCAAAAATACTTATACAGTAATTTTCATATTTCACCTCACCTTCAAAAGATTTTTGAATTATCGTGCATATTACATCTCAAATAACTATGCTCTCAAGTGCAAAGAACATACTAATTTTTAAGTCTACTTTAGTTGCAATCTATGTTGAGACATAGATTATAAGATTTTACCACCATAGACTTAGAATATATACTATGAGAATGAGACCCTCAATTTATTCCAAACATCAAAGAGTCTCCCAAGAAGAGATATGATCAACGAATCATCTTTACTAATCTTTATCTTCTGATTACATTTAAAAAAAAATAAAGGAATTATACTCTATTTAAAGTAATACTAGCAAAGATATCAAATTTCACATTCAATGGAATACAACATATATGCAGAGTGTGCTCTCATATACTGAGAAATATGAATTAGGACATCTCAAATTATGAGTACTCTCATAAATAAAAAATAAACAAAAAATAAAAAGGCAATAAACTAAGATATGTTGAAATTGTAATACCCACCCAGTGAATGAAAAGATCAAAAATATAAAGCTTAAAAGAAAAAAATATATGTTATGACACTTTCAAGGTTTTCAAGAATATGTTTATTAGTTAATCTATTTGATAAATATTGATTGTAGCAATAGTCTCTATTTGGATATATCACATTATTTGACAATCACAATAAATAATATTTTTAGTTGAAAGTGGATTTCTAGTTTTCTCAAATATATGTTTAATTCAAAATATCTCATAAATAATTATTATTATCAGAATTTTTTTATACATGTCTCAAGCACACCTAAAACTCATGCACCACAACGCCCTTGCCAAGGCAGCTCGCCTAAGGAGAGATGTGACCATTTGCAAAAGGCACAACAAGGCACACATGATGAGGGCACGCAAAAATTGAACTTGATGAATTATTCCAAATGAAAGTTTTCAACCAAGTGTGATGAATTATACTAGTTTTCAACCAAAAATCAAAACAATTTGACAAAATGAATTAGAATATAAGGGAGAGAATTTTCATTAGAGATGGCAAGTGGGTATAGAAGCCCGGGCATGGTCCGATTGAGCTGTGGTTGGCCTGGCACTGCACAGTCCAAAACCATGTCCAACCAAGGTCATGCCGGCCTAGAGCCCGGCTCATGCCATGTTGGGCCAAAGGATGCTAGACCTCGTGCCAAGCCAAGCACAACCCTGTTATCGGCCCACAGGCATGGTCCAGCGGCATGGGTACAGTCTACAATGCCCTAGGACCTCAGACCAAGTATCAGGTGTTGTCCAATCAGACTACCTCCGCCCCTCTCAGTATTAAAAAAAAATATTAAAATATTCATAAAAACCTATCCCGCCCCACCTAGTACACGTGACTGGTTTTTTTAATTAATGTCACTTGGTTGGTTGAGCGCATCCCTGTGGCACAGCCCAAGCTCACATGAAGACCCCTTGCCCCCCAGCCCGATCAAGCCCATGCCGAGCCAAGGCTCCCAAGGCCCAAACCAAAGCCTAAGCTTCTTGAGCATCCAGAAGCTTCGACTTCAAAGAGCTAACCAACAAAAAAAAATTAAAATAGAAGAAGAGTCTAATTGTGGGATACAATTCCAATAACTATGGCAGAAAATCCAATGGATATCGGATTTTTGCCCTTTAAATTTGAAAAAAAAAATATTAAATAAGTTAAAAATATAATTATGTTTTTAATTAAAAAATTATATAAATGATATAAAAGATTTGAGTTTTTCATTCAAATCTCTCAACTCTTCTCTCGCTCTCATCTTTCTCTCTCATCTCTCTCTCATCTCAGTCTTGGTTCTCTCTCTCTCTAAAGCTAAAATTTATAATTTTAAATTTAAAATATTTTTTAAGCTTAAAAATGTGAACGTGGATGCCAAAAAATTCAAGTTCGGAATGTGACTTTTTTACTCCTCTCCATAAATCTAATCGGATTTTATTTTTTATTTAATTTTTTTAATATCATTTAATCATTAAGTTAGAACATAATTCATAAATTAAAAAAAATTAAAAATAACTAATAGTAATATTTAATAATAATAAAATTAACATTAACATACAAGTCCATAATATTAATAATAACAACTATAATAAAAAATCCAAGGTCAACCATATTTTCTTTCATGACCTCAACTCAAACTCAAACATCTAAAAAATAAAAAACTAAAAAAATAATTATAATTTAGACTCACTTTAATATAATATAAAATAATAAAAATACTACGGATGTAAATAAAAAATTAGCACAATACAAATATTATAAATATATATATATATATATATATATATATATATAAGTACGCATGAGACTGGACACGTAAAGAGACGTGCAAATCATTGTACAAAAAAAATGATCCAGTTGATCATTGACAAACTCAACAGAGCAATTGGGTCTTTAAGGTTGGATCTAGATCAGCTTCTATGTTGACCCTCTTCATATACCACAAGCCCGCAACGAGTTAGGGAAGAAACTGAAAATGCATGATTAAACTAATCACCACGATAAATCTTTCAATTAGATTTTCAGAGAATCCTAGAACAATCAGTATCATAGACTTATTTTTAATCTGCATATCGTATAATTCTTATGTTCACGTGTAAAAACGATATACTAAAATATAAGTTAAAAAAATAAATAATAACTAATAAATTTAGGTAATATAGTGGTGTAATATCTCTGACATCTAATATTTGAACTAATCACAATAATATATATTTTGCATATTTTACCGTCCACTATGTAGATTCTAAATGGACAATAATAAAAAAATTTTATGATTTTTAGAGACTCTCAATCCTAGTGATAGTCCTACCATATATCAGTTGATAAGTATCTTAAAAGATTTATGTTCAAAATAAAATATTTAGTATCAATTTTAATAAAGTATCTAATAATAAAGTAGTAATAAATATATTTATTATGACCATTAGAGATGGGCTATTAAGAATAATTTTTCATATTAAATGCATATTTCACATCATTAACCCGATAGTACAAGCGAAGATGAATATTATTTACTTTATTTAAAAAACAAATATAAAACTCACTAAAATATCTTTGGACAGCTAAGAAATAATAGAAATTTGGTAATCTCTATTTGTCTATGTATCTAAATAAAAAAATCCAAATAGATATAAGACACTGAAATTACACTAACCTAGTATTAAAGTAATGTGTTAGATATAAAAATTTTATTTATATCCGATTACGTCAATAGTAAGAGTAACAAACTTATTATTAACAATAAAGATAATAATATAAAAATTTTATTTATTAAATTCTATGAAGATCTTTTATGACATGACGAACATGTGTTACCTATTACACTCTCACCACGTGTATTGCAGTTAGGTGCATATGCAATATTAGTGAAATATTTAAGAAGTTTATAGATGATATGATATTTAGTGATATAGCTGTTAAAATAAAAACCAAATATTTAAAATACTGGTCCACCATTCAATCTCTTTATTGTTTGACTGTCTACATGAATACAAGGGTTAAGATAGAATGGATAGAAAATATTTTGATATACATATCCACGTGCATAAACCAAGAATACCAACTTGAAAGATTCATTCACAAAAAATTGACTAAGTTATTTATATATTATGATACTAAGTATGATAATAATTATAGTCAAGCTCCAAGTATGAACATTGATACTATATTCAGAGATGATAACTTTTTCATTTAGTTAACAAGGAGAAAACGACGTAAAGAACGATCAAATAGGGACGAGTAGTCTTGGTACTTATATATAAATTACTATTTAATCCTATTACATAAGGATAACAAGAACTTTGATATTTTATAATAGTAAAAATCATGAGTCTACATATCTCATACTATCTAAGATAGCAAGGGATCTACTGACTCCTCTAGTATCAAGCATAGCATCGAAGTCTATTTTTTCAGTTGCAATCAATATAATTTTGGATAAAAAATCAAGAATGTGGTAAAATAGGATTAAGAAGATTCGAAGTTGATCATCCAGGATAGTGCTTGAACAAAAGCGGAGAAATTACTGGCATTAGGATTAAACTTGCATGATTATGATTGATGATTTTTATTTTATGTTGTGACATTGTATTATTTTATTTTATTTTCAATTGGATAATGGATGTATTTTTTGATATTTTTGATTATTAAAATTTATTATTTGTATTACTAATTTTATTTTTTTGTAATTTATATGAAATAATATAATGTCATAACTCATAATAGATAACTTAAAATTTTAAATTTGCAAACAAAAATTTAAGAATCATAAACCACAACCGATGACCAGTTAACCAGGCTGGCAACCTCCGAGCATGACTCGGTGTGGCCTGGCAAGGTCAGGCATGACCCGGTCTGATTCTACCCAAACTCAAGCAGGCCGGGCCGTGCCAGGCCGGCCATATTCAAGTCTTGTTGTGGCGGGTCGTGCCAGTCTGGCCAAATTCAAATCTTATTGTAGCGAGATGTGCCTAGCATGACCATTTTGACATCTCTAATTTTCATTATGTGAGAATAAAGATGTCAAACATAACATGTCGGACCGGCCCAGCCCATTTTTAGCTAGCCTGACTGTGATTTCGTGTCGTGCCTAGCATGACACTGTCTGTGGAGGTCAACATAGCACGGGCCTGAAACACGAATCTGCCAGATTCCGCCCAGTCGTGCCGAACCCCTAATTTAAAAAAAATTAAGGTTTCGGTGTAAACCATAACCCTAATTTTAAAAAAAAAAATTGAGGTAACTCGTCTAGTGCGGAGGAACCGTGCCAACGGGCCACGATATCATTCCGGGCCACGAAGGCACGAGGCCTGATTGGCCTCAGCACGGCACGGCACTGTTGGTGCTGTGGACCAGCATGGTACGGCATGGGCACGAAAAATTCTCGTGCCGTGTCGGTCCAGGCAAGACCAAATCGTGTCGTGCCTCGTGTCGGACCAGGCCGGCCCAGCCATGTTGACACCTCTATGTGAGAATTATTCATATAAAAAAATTGACACATATAAAGAAATTGATGAAAGATCATTTTAGAGAATGAAAATTAAATAGATATTCAATTATGTCGAATAGATGAATTGAAATGAAAAAAAAGGCATTGGTGATTTTCAAGATGAATTCATCAGGATAAATTTATTAAATTCATTAAATCAAATTCATTAGATTCATTTAATTAATTGATACTTCTATGATAAAGATATGAGATAGGTTATTTAAATTAATTGACAGTTGAGTGAAAAAAAATTATGAAGACAATAAAGAGTGCATATTATCTAAACTACATTTGATGGTGAGGTGAGTATGAAGGTGAGTATTTATAACAGATAATAGAGAGATTACTTATATATTCATATTTAACTTTAACTTATATAAGGAGATTGTTAGAATTAAAAAAATCACATTTGTATTGAACATCATATGATGCATATTATCTTGACTTATTATTATAAGATATAAGGGGTGTCAACCAAGCTAGGAGGCCCAGCCCCAGCTCAGAGCTTGGCCTGGTTCAGCCGTGCCTGGCCTGGTATGACACGACTACTGGCGACGCCCGACACGACGACGCCCAAAACGACGACGACGACATGATAACCGATGTGATGACTGCGCGATGCCCGATGCAACGACGACATGATGTCTGACGTGACAACGACACGATGGCACAATGCCCGACAAGCGATGTGATGAGCCAAGCAGGTCAGTAGGTCAGAGAGAGCGCCCAGTTGGTTTTGGGGACCGCTCATATCCACAAATTCCAGCACAAACCAACCCAAAATCAGTTAATTTAGGGCAATAGGTTGTGTTGGGCATGCCCTTCAATGAACCATGTTGTGTCTGGCATGGGATGATTATTGTAGCATGTCATGTCAGGCACAGCATGCAGGCCTGTAAAAACCTAAAAAAATAAGTTGTGTCGGCCCAGAATAACCCATTTGACACCTATATAAGATATTGAAAAATTATCACATATCAAGAATACAATAGAGGGTACCATATATATAAGTGGGTATATTTATAATAGAAAAAGTTTTTCAATATGATGAGATAATTTATTGAGCAAAAATACTTTTTGAGGCCTGCAAATACTAAGTTTACAATAATCATTATCATCCTAACGTTTATCAATAAAAAAATAATTTGAGAAAAAATTTATTAGTTCAGATAGGATAAAAAGTAAATGAGCAAAAGAAAAAAAGAGAAAATCTAGTCAATATAGTTTTCATACCTCATTTGTGGAATATTATAATATTTTATGTTGAGGTGTTTGGCCCTCTAGTATATACTTTTCGCTTGGTGGATGATAAAAAAAAGCCTCTTATGGTCTACATTTGCTGCAATAAAAAAAAATGAAAGAAATAATTATAAAATATTTTAATAAGTAAATAAATGTATAAAAAATTATAAAAATAATTCATAAGAGATGAGAGATTCAACTTCATCAGCTTTTATATTTAGCTGGATATTTTTTAAACCAATAATTTTATTATGAAACAAAATAATTAGCAATAGATTCAAAGATCTTTGAAAATATATACATATACATGTCAAGATTGGTAGAAGAGAAAGATAAATAAAATATAATTATATCATAATTAGACTTATACATGCATGCTAGAGACTTTTTAACTATACGTTTGTAATTAAAATAAAAAATACTAAACCTTCAAATTAATCATTTAATTTAATTGATTGTTATATTTAAATTATTAAATATTTTTTATGAAAAAATATAAAATATCAGTTAATAATTTAATTATATTAATTGAAATTAATTGTAGGGTATTTTTAGATCTAGTACTAGAAATTTATAAGAATTTACATTATGAATTTTCAATTTAACAAGTAGTACATTCGATATTAAAAAGATTTTGCATATCTTTAAGTATATAAGTCACTAGAAAAATTACATTAATTGTATATATTTATTATATTATTAATATAATATATAATCTAATAATCATAATTTATTTCAAATTCATAGGAAAAAAAGAAAGTGGTTAAAACATCATATTTAAATAATTTGATGTAAATTAAAGACAACAGAATCTTAATGAAAAGATTCAATAAGCATCATATCATTGATCCTAGTTTTTTGAAAAATATGAATGATAGCAATGAATGATTTATTTAAAAAAATAGAATATAAAAATAGTCTAGAAGATAATTTGATATTTGATAGTGATGATTTAGAAAGTAAAGCCAATGAACTTATGGTTCAAACAAGAACTAAAGCAAATTCAATCAAAACATAAATATCAAATTCAACATCATCATGCTTTAAACGTACTCCTACTTTTATTTTAATTTATGAAGATGAAGAAGAGATTGTCAATTTGTCAGGAGAGAAAAATAAAAATGAAAGAGTTCAAGAGTAATGATGATTAGTGAATTTAAAATTTGAAGAAGATATAAATATTGATTTTACTTGTCTTTTTGAATTTACAATTTTTGTCATTGTATTTCATTTTTATCTTTGATGTGATATATCTTAAGTTTGAATTTTGAATTTTATTTGTTATATTGTTGAAATTTAATTATTTTTTTTATTAGTTTGAATGATTATAATGATAAAAAAAAAAAACTAATTATATTTGATTTGTATGTTTAATGTTATTTATTTAATTACATTTCATTAATAAATAAAAATTATAGATAATTATTTAATAAAATAAATAATTTTTATGTATTTTTATGCAGAATATACATAACAAAAAAAAAATCATGCCTTAATTATGTCTTGTGCTTCCAAGCTCTAAAAAGCTTTTGTACCTCGATGCGGCTTTCACCTCAAATAACTACACACGATAGCCAAACATCAAACCCAGCATGCCCATTTGGCCTGCATGAATGATATTTTAGCTCGGGTTGTGATGGGCTATGCAAGATCATGTCAATTTTGGCTTTAGGCAGAAAAAAAAAATCACAAATAAAATTTAAAATATTTTATATTTTAATTTTTTATTAAATGAATTTTTAAAATTAGTATACTTCAAAGAATTATAAATGAAATAAATAAATAAAAATTAACATTCACAATCACCTTCATATCGAATAAAAAATTCATTTCATTTTAAAATCAAAAATAAAATATGATACATATAGTGATACACATTATAATTCAAAAAATATTAAATATAATAGTAGATAAATCATAATAACATAAACAAATGGCAAAAAAAAATAATGAAAATAAAGTATTGTATTAAAAAAATCTAAATTCACACAAATAACAAGTCATCAATTGGTGTCTATAGTATGAAAGAGCGGATGCAAATGTAATTCGTCATCATCATGTATACGCCATAATAATTTAATAAAATATATAATTTTAATGTATTTTTATAGAGAATATGCCTTATAAATAAAAACAAAAAAAAAGGCTTTTGTACCTTAATGCGCCTTTCACCTCAAATAACTATGAAAGATAACCAAATATCAAACCAATCATGGCACATTTGGCCTACATGAATGATATTTAACCTCAAGTTGTGTCGAGCTATGCCAATCATGTCAATTTTGGTTTTGGGCAAAAAAAAAATACAAATACAATTAAAACTATTTTTAAATTTTAATTTGTTATTAATTTGTTTTTTAAAAATATCATACTTCAAAAAATTAAAATAAAATATATAAATAAACAAAAATTGACATTCATGATCGTCTTCGTATCAAATAAAAAATTCAATTTATTTTAAAATCAAAAATAAAATATGATACATACACACGATACACATTTATAATATACAATGAAATAAAACATAATTCAAATAATAATAAATACAATAATACATAAATCATAATAACTTAAACAAATAGCAAAAAAAATAACAATATAGTATTGTATAAAAAAATCAAAAATCACAAAAATAACAAATCATCAATTAGTGTCTATGGCATGATAAAACGGATGCAAATGCAAGTCATCATCATCATGTATACGTCTGAAGATATCACTAATTGTGACGTTAATATCTTCAATCTTCGTATCTCATGAATCATCATTAATGATCATCTCTTCCGTCATATCCTAAATGTTAAATCTCAAATCTTCCAATTCATCATGCATGCAAGTGACACTACAACATCTAAACGCGGTCTTGATCATAATTTTCAAAGACATTTTGTAGTCACACCTCAAGGCGAGGCGATGATAAAATGCCTTGAGGCATCTAAAAAAATGAAAATATATTACACGAATGGTTTCATCAGTGATGCATTTTCCATGCATGTCTTCGTTGTGCCTTCAATGCCTTGTAGACAAAAGAATACGCATATGGGAGCTTATGTGGCCCTTGAAAAATTTTAAAAAAAAAAACATAATAGATCAAAGATTTTATTCTTCCAAAAAAAACACAAATTGTTTTGGGGAGAAATGCTCAAAGATTAAACCCTATCTCAAACGTGATGGCATGATCACTGGTTAAACACATTCAACAGCAATATCATCTCGGCTTCAACTCCAAGTGTGTTCCTCTATGTTATTCATGTAAATTAGTTTCATGAAAATTAACGATGATAAAGTTTATCATCATTAGAATTGATGAAACTGTTCGAGCTCAATTTCAACATGTCTAACCTCATATTCATCTATTCCAAGTTTTTGTTGGAGCTCATTTTCACCTGATGGCGATAAACTTCACCATCGATTGTTGGAGCTCAATATATTCCTCAAATATATCAAGCTCCAAAAGTGATCGACTACATGAATTAAAATATGAGAGGAACACATTTTTATGTGTTCCTCGAATGAAACACTTGAAAATGTGTTACTTTGATTTAAAAAATAAATTTTGATTTTTTTTATTTTAAAAAAATTCTTTCTCTAAGCTAGTTTAGAGTCTAAATTGAGCCAATTACATATCCTGAATTTAAATCACTTAGAAATAAAATCTGAATTTTAAATCTTAATTGAAATGAATTATTTTTTTTGAAGCTCATTTAATTATTAATTTCAATTCTATCTTATTATATAATATGAGTTCCTCTGATTCATGAAATTCAAGATAAGATTTTGTGGAAATATATTATTTAAGTTTCTAGGGAGGAATATTTAAGACATAAAGTTTACAATCAAAGATACACAGAAATGGTGAATAAACTCAAGTATCACTTAGCCAAAACTCAACAAGATATGAAACTATGCCCTAGTGTTAGTAAAAATGTTAAATTGAAATGCAAAGATGCATTGACCAATTTTAAGAATCAAAAAACGAAAAAAAAAAAAATGAATTACTCCAAGAAATTAAAATGAGTCCAACTTTGATGCATGAGTGTCTTATCCAAAATAATATGTACCTTATGGAGTGAGAGTGGATGTGTGAGTGGATGTGGAGAACATATTCCTATGATACCTATTGATAAATTTATCAATTCACAACCTCATTAAAGTATTTAAAATTCAAAATGAATACCAGAAAAAAGAAATAAAATGTATTATAAAAATAATAGGGTTATATAATCAAAATATCTTTCATTCAACATTATGATTAGTAAATGATTTTTATTGAATTCATATGATGGAGACTTGTAAATTTTGGGCTTAGGTTTAATCATCCAAATATGCATTAATGGAAGATATGAATTCTTAAAGAAGAGAGAATAATATAAGTATCATTATGAAAGATCATAAAAAAATTTTAAAATAATATAAATATTCAATAATATCAGATGGTTGGACAAATAAAAAAAATAAATATATTATTAATTTTTTGGTAAATAATCTTGCTAACACTTGATTTATGAAATTAATTGATGCTTTTGATATTATAAAAAATAAGAAATTAATATTCAAATATCTTGATGACGTAGTGAAATAAATTAGGAAAAAGAATATTGTGTAAATTACTAATAATGTCTTTAATTATGTGAATGTTGGAATAAATATAATAGAAAAAAAAAAGATTATGGTCGATTCTTTGGACTACACATTGTATTAATTTGATATTGAAAGATATTGAAAAGGCATGTTCACTATAATACACTTGCTCGAGTTAGGCAAGTTGTGAGGTTCATATATGATCATACTTAGATTTTTAGCTTAAGTGAACATTTATAAAAAATCATGAACTTCTTAGTTTAACAATTAGGCAATTTACCACTTTGTTTTTTACTCTCCAAAATTTTTATAATCAAAAGCAAACTCTTATAATAATGTACTCCTCAAAAAAATGGTATTTAAATAAAATGGCTAAAAAAGCAAAAAATGTGAAAACTAAAAGTACAATGTTGTCTGATCAAATTTTTGGTCTCATATTGCTTTTTGCATAAAAATCACTATTTTATTAGCTAGTGTCTTGAGAGAAGTTGATTCAAAGAAAATACCGGTCATAAAATATATTTATGAGCTAATGAATTCTATTAGAAGAAGATTATATTTAATTGAGAGGACATAAAAAAAAATATGGCTCAATTTAAAAAAAAAAATTAATGCAAGATAGACTTCGTAACTTTATCGACCTTTACATGCAACAAGTTACTATTTTAATCCTCAATTACAGTATAGTGATAAGTTATCTAATATTGATGAGGTGACGAATAAACTATTTTAATACATGGATAGGATATTAAATTATCAAGAACAGTTAAAAGCTAACATTTAATTAACTCATTTGATCAAACAATAAATAAATTTAAGAGACGTAATACAATTGATTCTCAAACATTAAGAAGCACTACAAATTTGTGGATGGGTTTTGAAAGTTTTACATCATAGTTACAAAAGTTTATTATTCAAGTCCTTAACCTCACTTATAGTACTTTAGGTTGTGAAAAAAATTAGAATACATTTGAATCGGTAATATTTCTATTTTTATAAATTTATATATATATATATATTTTTTTTTAATTTTAATATTAAAAAATGTTATTTCTTTTTAACACAATTTTATTATTTAGAGATACATATAAAAAAATAGACTTAAATATCAAAGATTAAATGCTCTTATGTATATAAAGTACATGACTAGATTAAAAGAATAAAGTCTATAAAAAAATAAAATATTAATCTGATTTTAATAGAGGACATTGATTTGGATGATGAGTAGATTGTAAAAAAAAAAAATCTTCTCCTCCCCCTTGATCTTTGTTGGCTTCAAGATGATGAGTTATTCAAAATTGATGTTATTGTTATTGTGTCATCCAATATTCAACCAACTTACAATTCATAAAATCACATAACTTCTTCACATTCCTATAAAAAGAAACATAATGAAGAACTAAGTACTCAGAAATTGAAGTCATAAATTTTATTAAATTTTATAAAAAAACATATAATATTTAGACCTAATACTAAATGTGTCAAATGAGCTGGGCAGCCCGGGCCCAGCCCGAGGCATGGCTCATACCGTGTTGTGCCAAAGTAATCTGGCCTCATGTTGAGCCAGGCACGGCCTGGTACTCTAGCCAAAAGGCATGATTCTTTAGCAAGACTCGAACCGTGCTCAGCACCCCGATCCCGGATCCAGATTCTGGGTAGCAGGACCCTGATCTCAGCCCAATTTTCAAACTTTGAAGTCTGAAGTACTACCGACCGAACCAAGAACCTGACCCCAAGTCCCCAACCCTGACCAGACGCCGATGGCCTACCTACTTATGAAACCATTGGATTGATTTGACGATCGAACCGACTCAATCATAAAAAAAAATAAAAAATAAAAAAAACCATGATTTTTAATCTTAGCCGTTGAATTTAGAATTTGGTGGCTATCATGATTCTACCCCTTAAAATAACAAAAAGAATTCAAAAAAATTGATTTTTTTAAAAAGTAAAAATTTTTAAAATCTATATATAACCCTCCCCCTCATTCATAATTTTTATCTTATATCTCTCTTAAATTTTCTTTCCATTTACCTCTTGGCTCTCGTCTATTTCTCTCTCTCTCTCAATCTTTCATTTTTGAGTTTTAAATTTTACTTTCGAGACTCGAATATGGAGTACTGACTACGAACGATCGATTACGGTGCAATGCAAATACAATAAAACAAATAAGATTTAATACATTACAAGTATTACTTGACAAATTTTATTTTGTTTTGTTTATTAGTTTTTAAATTTTAGTTTAAATTTTTAGTTTAATTAATATTGATTAATATATAATTATAAATTAAAAATACTATATAATAAATATATTAATAAAAAATTTAAATAAAAAATAATAATTTTAATTATGATAATAAAATTAATGTAAACGTAAACACAAAAGAAAAAATTTACTCATTAAAATTTCTTCATAGGCCTCATAGACAACTAGAATTTGGTAGTCATTGTTCGTTTGCGGGTTTAAAGAAGAAGAAATTCCAATCGATATGGGACACCGTTGAAATTACACATAGCTTGTGTTGAAGTCATATGTTGGATACGAACATATGATATCCGACTACGTTAAACGTATGACGAACTTATTATTGACGACACTAACTGTGCTACAAAAATTTCATTTATGAAATTTTTCAAATTTTTTTATGTCACGACGAATATGAATTCGTGAGTTTATACTCTCACCAATTGCATTGCACTCAAATGCATAGGTAACATTAGTAGCATGTTTTGGAAACTTAAAGATGACCTGACATTTAGCGATATATTTGTGAAGATGAAAACTAATTACTTAAAGTATTGATTCATCATTTCATCTTTTTATTGTCTGATTACTTACATAGACCCTAGAGTTAAGATGGAAGTGGTAGAAAATATATTGACATACATATCTTAAAGTATCCATTCATGAGAAGTTGACTGAGCTATTTACATGTTACAATACTATGTATGGTGGTAATAATAGTGAGACTCCGAGTACAAACATGAATACTATATTCAAAAACTATGACTTTTTCATTCGATTAGCAAGGAGAAATCGACGGAATAAAATATCAAATAGGTGCGATCTGTCTCGGTATTTAGATAATAATTACTGCTCAATCTTATCACATACAGATAATAAAAATCTTAATATTTTAAAAAGATAAAAATCATATGATTTCATCTTTTCCATGCTGTCTAAGATCACATGGGATCTACTTACTTATCAGGTATCGAGCATAACATCAAAGTCTACTATTTCTATTACAATGAATGTGATTTCAGATAGAAAATCCAAATTACAGTCAGATATTGTTGAGATATTATCATGTATAAAGGATTGAAAAAATTCAAGCTTGAGCATCCAAAATTGTGTTATAACTACAACAAGAGTGGAAAAGTTAGTTGTTGTTGATGATTCGTGTGATATTAATGATTGACAATAGATATTGAGCATATTGTACTACATATGACCTACTACTAATGATACGGATACCATCATATGCTGACAAGATTTAATATTTTTGGATTTTCTTTGTTTAATTTATTTTTATCATTTATGATTTGACTTTGAGATTGAGCTTCATGTTCTTTTTTGTTATTAAGTTCTTTGTTTATTCAAGCAGTTACGGGAATCATGTTTAACTTTAATATTAATGAGTTTATGTTTATCTTTGAATTAATGTATTAATTTTTATCTTTTAAAGATTCAATCTTGTTTTTTTTATTTTATAATTTGTACTTGTTTTTAGTTATTAGTTATGAGTTATGAATTGTGACTTTTCATTTTTTTTGTTTTATTAATTTAATTAAATAATTAATTAATTGTTTAATTTGGTATTAAAATTTATAATTTTCTTATTTTTGAATTTTATGATGACACAATTCATAATAGGCTGAAACGGCCCGAACTAGGCCAACCTAGCCCGAACTAGGCCCGGCCCAGCCTGAACCTGGTACTAGTCGTGCCGGAAGACCATGCCAGGTCGAGACAATCTCAAGTCAGGTCATGCCAACCACGACTCGAGCCGGCCCTTTTGAAACCTCTACCTAATACATAGTTTATATTAGGTACAAGTGAAAATAAATAGAAAGAAAAAGAGTTCACTTTGATACCAATTAATAACGATGAAGATTTATATAAAATGAGAATACATAATAATAAATATTTTCTTATTTTTAATACATTGAGTGAGGAAAATGATACACTTGAAAAAAATTTAAATTGAAATAATTTATTCTTATTTTTATTTTATGACTTAGTTATGATTTTTTGTTAAAATTTAAAATTGTTATTATAATTGATTCTATTTTTAATTTTATGACTTTGTTATGATTTTTTGTAAAAGTAGTGAACGAGTATACTTTTTTGTTATAATTTTAATGAATTATTTTCATATTTTTATTTAACATAAATTTTATCTCCAATTACCTTGAGGCTTATGTCTCGTCTCACAAACACAATAATGGTTCACCTTATATTTTTGCCTTTTAAAACTGTGGTCTTGAACTCCTATAAAAAATAATATTGGTTGCCACAAAAAAAAAGATTCCAATATTATGTTACACACCAAAAGGATCAGTAAATCACATGTCATTTTAGATGATACAAAATATGTAAATTCGTATGATTTCCATCAAGATAAGATGTTCAAATTATTATTATCATATGATAAAATAGAGTAATAATCAATATCTAAGTACCACCAAGACAACTCACTCATATTTAGCAGACTACCTCGTTGTTTTCTCCAGTCTAGCTAAATAAAGAAGTCATTATCTATAAATAAGATATTCATGTTCATATTCAGAGTAAGGCTTAAATTATCATACATAATATCATAATATATAACAAATTAGTTAATTTTTCTTGAATAAATTTTTCTGGTTGATGTTCCTCATTAATGCAGATGGATAAATAAGTATATCAAAATGTTCTCTCTTCCACCTTAATCCAAAAAACCATACAAACAGTCAAACAATACAAAATTAGAATAAAAGACTAATATTTAAATACTTGAATTTTATCTCAATAAATGACATTAAATATAAGATGATATCTATACTTACTAAAAATACTATTAATATTATATATGCATCTAAGTATACTATAAGTAATGAGAGTATACACGGACTAACAAATATTTATTGTGTCATAAAAAATGTTTAAAAATTTCATATAAGAAATTCTTGAATCCCAAATCGAATCGTCAATAATAAATTTAATATTCTTACTATTGGGATAGTTGGATATCACGTGTTAGTAACCAACACATGACCCCAACATAAGGTAAATATAATTCTAATAATATTTCACATCTATTTAAAATTTTTTTTAACCCGCAGACAAACAGACAACTAAATTTTTAGTCAGTTAGGTATCCTAAAAAATTTTAATGAATTTATTATTTTCTCTAATGTAGAAGAAAAGATTTTTATTCCCAACTATACTATCAAGTTAATTATATGAATCATACACCTAACATAAAAAATCTCACATAACGGTTCATCTCTAATAATTTTTTAACAAATATATTAATAGTTATTTCATTATTAGAAGCATTATCAAAAGTAAAATTAAATAATTTATTATGAATATTATATTTCCTAAAAATCATTATCATACACTCATATAGAGGTGTCAACCATGCCGGGCCGGCCAGGCACGGAAAAAATCCGTGCCTGGGCCCGTGCCGTGCCCGACTTTGGCACGAACCGTGCCGTGCCGCTCCCGGCACGAGCCGTGCCGTGCCGTGCCTGGCCCGGCACGGTTCGGCTGGCGGCACGTCAAACCGGCACGTGTTTATCCCGTGCCGGGAGCCCCGTGAATCCGACCGCATGCTTCCCCTCCCGCAAAAAAAGACCGCGGGTCGGGTCTAATTCGACCCGACCTGCGGTCCCCCGTTTCCCGAACCACTCGGACAGGTTTGCCCGAGCGGGCCAGGCGAGGCACGGCACGGCCCATCGTGCCTGTGGGCCGTGCCGGGCACGGCACGGTAGCACAATCGTGCTCGTAAAAAACGGGCCGTGCCGTGCCGGGCCGGCCCGTTTGACACCTCTACACTCATATATTGCATGATCACTATGAGGATGTAGGATCTCAAAAAATCTTAATTTTTTTATTAAGTTTTCATTTTGAATCTACAAAGTCAGCAATGAGTCATTCAAATTATACATCGTCATGACTAATTCATATATTGGACGTCATGGACACCACTTTACTATATATTCTAAATTCATTAATTATTATTTATTTTTTAACTTATAATATTTTATTATGTCATTCATACTAATGAACCTAGAAATCCTACGAAAAACAAACTTGAAGTAAATTTGTATAACACTAACCATCATACGATCCTCCAATATTCTAATTAGAAGACTCATAATCATAATCAATATGGTCAAGTCGTTTCCTTTCAAAATAATTATGATATATGAAGAGAATCAACAAAACTGAAATATATCTAACTTGAAAGACTTCACTACTTAGTTAAGTTTGTCTCGAATCTAATACACAATATTTTTGTGTATTGATCAGCATTAATCTTAAGGTGATAATACCACGTGCAATCATACATACATATATATATATATATATATATCTTTGACAATAGATATACCGTGCGGATTCTTCCTCAATACTCCTATAATTTTTATTTTTTATTATTTTAAAATAAATTTATACTACTGAAGTTCACCTAATTTTTTATGTTTTATGTGGCAAATGAGTTTGAGTCAAAATAATTAGAGAAAACTTAATTTTAGCCTCGTATATTTTGGTAGGATTATCATTATTATTTATATTTATGTTAATTTTAAATTCATTATCGTTACATTCACTATTTACTATTTTTTGAAATTTTTCTATTTTATAAATAAAACTAATAAAAAACTTACAAAAAAAATAAAAAAAAATTATACTACCACAACCATGTTTTTGTAAATTACTTTTTTTTGCACGACTTTTGACTTGAACTAAAATTTCCAATTACAATTTGCAATGCATATGCCATATTCATAAATTAAATATTAAAATTATAAAAAATTTGAAAAAACAAAAATATCAAAAAAAAAAGAGAGAATTGCAGGAGATAAGAGAAATATATTCAAAAAATTGAGAATAAGACTCATAATTTCCTAATTTATTTATATAAATTTTTTAGAATTATAAGAATTACATTTTTTTTATTTTTATTTTTTTTTTTAGTTTTTTAGGCCAAAAATCTAACCATCAAATTTCTGACATGTAGCCATTAAAACTAATCTGGCAGCTACATTTTTAAAAAAAATAAAATTATTTTTTCAAAGCAGCAACAAACCACATGTCATTGTCACTATCGACGCCCATTATATGAAAACATAACAGGCATGCCACATGTGTTGAACCCAACTAACATGGTTTTATTTTTTTTTAGTTGAATAATTATCATGTGGGGCATGACCCATAACCTATGACCCACTTGTAACATGTCACGAGTTACCATGCTAGTGAAGTGTGCCATCAAGCCAAGCCTACAATCCATGTCTAGCCTAGCACAAGGCACTACTGACTCCAACCCAGCATGGCATGAACCATGACTCGGGCCAGCATAGTCCAAATTCAGACATGGTTTTGGACCATGTCAACTCGAGCCTGGCACAACTAATTCAAGTCATGCCTCATAATGTGCCCCAACGCACTCGACATGCCTAAACTATGGTTCATCATCACAAATTCTACCTTTATATTAGATCTCAAAGAATTAATTATCTCTTATTTTTCAAAGAAACTAAATTATCTCAAAGAAGAATATAAAAACTTATAGCATACAACCTCTCGAAGCAAGTTTTTGCTCAACTTGAAACTGAGCACTCGACGAACTATAAATGCTTGTGATCTCTAAAAAATATCCTAAATCCTAGAGACTTTTTCATGTCTCAAAATATTAGAGCTTCGTTAGGATGAATCTATCAAGAATAATCTATGGAATAACAAATTCAAATGAATACATAAGTTATATATGATCTAATGATTATTAGATAATTAATATTTCTTATAATTTTAATAAAAATAATAAAGTGAGCTAAAATAATTATATCTGACAAGAAATCAATATCATAGTCAATCATAATATATATTGAATCACAACACAAAAGACTAATATCTATAATAATAAATATATATCTTCTCTATTACAAAATATCTTCTTTCCGAGAGTTTTTTTCCCAGTAAAGTATTTGAGTCTTCCAAGATCCTCCATTTAGATATATAACTAAAAGTACTCCTTGAATTGAATAATTTCCAGCTCTTTCTCTTTATCTTCCATAATCAAAATAGCATTCATATACACAATAAGCAATAATATCATGCTATCATAACTTCTCTGAAATAAATAAAAAATCATTATATATATATATATTTATATATATATATCAAATGAGATGATTACTAATGAATACCTCATTAATCAAGCTCGCATTGACTATTTTAAACTACCTATAATTTATAAATTATGTCTGACTATGTTGCTCTAAATTTATGTGGCTACTCCATATGGATATTCTCCTTGAGATCGTCATGAAGAAAAATATTCTTCACATTTAGTTAGCATAACTTTTATCTGTAAAATACTACTAATGAAATAACAATTTATATATATATATCATCTTGGTTACTAAAAAAACTCATAATATTAATATATACCAAATGTTTGAGTAAACTTAATCATAATAAATATCATCCTAGAGCAATCTACCTTTTTCATTTTGGCATGTCTTCATAATGAACATTTAACTGCAATTAATAATAAACCTTCCCAAAAGTCAAAATACTAGTTCTTAGGTTCATTGAAATAAATAATATCTACCTCCATGAACATGGTTTGATGCTATCCTAGATAAGATAATATCTCAGAATAAAACTTGAGTATCTTAATATCATCAAGAAGTAGTGAAATAATAAAAATATCAATATAAATGCAAGTTTGTGAAATTAGATATGAGTACGACAATAACTATGAAATTAAATGAACAATATTAGAATTAAAAAAATTGATTGTAATGAATCTCAAAATAATAATCTCGCTTACATTTTCATGAGATAAAATTATCTCTAAAAAAATATGAAAATTTATGATAGACCTCATATCAATGCAAGCTTGTACCCAACTAGAATCTAATTATCTAAATAATAGTAAGTACTCATGATCTTTGAAATAGAACTTGAGTTATAAAAACTCCTTCACATACCTTCACATATAAATAATTGTGTCACGGTAAACTTGTAGGATAGAATTAAAAAAAAAATTAATTAAATTAACTACATAAGTTATATCTAATATGAATATTATCAGGTAATTAATTATGCATATGATCTCCTAAAAATAAGAAAGTTAAATAAAAAAATCACATCTTACAAGTAATCAATATATAGGTCAATCAGAGAATATATTGGAGGACAAACCAAAATACCAATATTTTTCATAATATAAACTACATATAGTCTATGTGAAAAAATAATCACTTTTCTAGAGTAGGTCACCTCAATTCCAAGATCCTTCTTTAAGACTTACAACTACTAAAGATTTTTTTGATTCATAACTTGTCATCTCACATAAACAAAATATTATTCATATACACAATAAACAAAATCAACATATCATCAAAACTCCTTAAAAATAATAAAAAATTAATAATAAACTTATGTAAATCAAATAAGATGACTACATATAAATAATTCACAAATCAAGCTCTCAATAATTAATTCAAATCATATAATATCTTATAAGATCTACAAATTACATATAATTGTGCTACTCAAAACTTATGTTATCACTCATATGCATCTCCTCCTCAAAATCACCATGAAGAGAAATAATTTTCATATTTAACAAGTATGAGATGTTACAAAAAAAAATTAAGTATAAACATCATCTTACAACTAGGGAAAATATATTATGATAATATATATTTAATATCTAAGTTAACTCTCTATTAACAAATCATATCTCAGATTGCTTAAGCACAAAGTGCATTACAAGCATGCACTTGAGTAAATTAAAATGTAACCTCGAATAAATATCAATTTAATAAAATATAATCAAAATTAAATTCAAATATTCGATCAACAATATAATTAAAAGAATCATTAAATAAAAAATTAATAAAATTATAAAAATTTTAATATACAAATCATATTTTCAAAAATAAAATTATTTTAAAAAGAAGTCAAAATTCAATAGGGCACATGTTTTGGCTAGTAAGGCACTATAATAGAGAGTGATTGTACTATGAGTATGTGTGTACTTACAACATTTTGTTTAAAAGTATGATTCACTATAAACACCTACCTACAACCAACATCATACCTTATCAAAATGTCAGAATATTAGTTTCAAAGTCTTATTTAATTTGATGACAATAGATGTATCAAATAAATCGGACATCCCGAGCATGGCCAATGGCCTGGCCCAGTTCGGCAGTGCCTGGCCCAGCACAACACAATCTAGAATCATGCCTCTGGCAGGGCCAGCATGAGGCGTGCCTCATGCCGGTCTAGGCACGACACATGTGTCTAGCCAGTAAGCAGTCCACCTGTCAAGCAAAGGGTAACAGAGCACAATCTGATACGGCATGGGAATTTAACATTGTCATGTTTTTCTAAAGAGTAATTGAAAAATCAAGATCACAATCAGAAGAGTTAATTACGACATCATGTGACTTTCATGAGATTCTCCTTTGCTCTCACAAGTTGTTTGTCAATTTCTCCTAGCATATATTATAAGGTCATGATGCTTAAGTCTCTTAATTTTTGGCTTATCATTAATTGAAACTACAATACACTTGTGACTTATTATGGTATCTAAACTCAAGGGAGATTTTCTCTCGTGAAAAATCTCACCTCTTCAAAGTCAACCTAATATATAATAGCTGATACATATAATAATTTTATAAAATTATCATCATAATGTGGGCGAACAAATTTAAATATAACTGACAAGTAATTCTCTCTTCTTACTATTGGCTTAAGCAAGATTATAGATGAGTAAGGAATATAAGTGTCCAATAGGTCAAGCGACCCAAGGCAAGCCTAAAATAAGCATGCCACGAACAACACAGCACAAGTAAGAAGCATGTTAGCCATGTGCATGGGCCAACCCATGAAATGGCACATGTCATGTCATGCCTACCTAAATGGCTAGTGTGCCGACACACTAAATGACACAGGCCATTCTCCACGCACGACATGGCACACACAGCTAGTTGACTACATGCAAATGTCCATGCTAGAGTCAATAAAAATAAAAAATATGCACATGAAATAGTAAGTGGAGCACATAAAATGCATGCTCCCTATTTAAAAAATGGCACAAGTCATATCTTTATGTGTGTCAAATCAAATATGTCCTTATTGATATCAACCTAGTAAGCAGGATAAGTAACTCTATTATATTTTTTTAACTGATATGTCATACACTTTAGCATAATAATTTTCCTAAAACTGAGGTATAATATTCTTTGATTCTCAGCTTGACAAGTAATAAGTAACACTATCGAGAACACATATATAATGAGTGAACCAAACTCAAGATACAAAGACATATTTTATAATATAAGAAAACATATATAATTCACATTGCTTTAACAAATTAAAATCTTACTCAATGTCTTTCGATTTTGGAAATAAATATTATCAAAAAAGAAAAAAAATCAAACTTAAATTATCTAAAAAGATAATTCACAGAAAATAGACTAACAGTACAACTAATAATAAATAAAATATGTAAATAAAAAAATGATCAAATTAAATACTATCAAAGTCAAAAATTTTTGAGAATTTATTATTGACTACTATAATACTCAATCAATAAAAAAAATAATTACCCATAATATGAGTATTTATTCCAAAATTAATAATTCACAAATTTAAAGTAAAAGAATATGTCATAAGACCAATAAAACATGAAGCATGGGAGTTGTTTGTTGTGGTCATTAACTACTACAATATTTAGTATCAATAAGAGAGAAAAAGAAAAAATAATTATTCAAAATATAACTAAGTTAATAATTTATAACTCTATAATGAAATAATAAGTGAAAAAATAAATAATACCTAAAAAATAAAAAATATTTGTAATTGACTTACTATTTTAAAAGAAGAGTTTTGTATACTCCTGTTTAGAAGTATCATGGTGGATGAGTTCTATGAAAAACCCTAGATAGCTTTGATAGTCAATTTACCTCTCTCAATACTCTATAGACTATAATGCTCTAAGTCTCCTCCCTAAAAATAATTATCATCTTTATTTGATATGTTATTTCTTTCTATAATATGTACATTGCAAAAAAAAAATCAAATATCAACATTCCAACATCATATCACTATTCCCCCAATTAACACCAACAATGAATTGATATCACATATAAATGATTTTGACATCAACAATGAGTGATATCAAATATAAATGATTTTGACATCAACAATGAATGATATCAAATACAAATGATTTTGACACCAACAATGAATTAGTGTCACAAATATCACACCAATATTCTACCTCCTCCCCTTATTGTTTTTTCTTCCTTGCATGTCTAATGAGCATGCCAATTGTGAGTAGTACTATTACTATGTGTAGACTTTGCTATGCATAGCAAATGACATAAAATGGCACACCTAAGATTTTACTTGTTTTTCCTTGCTTCTTCCTTGTGTATCTACCTCCATGTGTGCATTCTTCTTTGACAAGGGGAATGCAAATGGTGCACAAGTGCAATGTATTATTATAGTGCATATGTTCTCTCTCTCTCTCTAAAAAATCAATAGTTTACATTCTATATGATTTATGATCTAATATAATGTTGTAATTAATGTTAGAAAAAACATAAAATATTACTATCAATGAAAAGTAACATATATACAAGGTGTGTTCTTACATAATAAGCAAAATAAATTGGGAGGTCTTACATATCAGGTGCTCTTGTATATAGTAAAATAAACAAAAAAATAAAAAATAATATGGCCGAAAATTTTAAAAAAAAAAAGTTAAAATTATAGCATACTCAACACTGTATTTCATAAGAATTATTATATTTAGGTCTTCTCACTTCTTTTACTTCTCTTACTACTCTTAATGATAAGATATGCTTAAATCTGATTATGAGATATTATATAAGCGATGATGACATTAGGCTATGTTCAAGAAGATAAAAGTTTAACATTTCAATAAAACATGGGAACTAGTTTCTCATCCTTCGAGAAAATTTATCATTGATTACAAATGAGGATTCATTATAAAAACATATTCAAATAAAAAAATAAATCACCTTAAGACGAGACATATTGTACAATAGTTGACTTAAATATTTAATGTAGATCACCAAAATAAATTTTCTCTAGTAGCCAAAATGACTTTCATCGAATTATTATTTTACTGATTATATCTTACAAATAGAGGATGCACCAATTAGACATGATAAATATATTTTTTCAAATTTTGAAGAGTTGTACACGGTGCATCCATTTGGATTTCAAGTAACACAATCATAGATAATACAAATTGAAAATTGTAAAAACAGCAACCAAGAATTTGGTTTGCAAAATTTTTATAAACAGTTATCTTATTTGAATTACATAACTACATAATATATTTTTTGTATTTTTCTAAAAAATTTTGATAGGAGTATGAATTTATTTTTTGTATATGTAGATAATATTATAATTACAGGATATGAAGAGTTAGAAAATACCAACTCAAAGAGTATATTTAGTTCTAATTTTAAATGAATATTTTTTAAGGAACTCATTTTTTTGGAATAGAAATTACTTATTCCAGAAGAGTAATTATTTATTACAAAAGAGATGCTTACTGGTTGATTCTTTAGGTTGCACTCCAATCTCCAACAAATGCTCTAATTGATATGAGTAATAATTTCTTATCTAATATAACTTCTCTAGTTAATTTTATTATATATAGAAGAATTATAAAATAGATTAATAAAATAACCATTACAAGATAAGATATAACTTATGCAATAAGTTTAATTTATCATTTCCTAAATTGTCACGGATTCATTTTTACATAATCTTTTATATACTAAGATATATGAAGAAATCTTTAAGACTTAGAATCTTTTTTAGAGATTATAAGAACTTATAGTTAGTTGGGTACTCATATTCGAGTTAAACACCAACATACATCAAAATTAGATCTATTACAGATTTTTGTATTTTTTAGGTAGTTTAGTCTATTAAACAATAAGAAATCAATAATTATTTTAGGATCAAGTACAAAGACAAATTTTAACATGTTTATGATAGCTACCTATAGAATACTTTAGAATTGATACCTATTTAAAAAAAAATCATAAGGAATAATAATAATTTAACTATTAAAAGACTAGATATAGCTCATGTGATAAGTTTAATTTGTTATTTCCTAAATTTTCATAGATTCACCATTATATAACCCTTTATATACTAAAATATGTGAAGATATTTGCTATGACTTTAAATCTCTTGTAAAATTTATGAGTACTTATAGTTAGTTGAATATTCAAATTCAAGTTATACACTAATTTACACCAAAATTATAATAATTATTATAGATTTTTGTATTTTTTTTAGGTAAACTAATCTATTAAATGATAAGAAATCAATAATTATTTGAAAATCAAGTACAAAGACAAATTTCAACATGATAATGATAGTTAGCTAAGAAATATTTTATATTTGATACCTAATCAAGAAAATTGGGCATCCAAATTTCTTCTCCAACTATTCATTTTTATGATAGTCAGGTACTAATGGATTTAACTTCCAATCTAGTATTTATGAGTAAGCAAAATATATAAAAATAAAATATTTCTTTTTAATGAAGAATATCTAAAATAATAATATTATTATATCATATGTTTAGACAGAATATCAACTACCAAACATCTTCATGAATGCCTTGAAGAACTTTTATATTACCTTTCTTTCATCTAAATTTAGTATTTTGAAGCTTTATACATCAATTTAAATGGGGTATAATAGTCTTAGCAAGTTTTTTAATTGATACTTTTTTTGTTCCATTATATCTTGTTTATTATGAATGAGAATACCCAACATATAGATTATCTCAATCAATTTTGCCTAGTATAGTGACCAAATTTTGTTTACATGAAATAGGAACTAACAGAAATGTCTCATGGACCTATAATAATTTGTTTACACCAAAGTGATTCAAGCAAATAATTATTTTAGATCTAGCCCTTTGAGATTCGATTAATGGAACAAAAAGTCACACAAAAGCACCCCCAAGCACCCACTAATTCATTTAATCTTTTATAAAAAAATTTTAAGAGTATAATGAGTGTCAAAAAGTTTTTAAACAAATATCAATCAGGATAGATGTTTATGAAAATAAAAATCTTTTTGGGATAGTTATAATTATTATAGTGAATGCTTAATCTAGATCTAGTTTATCATAGTGAAAAACTAGACATAGCATTAACCCAATTTATTGATAAATTATTGTACTATATTTATAAATATTTTATTGTGATTGACATTTGTATCAACTAAAACATCAATCTCAATGATTTTAGTTAATATAAATATTTTTGTTGACTTTATCAAAGAATACGTAAAGAAGATTAACTACTAGATAGTTATTATACTAGATATAGTATATATTATCAATATACTAAGTCATTTTTTAACTTACTCATATCTTATGTACTAATTTAGTTTGATAGTTATTATCAACTAGATATAGTATATATTATACTAGATAATTATTATACTAGTGTCTAGATATAGTATATATTATCAATTAAATATTTTATTGCCATTGGGACACGAAATTTATTTTACACTTTATGGATGATAAACAATTGATTGGTTATTCATATTCTAATTTGATTTCTACGTATACATATATGAGACCAATTGCATGATTTGATATTTTTATGAAACACAATCTTATCTCTAAGAAAAAAAAAGAAAATTTATTATTTATTGATTTGAAGCATAGATATATTGTAATATTATTAGTACAATCATGTGTGAATTATTTTAGATTTAACACTTTTTTGAAAAGATTAATACATTGTTTTCAATTACATTCATATAATAATCAAGTAATTATATATCGCATTCAATCTAATATTTCACAAGCATGCAAAACATATAGAAAAAAGTTACTATGATATTAGGAATAAGAAACAAGATCGATTGATTGTTACTGCTCAATTTTTTGTTATAAATCTGTCATCAAATATTTTCATAAAGACATTTAAATAATCTCAGCTTGCTTTTTTTTCCTCCAAACTAAAAGCTTGAGATATTTATGCACTAATTTGAAAAAAGATTAAGATTTTATATTTATAATTTTGATTTAGGCATTTGCAACCTATATTTGTTTTGTATTTAGTATGTATTTAGCTTCTACTTAGTGTGTTTAACAAATATATATAATATCATAGTATAAGGTTGTTCTAGACAATTTTGCACTATCTATTTCCATAGTGAGATACAAAAATTTGTGCAAGATTTTTTTTTAATTCTTTATATAAAAGATTATTATATTATCATTGAAAAGAATTAGCATTTTAATTGACAATATGAATAATTTTTTTTAAACAAAAGAATTCAAATAGTATACTTAATTTTCTTCTAGTGCCAACAACCAATATAATTATTACAAATGGTGATGAGTTTAAAATCTTTCAACTTAACCTAAATAAAAAAATTGTATTTTTGGGATGTGTCACATAACAATTTCCTTTTAATTCAAATATGAATTTTTATTTTGCTTTAACATTTTTTCTAACTCAATTAAATACAAAAGAATTGTATGAAGGTTTAAACATCAAATAATTATTTAATCATAAAAAAATTATGATAAATTTATTTTCACAAAATTTGGTAGCATAGGAATTTTACTAGCAAACACATTCACAAATAAATTGCAATAATAAGAATTGATCTATTTCTTCTCAAAGTTCATGTTCAAGATATTTATGCATGACTTAAATTTTATTATAATTATTTCATAAACCAAAATAAGTTTTAAAATTAGTCATAGCATGATAGAATATTTGAAATATGAATTTAATTATATTAAAAATAGTAATTATGTAGCAATGAAAATAAAAAAGCAAGAAATTACAAATATCAATCATTTTAAATACGTATAATATATATTAAATAATAAAACAAAAAATTATAATAATGAATCTCATATGAGTATGATTGACCAAAAAAAATTATATTAGAGATTCTATGATAAATGAGTATTGAATAAATTAAAAAAAATTATAAAATAATTATAGAACCAACTATATCATATGAAAATAAATATTGGATGACCAATAAATAATATATTCAAAATATTATAATGACAAATATGAAGATAATACGATAAATATATGATTAGAGTACAATATTTTCTTTATGTTTTCTTTATGTTTTGAGTGATAGTAGTAATTAACAGACATAGTCATTATATTTGTTACTTTTATTTTTTTCTTTTTTTTTATTTTATTATAAAATGAGATTATAATTTTTTCTTAGGTTAAGAAAATATCTCAAACACTATTATTTTGTGGAATGAATATAAAAATAATTTTCTATTGAAAATAAACTATTCAATTATTTCAGAATTTTATGAACTTAACATGATTTCTTATAACATTCAACTATAATTTATCAATCAATCTTTTATAATTAATTATGACATTATCATCATACCAAAATTCTTATTTCTATCTAAGCATTTGAATGAGATATTTTCCTATATAAGTGAATTATAATAATTTTGATCACTAAATCTGATTATCAATCTCATTAATTCTTAACAAAGTTCATACCAGCCTAGTAAAGATATAATTGAAAATAAAATTATTATTAAAAAATTAAAATTAACCCTTATAAATAATAAAATAAAAGATAATCGCTTGAAATGACAGTCATATCAACATATACTTCCTAGTACACCAACTCAAAAATGGCATTATTTGAGTATAGAGAAAAATAAAACTAAATGAGCCAATAGGAATTTAGATAAAAATTATAAATAATAATTTAATAACAATAAAATTAAGGATAAACACAATTTTTAATTGGGTTAAGATTTAGTTGATAATTATATATTTCATGTATCATTATATTTTATTCATGAATACTCATTCACAAAATTTTAGGATGTTTTAAGCAATATTGATTTGCATATTAAATATGTTTCATCATTTTATAAGCATGAATTAAATGAATTATGTGCTTTAATGTTAGAAAAAATTAATCATCGAACACCTAGATGAAAAAAAAGAGTGAACATGAACTATGAAGTCTATAGAAAAATAAGTGTTAGAATCAAGTACATAATCATATTAAAAATAACAAATATGAAAATTATTATATATAATTAATTTTAATTATTTATTTTATATAATCAATTATATTTTTATTTTAATATTTTCATATAAATACAAGAAAAAAAATATTAAAAAGCTAGAATATAGCTATAACATAAGAATGGGGGTCCCCCTGCCCGATTAGTAGACTGAAAAAAATTTTAGAGCTGAACCTAGTCCATCCCAGTGATCCGACCCACTCAGTTATTGATATAAATTATTTTTTTATTTCTATTTTTCAGCTGTTATAATTTTGTATGTGGTAATGTTCATCTTCGTTTTCTCTTCTCTATACAAATTTTCTTCACGACTATTTCTGCTCACATTCTGTAAGACTTATTGTAGTTATAATCTGTAAATACATAAGTATTTTTCTGATTGATGTAGATAGTCGTGTTGAACGACTAGTGAACCACATTATTTTATATATTCTATTGTTGTTTGTGTTTGTGTTGTGGTTTTGTAAACTGTCGTGATGATAGATATATATTATTTGTTGTTTTTTTGTTTTCTTCTTCGACTGAATCTGTGAAATTATAAGCGTGAAAGCAAAATTACCTAACAAAAATCAAATATAAACAATCCTAAGCTATGTATAGTTGATCTAAACATTAAAGGTAAAAAATGAAATCAGATCATGCAAAAATCAAACCGTCCATGCAAATCTGAACTTTTAAAGCATCATACATGGGAAAGTTGAAATGGGCAAAATTTTGGCTTTCCTCTTCTGCCATACTTCAGCAAATAGGAACCCTTCTTGAGAGTTGTAAAGGCCTGAAAATAAATCAAAGAAAAAAAACTAAACATATTGTAAAACAACACGCAACAAAACATAATTGTGGTGGACTAATAAAAAATGTAAGTTCACATTATGACTATCAGTCATTAATTTTATGCAACACCATGCGCTCAACTTGTTTTGCTAGTGTAGAACTGCAAGCAGGTAAACTACGTATGATGTGTTGAAAAATTAAACTAAAAAATTGAACTAAATCTCCATCTATGATTTTATACCACTCTTCTTAAAATATTATCTTTTAAAAACATCCAGGTTGCAAATTCAATGTAAATGAATAGTTCTGAACTTTATGAAGAAAAAAAAACTCCACACTTGTTAGTGTAAAATTGCAAGAAGAACTACTGAAGATGTATTGAAACATTAAACTAATAAATTGAAATAAATGCCACATTTATGTTTCCATCTTGCAAAAACATTCAAGGTTGAAAACTCTCCATTCAAATGAAAAGTTCTGGGTTTGACACACTTGCATAATCTATTTCAACACCACAAATTTATTGTAACAACGAACACAGTTTTTCAATTTGACTACATTTTAAAAAGTCAGTAAAATAAAATAGCTTACAAAACTCTATCTCTAGCTACTAAAGAACCACAACTAGAATGAAATAGGAAAATGAAATAGTAAGTTTCTATGTCACTTTTCTATGCCAATCTTCCCTTGGAACATTTGGCAACAATATATGCTTCTTATTTTACTTCTAGAATCTCTATGAAAAAATATGTATTTTAAATGTTTAATTAAATAGGATACTTCATCATTTTGTTGAAGAGAAAACATTCATGCCTTGAGAAGACCAACTATGTTTTCTAGTAAATGACAATTTTATTATTATCTAAGCCACCTTCAGTTTCATGAAATGTAATTCACACACCATTTTTTATGTATCCTAGAATTGTATCTCAACTTCAATTCTGCATTGTTGCAACAATTAAATAACAATAACAACAGATACTTTAAACTGGATCACAATTTATTGACATCTCATTGCACATGAACATTAATTTATAGTAAAATACATTGAAAAGTACATAAAAATGTACATACTGTGTAGAATATCATCATACAGCAAACACTAATTATATATTCACCACTCTTTCCATCTTAAAAACTCATATTCGACATTAGAATACAAGCCTGCAACTGCAAAGGATTATCCAAAACGTTTGTTTCATGGTATGTTCACCAAAACCCAAGAGAGCATAGAACGAAGTACAACCCTACTGGAAAAAGTAACACATATTTGTATTCATTTTCACCTAAGAATATAATTGCCTTCAAATTTAACTACTAGCATGGGTATGCCATGGAATTCCCGAATAGAACATTTCATAACTCCGTAAAAAGAAAATGAAATTCAGAAAAGAGAACTTTACCTGGTCCATATCCCTCTCAGTGAAGCCACTTCTTTGAATATCATCCATTCAAGTGGTTATCTAATTGTGAACCCAATGTCCATTAGGACCCAAGCTCTTACATAAAACTGCTCTTAAGAATAAAGCAATTATTGTCCACAGGAAAAAATTCAGTAAAAACGCAACTGCAGGTGTTTCAACTGCCCCAACTAAGAGTTTAAGGCGACAAATTCCCCAATTCTTTTCTCTGCAACGATGCTGGTAACTCGCATGAGAAAAAAAAAACAGAGATATCAACTGGTCCGCACAAGTAAACGCTTATCAATTGATATTGCGTACGTTCTTGGAAAATGATCATTAAAAGAAATAGCGCCATTGAAGTTTTAGCTTATTCTCATGGAGTTTCTTTTGTGTTGGTAGACTTCGGAATATTGCTCATTCAATCAACGGTACCACACTTTTCTCTCCTTGTCGTCTCACCGAGTTATCCCTAGGAGAAAGCTACCGCCTCAGGGCAAACAAAAACACCATGCATTGACACCGTGTAGTTGGCGGCTCGAACTTTAATTATCTATTTTAATAAACTTAAATTATGTCTTTTTGGACGTTGGACCTATTAAAAAATATTTACAAGAAATGTGATAATTATATTTTGCAGTACCACTACCCCTTAGAAAAATTATAAAAAAATTTTGAAGATTTTAATATTATAAAAAATGCATCAAAGCATAAAATATTTAAATTTACATTCACAAAAAATGAGAAAATCAATTTTACTTTGCCATGATAAGTCAATGAATTTAAAAAAAAAATAATTATTAAAACAACTTATTCAATTTAAATGAGAATCACAATTCAACTCTATAAGATGGTATAAATCGAACCCATGACCTAGTATTTTTAGTTATTCCTCCATCCAGTCAACTATAAATATTAAATCATTTAATATAGAGATGTGTGGGTGTGTGTGTGTGTGTGTCTATATTTAGAGATATTTATATATGTTTATTTTTGTTTATTTTTATTTATTTATATATGTTTGTGTGTATGTGTTTATGATATATATATATATATATATATATATAAACATATATCATTACATATAAAGAAGGAATCAGAAATGTCATGTTTCATTTCTAATTTCGTCGCTACTTACCCATTGCAACGGATTTAGAAATGGAAAAAATCTGTTTACATTTCTATTTTTTTCTAAATTTTAGAAATAAATTATCCGTTGATGTTTCTACAAATAATGAACAAAAAAAATTCATCGCTACAAATTGTGATGGCAAAAGGGATCTTGGAATCCATTGCTAATTTTATGACGAAAAAAATAGAAGCATATTATTCTTTTTTAAATAAGCTACGGATTATCAAAGAAACACATAAATTCGTTTCTGCAATAAGAATAAGTCTCATTTGTGTAGTTTTTATATATTGTATACATTATATAAATAGATACATAAACTATATGTTTGCAACCAAATAAACACAACCACATATTATTCATCAAATAACATTCATATAACATCTACTATAGAATAAAATATCAAATAACAATTATAGATGTCCATAAATTTCAATACAAAATTTATAACCCAAGTAAAAAGGCATTAACAAAAAAATCATAAATTCTGATAAGAAAATATACATTACAAAAATTTAATAACACATCACAAATAACTACGAGTCCTTCTAATGAATATTGTCCTTTTGAGATCTAAATGGTTCATTTTCGAAATGATAAAAAAATGATAATGTCTCTTCCAACCTGCATATTATTTTTTGGGGGAATTATGTTTTGGGGTGCTCCACCAGAAATATTTAAGAATTTAAAATTGATATTTTAAAGTTTAAAAAAATGTCATCAAAATCAAAAAGAATTGAAATTTTGAGTACTCTATTACGTTTATACTAAAATGTCCTAGCCTCACCCTCTCTCATCAGCCCCACTCATCGGCTCACCCTTTCCCATATGCCCCCATCACCTGCTCACCCTCTCCCATCAGGCCCCCTCACCTGCTCACCCTCTCTCTTCTCCTAGAGCTTGTATACGAGCTGTTGGAGCTCTTCATCGAGCGCCAAAAGCTCTTCATCGAGCTCCAAGTGCTACATGTCGAGCTCGACGGAGAGCTCCTATAGCTCGAAGACGAGTTACTGGAGCTCGTCTTCGAGCACCAGGAAATGAAAGTGGGCCAAGGGCGAGGTGAGAACCGATGGGAGAGGGTAGAGACGTAGTGAGGGCCGATTGTAAAGGGACGATGTTAGAGGGCAAGGCTAAGGACTATAAAATAGTGGGAAGGTTTTATTTTAAATTAATTAGTGTGAAATATTAGTTTATTGATATAATGAATGGCATTTTAGTATAAACGTAATAGAGTATCCCAAATTTCAATTTTTTTTGATTTTAATAACTTTTTTTCAAATTTTAAAATATTAGTTTCAAATTCTTAAATATTTATAGGGAAGTACCCCAAAACATAATTCTCCCTTATTTTTTTCTTTCTTCAAAATCTTTTGTTGCATTTTTTTCCTCTCTTTTACTTATTTTCACCTCATTTTTTAATCTTTTAGCCTCTTTTTTTTAATTCCTCTAATTTCCTTTTATATTTCTCGATTTTTTTTGCATCTTTTCATTCTTTTGTTATATCTTCTCATTTTTCTTTTGTAAAGTATCATGAATTTCCTATATCTACTCGTGTAAACCTCTTCTTCTGAAGCTTTAAGAATTTCATAAAATTTTTTTACTGGTGATAATGGGATATCGTCAATGGCATCTTAATTTAACGAATGACCAATAATATTTTTCAAAATTACTTCACATGCATCTTTGGGATTAGCAAATTCCATTGTAATATTTGAATCAACATTTTTATGTGCATAATGTTTAGTTATTTGTGGCACAACTAATTTTCCATGTATATATCAAACATATTAATCTCTGACAAATCTATTTTTTACTAGATGATATTGTGTCTATATCATGGAAACTCATATTTTGAGATTTATGGGAATTGCTTGGACATCTTATTTTTATTTCATCAATAAATTCAGACTATTTTTCAATAAAGTCAATAAACTCTTCAATCCCTTCTACAAATTCATCAGTCAATAACTCATTTTTCACCCTTACATTCATCCATTGACGGTCAGGTCATATATTTTTTTCTATTCATATAACACATAACATAAAAGTTTTTTGAATTATAATATACATAAAAATCTATTTGTAATAAAGATGCAGTCACATTTTTATGACATTACATAAATATAATAAATAATACAGTAAAATCATTATTAGATAAGTTTGGATTAAAATAAGATTGGGTGGGTTGTTCTAATATCTTAGATATTTATCAAAAGAGTAGATGTTATTTATTTTATTGCACCTTAGGTGAAGTGTAGATTTAGTAACTATATAAATTTTTAAATGAGCATATAATTCTTTTTAGTTTTACAATTGTTCATTACATTTCACCATACCAATTGCATACCATCATAATATTTTTCATTTTTATATGAATAAATTTTTAGTGTTTGTTATAATAATTATAAATTATTTTTGTAAAGGTTGCACCATTATCCTGAGTTATTATTTTAAAAATTAATAAATTTCATGTAATCATAGTAAGGAAACAAAATGCAAATTAATTATAAAGATCATAACGATAGGTCAATAAAAAAATACAAAAAAAAAATCGAACATCAATTAGGTTACACAGAAATTTTAAAAATCCAAGTATGAGAAAAAATTTTAAAATGTATAATTCATCAATTAAAATAATAATCATTTAATAAAACAATAATATAAAACACAATATAAATGCTAAAAATAAAAATAAATTAAACATAACATCAAAATGAACAAATATACCTATTCCCAAATATAATACATATGGGCTAAAATGAAAATCATAATTTCATACCTCAATTATGGATTAAATATGCGTTGATCAAAATATAGAGGTTAGGCAATCCACTTATCCACAAATGATTAGAAATAAATCACAATCAAATTGAAAAATCATTGAAACCCTAAAAATGTTCAAAGTTTCAAATTGTTCTTCGATAAATTAATTATCATAAATTTGCAACATAATTTAGTGATGCAATATTATTCTGTCGATAATATTTTTAGATGATGTAGTGATCGATATACGCACCTATTTCTCATTTAGCGAGTGAAATAATTTTCATCGCTAAATATAAAAATGGATATGCAATCCATTACTAATAATACACAGATTCATAATTTTTCATCACTAAATATTACACAAGCATATCCACATCCCAATTCACCTCACAATTAGCAACGTATTTTAAAAACTCGTGAAACATTCATCGCTAATTAGTGATCGAAATTTATTCCATCTCTAATTTTTTATGGTTTTGTCATTTCTCTTTTTAATCAATTTCAATTCCATTCTAAATTTTAGTAATGGAATTGGGCATTTCTAATTTCTATTTCAAATTTCTATTTCAAATTTATTCTTTTCTAATAGTGTACACACATACACATACATATATATATATATATATATATATATATATATATATAAACACACACACACACACAGATATGTGTGTGTGTGTACATCTATAAATAAATAAATATAAACATATACACTACAAGAAAAGATGCAATTAAAAATGGAAATTAGAAATATCAAATTCTATTTCTAAAATTAGGAATGGAAATAGAACGGATTAAATATGGAAATAATATATTATGAAAAAATTAGAAAAAGAAAAAAAAGCATGACTAATTAGTTATAGATTTTTAAACATTTTTTAATTTTCTCGCTAGTTGTGACACGTTGTCATGGGCATATCGCTTGTGTGGTATTTAGCAACGTAATTTATGTATCTATGTTTTTTTTTAATGGAATACTTATCTATTTATATATGTAGCGATGGAATTGCTAAATATGAAATGTCTAACCCATTCATCACTAATTGATTTTAAAAAATTCAGTGATGGAATAATATTCCATCACTAATTTAGAAGCAGAAACAAATTACATCACTAAATTACTATAATTAATTTATAGAATACTTTGAAACTTAAAAAAAAAGTTAGGGTTTGAGAATTTTTTATTTTAATTTTGAATTCGTCCAATTTATTTTGGAATTGTTTTCCTCCAATTAGTGTTTGGCATGTTAATCATCCATAATTGAGATATCAAATTTAGTTTTTAAAATTTCCCCAAATGTATTGTATTTGGGAATTGTGTTTTTTGTGCATTTTGTTGTTACATGTAGTTTTTTTATGTTTAATATCTGCATTGGGTTTTATCTTTTTATTTTCTTAAATTTATATCATTCTAATTGATAAGTTATATATTTTATATTTTTTGCAGATACTAGAATTTATTAAATTTTTGGGTTACCAAATTGAGTTATGAAATTTTTGTGCATTTCAAAATTACTTATTTGATCATGCTAATTAATATGAACTTAGTTTACTTACTAGGATATGATGAAATGTAATAATTTATAAATGAATAAGTTATACTAATGATGCAACTTTAGCAATGAAAAATTTATAAATATTTTAACAAATACTAAAAGTTAAAATGCATTGGCATTGTGATTTATTTAGGATTTCTATTAAATAAAATGCCTTTGTATAATTAGTCAGTAAAAATTATTAATTTTGAAATCATAAATTCAAAATATACCTAAATATTCTACTACAACTTTATTATAAATAAATCTTTATCTATATTATTATAATTGAAAATATGTTCGTGTTCTATATTACAAAAATGGATAATATTATATGACCTAATCGATAATGGATGAATGTAAGACTAAAAGATAAATTTTTGATTAATGAGTTTATAAAGAGGATTGAAAAGTTTATTGGATTTGCTAAAAAAATAACTTGAATTTATGAATAAAATGATAATAAGATATCCACATAATAACTATAAATATCAAAATCATAGTTTTCAAGTTGTGGATAGTGCGATATCTTGCAAAAAATAGATTTGTTAGAGACTATTATATTTTGTATAAATATGAGGAAATAGCTGTGCCACAAACAAAAAAGTATTATATACAAAATATTGATTCAATATTGTAATAGAATATATCAATCTCAACGATGCATGTGAAGAAATTATAAATAATGTTATTGGTCTTTCATTCAATATAGATATCACCGATGATATATCAATCTCATCATCAAAATAATTTTATGAAATATTGAAAGTATCGGAAGAATAGGGTTAACCAAGTAATCCATATGGCCACTCAAAGTTATATGTAGTGGCCAAATTGTTAAATTTTAAGGTAAAACATCAAATTTTAAAGAGGTATTTTGGTGAAATATGTTAATTATTATCTAAATTATCACCAAAAAAAATATTATGACAGATAACTTTTATACGCTATAGTACAAAAAAAGCTAATATGAGGTTTAAGTTTTTCTATGTAAAAAAAAATATTGTTGCATTAATGACTACATAATATATTGGGGTTTAGGTACACTACTAAAATTCATTGAATTACCGACCAATTTTTTGGTTGCTAATTCTGTATTTGTTGGTCGACAAACAAATAGTGACCATTTACCGAGCAAAATTATTGTCGCAATTTTGCTCATTACCGAGCAAATAGTTTTTCTATGTAAATTTTTTACCGACGAAAAATCAGTTGGTCACAAATTACCGACCATTTACCAATCATTTGCTAATAAATATTTACCGACTATATTTCGATAATTTTCCAACCAAATAAATAAGGTTGGTACATGGTCTCTAAATGGTCGGTAATTAACAACCATTTACAGATCATTCATTGACAAATAATTACTGATTAATTTCCAATCATTTTCCGATCAAAAGCACTTGGTCATATTATGGTCTCAAAATGGTCGGTAATTACCGATAACTTATAAATCATTTATCTACAAAATTTTCGACGATATTCCAACCATTTTCTGACCAAAAATATTTGGTCAGAAAATGGTCACAAAATAGTTGATAATAACCTAAAAAATTACGACAAAAAACCGACTAAAATCTTTTAAAATTATTGGTCGGTAATTGATCTCCAAAAGAATAACCGACTATTTGGTGACCTTTTACATACCATTGATATTAAAACATTTTGATCGGTTTTGGTTGTAATTCGGTAGATAATTATTGACCAAATTTTTTTTGCAGTTGTTCTACAGTTGCTACAGAAACTAGAAGAGAAAACATAAAAAAATATCCAATTTGCTTCCAATTTTGATGCAGTTGCTGCAGAAAACATTTACAGATAAAACAACAAAATAAAAATCCAATTAACTCTAGCAAACAACTATATATATTACATATATATTAAAAACATCAAAATAAAATAAAAAAATAAAATCCAAAATCAAAGTTTAAGGCATTGAAAAAAAAATGTATAATACACTCAATCATCCAACCTAGTTCCATAATCGTTATGCTGTGACGTTGCTAGTCCACATGGTGAGATGTCAAAACTAGGGTAGAGCTGTCTGCTGCTGCTAATCTTGATGCGGTTACTGGAGGTACTGCTGCTAATCTTGATGCGGTTGCTGGAGGTATTGCTGTAGGTGATGGAGTAGATGCTGTAGCTGGAGCATTACGTCAAACAATCCGAGGTAGATTATCAAGGTTGACCTGCAGTCCTCCTTCCTGAAACTTCTTTGTAAGCTAGTCAAAACGTATATGCAACTTATCCCTATCATCCTCATAGTCGATCATGTATCGCTCGGTATCAGCCAACTGAAACTATATTGAATTTCGTATCATGTCCTAAAATTCTTCCATCTTCGAGAACAAATTCGAAACTGGTCCTAAAAATTCAGCTTCATAGTTTGGTCATCTATGCGAATAGAATAATGATGTCGATGAACTGACGCCATAGATGGGCATCTTCTCCTTGCTATCAATAGCCGCATAACGAATCTGATTCGTATCAACTGATGGAGCTAATGAATGAGAACTACCTGTTGCACCATTACATGAACCTGAAGTAGACTAGGAATATGCTTGAATCATAGCAACTAATATTTTCTCATATCTCGCCTAATAAAAATGTACGAAAAGTATTTCAATTTATATTCAAACAAAAAAAAGAAATATTAATTTTTTTTAAACTTATATTTGCTGCATAAGATCTCTGATCAATGAAAGTTCAATCATCATAAGCCTTCGTGTGCGTGTATTTGAATAAGCAAGGAACACTCCTTACCCTCCTTACCCTCCTTGCGTGTCTATAATTACACACAATACATACGTTAATTATATTGAAAAAAAAAATCTTGATGAGAAATGAAATTTAGGCATAATTGAAAACAATTCACAAAGTAATAAATATAAGAAATATAAATTTGAAATAATACCAATGCTCATTCGTGCTCACGCATAGAGTGAGATCCACAAGTGTGTGTAGACATGCTACTACCCTCCCTAGCCCACTCTGAGCGATGATTTCCGCTCTATTTATCACCTCTTCTTATGATCTAGATCTTCCCATCTGCTCCGCCACTCCTTGAAAACATGATCTGGGACACTCGAATCTTTTTCTTTCTTCTTCAGCCATTTATCTTCGATCTCGTACACGGTGTCTTTATACTAACTGGCAGCATGTTTGTAGAACACACTTTTGACCAACTCCTTTGGTTGTGTCCACCTGTAAACTTTATGCAATTATAAATAAGCAATTTTTAATCAGTGAACAAAAGAATAAATAAAAGATATAACAATTGTTAGGTAGTAATATTGACCTTAAATTCTTTCCAAATCATCAATTGGTCTCTATGTATGAGTGACTTCCAATTATGTCCATTAGGTTTAAAGGACTTGCTGAAAATTGTCCTCAGAACCCTAGAAATGGAACCATACTGCTTTAATTTTGTCCTGAAACAAAAAATTTATTAGCAAGTAAGAAATAAATTAATAAATTGATAAATAATTTGTTAAGTTTTATATCTTACGGATTATCAATTGTCAGATCAAAATGAGTGATAGAGAGAGTCTTGTCTGTAGGGTGCTCTGAGGAAGACTCCAATATCTCCATCCTCTCCCTCCTCTTCCTTCCACATCTCTTGATAATTCATCAAAATCTTAGGACCATTATGTCAATTAATGCTGCTGCTACAGTACATTCACAACCTTCTCTGTCTGCTGTGGTGTCTCATCCACTCATTACTTTCTACTAGTTGCAGGCATACCTGAGGTCGTGCTGCCTATACCATATCTTGCACGACCTTGTAGCATGCTGCCTCTACCTCGCCCACGTGCCATACCTATAAAAAATACATAAAGCAATGAAAATAAACAAAAATCATTAATAATTAAAATAACATAAAACTCACTGTCTGCTCATTCTCATCAGAATCATCCAAATCTGGTTAATCTTCTTCTTCAGATGTAGTAACATCATTTTAAAACTCCTCTTCATCACTCGTTTCTTCCTCATAATCAATTAAATTTTCATCAACATCTACATCCCCACTTATATCCATCTCAGAAGATGTGACTAAAAGGACATCTTTGTCCCCCACCACAGTTTTGATTATAACATCATTGTCATCATTTTGAAAAGCTAGTTCTATGACATTAGTACTTGGTGATACGGGGATGTCAATTTGAGCCCTTGCTTTTATCTTGCACACAACTTTCTAATCCTTTCTAGGACCGGTCCGATCCGGATATTCACAATAATAAACTTGTGATGCTTGTACTACTAAGACAAAAGGTTCATACTTGTTGAATTATTTTTTATCATGCACATCAACAAGTTTATATCGATGATGGACAACAATACCAACATGTGGTGTTGGATTGAACCATTTACATTTGAATAATACAATTTTTTTAACTGGGAGGGCTTCAGATTCTAACTCGATCACTTCGACCAGAATCCCATAATAGTCATATTCGGTTTCATTGTATATGGATCCTTTAATGCATACCCTCGTATTGTCTATTACCCGGTAGCTACCATACGATTTAGTGTAAAATTTAAAGCTATTCACACAGTAACCATTGTACATTTTAACCTCTCTTGGCAGAATTCGAGCTATACTTCGAAAATAATGATTGGAAATTTTATTTATACCACTATGAACCTATAATCAAAAATAAGTGGATTGCTTAGATTATAATTATAAATTTTTATTAGAATAATACAATTATTTTGTGATTTTCATTATAAGTAAACATAAGTATTTTTCAAAAAATGATGGAAATTCTTTCTCCATCACGATATTGATTGCTTCTTCATTCATGTTTGGAAACTCTTTATGTCTATCTGTAACAAAATCACTAAAAAAATTAAAAATAATTAATACATTGATAGGAAATAGTAAATTATAATGCATAATATATGTCATTTGACTAATAAAAAATACTTACTCAAATGAATGGTTGAACCTCTATGCAATTCATTAGGACATATAGATGAGCAGTAGTCTTTTATAGTCTACTAGATACCTTTTTCCTTCCGCACCAATTACTTTACATGGAAGCTTGAAAATTTCAAGCATATCATTATCCACATTGTCATAAAGATAAACCTCATTCTACTTTTCCTTAAGTGGGAGTGTTGGATCTCCTTCTTTGAAATAGAATGATGTGAATTTTGTAGCCTCATCCATAATATAACCTATTAATATAAAACCCTCAACCTGAGCCTTATTCATTATTTTATGCTTTATTTTCTTCAAGCATCTACAAAAAGATAATTTAAAATTACAAATCAATTTTGTGTATATATAAATATATATAAGAAAAGAATTAGTTTAGTGAATTAATATTACCTTTCTAGAGGATACATCCAATGATAATGGATAGGATCAGCAATCCTAACTTCATAAGATAAGTGCACTGAAAGATGTTCCATTTAGTCAAAAAAAACTAGGAGGAAAGATTTTTTCAATATTACATAAGATAACTATAATTTGTTCATCCAGATTCCTCAACTCCTCATCAGTCAATGAAGAAGAAGCCTGTTGCTAGAAGAATAAAGAAATCTCAGTTATCGGGTCCCATATTCTATTAGGCAAAAATTCTTGAAGAGCAATTGGAAATAATCTTTGCATGAATGCATGAATGCATGACAATCATGACACTTCATGCAAAACATCTTAAGTCTTTTTGCATCCACACATCTTCCCAAATTAGAAGCATATCCATCTAGAAATCTAAGTTTTTTAACCCACTCCAACACAACCTTCATATGTGATTTATTCAAAACAAATGGTACATCAGGGTATTTATTGGTGACGAGATTTTTTTCAAATTGAGGATGATGTCAATATTTATTCAACTCATCTCTTGATTTGTAAGCATCCTTAGTTTTCTCTGGAATATTAAACATTGTATTGAAAATATTATCAAACATATTTTCTTAATATACATAATATCAATATTGTGTCTGAGCAAGTGTTCACGTCAGTATGGTAAATCCCAGAAAATACTTCTCTTATTCCACCCACAAGTCTTAGATATAGCTGCATTCACAACCTTAGCATCAACATCAATCACCTTCCTCAAGCCTCTGTTATTCAATTCTTATAAAATATCATTTTTAGATCTAACCCCAGAGAATTGTTTAGTAACCTTTCTATTCTTAATTAAGTCTTTGGTGTTACATCGATATGGATGATTAATGAGCAAAAATTTTCAATGATTGTTGAACCATGATTATTTTCTGCTCTTAATTAATCTAAAAGCATCATAATTTTCCATACAATGCGGACACGCCAACATACTAGTTGTACTCCACCTAGACATCATAAAATACCCTAGAGGGTCATTTATGGTCCACATGAGGGCAGCGCGCATCTAAAAATTTTGCCATTTGGAAATATCATAAGTTTGAACCCCAATACCCCAAAGAATTTTCAACTTTGCTATCAATGGTTGCAATAAAACATCTATCTTTCCCTTTGGATTCGTAGGCCCCACAACAACACAGTTAAAAACATAAATTCCTCCTTCATACATAAGTCTGGAGGCAAATTATATGGGGTCATCACCACATGCCACAAAGAATATTATTGTCCAGATTGACCAAATGTCTGAAAGCCATCAGCAAATAAACTCAGCCTAACATTTTGAACTTCAGAAAAAACATCAAAAAAACACCCATCAAAATATTTCCAATAAGGGGCATCAGAAGGGTGATACATCTTATCGTCCTCCATATGATGTTCTGAATACCACCTCATTTCATTAGCTATTGTGGTTGATGCATACAATCATATCAACCTAGGTGTTGGAAAATAGTGCATCTTTTTATACGGCACCTTCAACTTACGTATATACAATCTTTTTCTAGAACTCCTAACCTTTTGCTTGTATCAAGCATGCCCACATATTTTACAACTATTAAGGTCATTATCATCACCCCAGTATATCATACAGTTGTTCCATAGCAATGAATGATCTGTATGGGTTATCCCAAGCCTCTAACTAACTTCTTCATGCTGTAAAAATCCAATGGCATCAGATTATCTTTTGGTAACAATTCTTAAATGAATTTAGACATATCATCAAACCATGCCAGCGAACACCTATGTCTGCACACTATGCCCCTATTTCTAACATCCTCGTGGCTACAGAAAGTTGAGTATGCTTAGAATTTTCCTTATATACAGGTTTGTCTCCATGTCGAATCATATCATAGAAATTTCTTGCCTCAACATTGGGTCCTTATTTGGGTTGAATTCAGGACCCGCAGCATCAAAAACCATTTTATGGTATGTAGTGTGATTAATAATAATCCAAGACCATCTGATCAGTTTCACTTACTGATACTCATACTGAACTTGAACACCTCTGGTAGACTTGCTTCTCACCATGGTATATCCAAACATAGTAAACCACCACAAAATCATTTTTATACAAATACATTTTCACAATCTCAACATTCAAAAACTTTTTATTCTGACATTTAACTAAAATGCAATGACACCTTATATCTGTACCACCATTCACACACTTAGGATGTCTCAGAGCAAACTTAACAAATTCATTAAAATTTCCCCGCATTCATTAGAGACCATTCCATTCACTATTCGACCCGTGTACATCCATTCATGATCGTCTTTCATAACTAGTTAAATAAAAATCAATTTATTTAACAAACACGATTGTCTCTAATTATAGTTATATATAATTATATAGACATTTATTTATATATAGTTATACACATATAGTTTAAAATATTGTTGTATATTGTTATGCATGTAATTATAAATATAGTTACATGTGATTATACATATAGTTATACATATAGTTAAACGTATATTTATAGATGTGGGTGCATATATTTGTTCATTTAATTTTATATATTTATAAATTTAGTAATGTAAAGGTATAAATATAGTAAAATGCATTTTTATAATTATATATTATTTTACATTTACCATATATAGTTATAAATAATTATATATAATTAAACATATAGTTATATATAATATATTCATACAAGTAGTTATAAGTAGTTATACATACATACATATATATATATATATATATATGTAATTATATGAATACATATATGTAGTTATACACATATAGTTTAACATAATGTTGTATGTTGTTATACATGTAATTATAAATATTGTTACATGTGGTTAAACATATAGTTACACACATAGTTAAACATATATTTATACATGTAGGTTTATATATTTGTTAATTTAATTTTATATATTTATACATTTAGTAATGCATAGGTATAGATATAGTAAAATACTTTTTTATATACTACTATATACAAATATATATTGAATATAAGTTATAAATTTAATATTTAAATATAATTATGCATAAAACTTTTAAAGTTATGCATATAGTAAGATACAATTATTTATAGTTATATATTATTTCAAATATAATATATATAGTTATAAATAGTTATATATAATTAAACATATAGTTATATATAGATATATGCATACAAGTAGTTATACATAAATATAAGCAACATTATAAAAAAATATTTTGCTTTAATTATATTAATACATATATGTATATATAGTTACAAATATAATTATATAGACATTTATTTAGTTATACAAATATTTATATATTGTTGTATACATATAGTTTAACATAATATTGTATGTTGTTATACATGTAATTATAAATATAGTTACATGTTGTTGTACATATAGTTATACATATAGTTAAATGTATATCTATACATATAGGTTTATATATTTGTTCATTTAATTTTATATATTTATACATATAGTTATGTATATGTATAGATATAGTAAAATACTTTTTTATATACTAATATATACAAATATATATTAAATATAAGTTGTAAAGTATATATTTAAATATTATTATGTATAAAGCTTTTATAGTTATACATATAGTAAGATACAATTATTTATAGTTATAATATTAGTATTCATATAATATATATAGTTATAAATAGTTATATATAATTAAACATATAGCTATATATAGATACATTCATACAAGTAGTTATAAGTAGTTATACATAAATACAAACAACGTTATAAAAAATATTTTGCTTTAATTATATTAATACATATATGTATATATAGCTATAAATATAGTTATATATAATTATATAGATATTTATATAGTTATACAAATATTTATATATAGTTATACACATATAGTATAACATAATGTTGTATGTTGTTATACATGTAATTATAAATATAGTTACATGTTATTATATATATAGTTACACATATAGTTAAACGTATATTTATACATGTAGATTTATATATTTATACATATAGTTCTGTATAGGTATAGATATAGTAAAATACTTTTTTTATATATAATATTTACAAATATATATTAAATATAAGTTGTAAAGTAAGTTATATATAAATATACACAACATTATAAACAAATATTTTAATTTAATTATATGAATACATATATGTATATATAGTTACAAATATAGTTATATTTAATTATATAGAGTGTTACATATTTATACAAATATTTATATATAGTTATACACATATAGTTATAAATATGTATGTAGTTAAAGATATAATTATATTTAACATTTATATAGATATATATTTAGTAAAATATAATTATATATAGTTATATATTAGTATACATATAGTATATTATTTAGAAATATAGTTATATAGAATTATACATACAGTTATACATTATTATATAGTTACAAATTAGGTATGTAAAGTTATAAAAATAGTTTACTTTGTTATAAATATTGTTATAAATACTTTTATATAAAATGGCATATGATTATATAATTAAACACGTGTATCTATATAATATTTGTGAATAAAATATTTTTATAAATGTTACTTAAATATTATTATATTTATATGTAACACTTTTCTAAATAATATATAGTTTATATATCACATTTATATAAACATTATAAATATTCTATATTTATAGAAAAAATAATATGTAATATAAATATTTACAAAATTGTTTAATCATTTAATATTACATAATCGTTATATAATAAAATATATAAATGGATAGTTTAATGTAAATTTTGTATAGATATTTATAAACATTAATACATATGTATAAATATTTATATATAACATTATATGTTTATATAAACATATCAGTGTGTAGACATTAAGATAGACATTTATACATAATATCATACGATTATATAAATGTATAAAAGTATATATATATTGATATATACATTTAAGATTAACATTAAATAAAAGTTTGATTTAACATTAATCATTATATATAATAAAGTATAGATATTTATACATAATGTCATACGATTATATATATATATAAACCATTAACATTAAAATTATTCGGATGCAAACATCATGTAATTGAAATCAAAATCACTAAAACCCCTAAAAATCTAAACAGTAGATGAACAAATTTTAAAAAATGAAAAATTATAATTCAATTAATTGTGTCAAGTCAAAATCATGTTAGGTTAAATGAAATTGAAGCAGAAATTAAAAAATTAGGAGAAGAAAAAAACCTAATTCTTGAATATATTGAAAAAACGAAATTACGGTTGTCTATATATAATTCAAAGAGACGAAAATGTGTATAAGCAATTTGAAGGAGAAGAACAAAGAAAAACTTACCTAGATTTAGAAGAAAGATCAAATTTTTTTCGATTTCGTGCTTATAGTCAACTCTAATTTGAAAAAATGGAGTTCCGATGATTTTAGGTTTTAATGACTTAGCAAATGATTTTCAAATCAAAAAATTAAAACTATGAATTACTGACCACAATTATGGTTGGTAAACAGTCGGTGAGAAAAATCTATAAGTATTTGGAAGTCCACTTTACCGATTATTTTTAATGGTAATATGTTTTTGGTCGTTAAATGGTCGGTAATTTGTTGGCAATTTATATTCGCTATTTTCATCCTAATTTATTGACCAATTTCCGACCAAAAATATTTGGTCGGGATGTATGGTTGGCATTCGGTCATGAAAAGGTAAGTAATAACCGACATAAATATTTAGTCAGTAGTTGGTCAGTAATTACGACGTTATAAATATATTGGATAATTGCTTTAATGATCATTTTTAATAGTAATAATTTTTTGGTCGTTAAATGATTGGTAATCTTTCGGGAATATTTTTTCGCTAATTCACTGCTTATTTATAGACCATATTCCCGACTAAATATATTTGGTCGGTAATATATAATCGGTAGTTGGTCAGAAATTTGGTCGGAAGTATTTTTCTCCAATGCGCCTCTTTGGATCTCTAAATTAGTCATGAATTGGTCAGTACTTACCATCCTATATATTTGGTCGGTAAGTAGTTGATATGTACGAAGCTATAAAAAAATTAAAAAAATACTATACCGACCAATTACAATGTTAAGTCGTTAAATGGTTAGTAATATATTCGATAACCACTCTACAGATCGATTTTTGACCAAAAATATTTAGTCGGTAATTATGGTTGGTCTTTGGTTGGAATTTTTTTTTTTCGATATCCTTTTTTGGTCACTTACTGTTCGTGTTTTGGACAGTAATTACCAACCAAATCTTTTGGTCTGTATTTTGGTTAGTATTATCATAATTTTTAGTAGTGGTTGTGAAATAATTATATATAATTTCTATAACTATCCTCAGTATAAAAGAAATACTGTATGTAAAAGACCAAAAATAAATATTCCTCATAATAAGATATAATATTTCTCATTGACTCCTCATTTGCAAAGATTATTTGTATCTTAAACCACTGCTAATGATATGAGTTGGCACAAAGAGTCTATTATTGAAGGAGATATGATGTGGCATTACTCGGATTCTCTTTTGAAATAGTTTGATGATTGTCATCCTTCTTTTATAGATGAAAGTTGAAATGTTAGATTAGGGTTGTGCACATATAGATTTTATTCATTTGGACAAATATGACAATAATACTCTTCATGGTTGGTTATTTTTACATCTTAAAATTTACTGACATAGATGTACTTGAAAGATGAGTACATATTTTTGTATGTTATCGTGCCCAGTCTGAAAACCCAAAAGACAAGTTCGAAGTATTTCTATAACTTCTAATTGTAGAGCTCAAAATATTATGAGAGGATTGTATTGATATATGTGATATATCTAGAAAGCAGAACTTTAAAATATGAGTAGCACTTAAGTGAACTATAAGTGACTTTCATGAATATTTAATATTGCCAGAATAGGGTACTACAAGAAAATTAGCTTCTCCTTAATTATTGCATGGAGGATTTATATGCATTTTCTTTGAGCAAAGGAGGAAAGATTTATTAGTTTGATAACCACCATTAATTTTACATGTGAAACATTAATTTTGGATGAATATTGATGCATTTAGGAAATGCCATAAAGTTCTAAAAGGTGAATCACATTTGAGGTCAAGTACTAAAATATTAGATATAATTGAAAGATAAGTGTTCAAAAATATACAAATGTTGATGAAGATTACATTAATATGTAAATTTCAAAGAATTGTCCCTAAGGTTGGAAGAAATGTAATATCTTTTGGGATTTATCTTATTGGAAAAAGAATCTAATTAGACACAACTTAGATGTGATGCATATTGAGAAAAAATTTTTTGATAATATTTGTATTACTATCATGAATGTAAAAAAAATAGATAATATGAAATCAAGAGAAGATTTGAAAGAGTTCTAATCATGTCCATAGTTACATATGGATGAATCACTGAATAAATTTCCTTAGGCTTGCTATAGTTTTGACAAGGATGCAAAGGAAGCATTATGTAAATGGCTGATGGAGCTCAAGTTCCGTAGTGTATATGCATCTAACATGGGAAGATATGTTGATATGAATAAGCATAATTTATTTGGGATGAAAAGTCATGACTATCATGGGTTCATGCATAGGCTAATATCCATAGCATTCTATAAATTACTTCTAAAAAATGTTTGAGAAATATTGATTAAAATAATTATTTTTTAAGAATTTCACATGTAATATCATAACATAGGAAGAAATAGAGCAATATTTCAACGGTAATTATGATATCCTCATAATTCTATGCAAACTTGAGCATATTTTTCTTCCTAGCTTTTGGTTCCATGGAACATCTTTCAGTCCACTTACCTTATGAATCAATGATAGTAAGCCCTGTGTAATATAAATTGATGTATCCATTTAAGAAGTTATATAATTTTTATTTGTTAATCTAAAAATTTAAATGTATCAGACGAATATTTTTTTTCTAATAAAGATGTTTTTCAAGAATCTTAGAAAATTGAAAAATAATATTCAAAATAAAGCAAATATGTAAGGATCAATATGCAATGCCTACTTGGTTGAAGAGGCTTTGACATTTTGTGCACGCTACTTTCAGCTACAATTATATAATCATCATAAAAAAGTATCACAAATAATGATTATGGTATGGGGGATGGATCATACATCCCCCATACCATGCGGGTCGATCACACAGTAGAGCAAATTCAAGATATTTTTATTTTCACACATGTGGGTTGATCATACAGTAGAACAAAATCAAGATATTTTTTTGATGACCTAGAGTGTTCACACATATATTTTGTTGAATTGCGAGGAAGTTATAACTTATATTGAGTAATTATAATAAATTTATATTCTCATTTCTTTGTCATGATATGTGATATACCTATTTAATTAATCAAAATACCTTCAATGTTTTTTTTGTAGAATTTGTACTAAGGAATCAAGGAAAAGAGAACTACATATTGATGATGTTTTAATTGATGCAGAGCATAAAAAAGATTTCATAATTTAGTTTAAAAAATTATTAGCATAGAACGTATCATTCTTTGTTCTAAAAAGTAACATGCAATATTATATAAGTATGATTTTATCTTTTATCATTTTGTAGATATAATTTACATCATCAAATATATATAATAAAAAAATTAATGATTTTTCAAAAAGATCATTATGAAGTTTATAGAGGTATCCCATACATTATGTAAATGGATATAAATTTCATACTTTGAAATATGGTACAAATAAAGCTACAATGAATAGTGATGTATGCATCAAGGGGTCTAACTCTATTGTATTTACTATTGATTTTCATGATTGAATAATTAAAATTCTACATGTGGAGTATCCTACTTTATCTATTAAGAAGTCAATTTATTTAAGTATGAATGGTTTGATCCTATTCCAAATATGAATACTAGAATTTATCATCAATACAATCTTGTGGATGTGCACCATAAGAAATATTATCATAAGTATAAGCCATTTATTCTTGCAGTGTAAGTCGAACAAGTGTTTTATACCACTTATCCAACCATAAAAAGAAATCCTTGTGACTGGTGGGCAATATATAAAATAAAATTTAAGTCAGATATGAACGTTGTTGAAAAGGATGTTATTGGTCATCACGTATACCTGCATTTCAAGAGAATAATATGAAACTTTATCTATATCATTCTTAGGATAGATGATGGGCTTTAAATATTACTTGGTGAAGATGTGAACTATTTGGACATTGATGATGACCTTGTTAAAGAAGATAACAAGGAGAAATTATAAAGAATCAGATGATGATGAATATGTAGGTGGAGATGATTTGTTAGAAATTTTCGATGATGACTAGACATTTATTGACATCCATGTTATGTTATCTTACTTATTTTGTAACTGTTATAATTTGGATGTTAAATAAAAAATAACTTTTGTGAATGTCAATTTGTTTATCATTATGATTTGTTTTTATGACATTTTCATGATATATTTTTAGTCTTTGTATTTTTTGATATTTATATATCTTAATTTAGGTATGAGAGGTAATCATTCAAGTGGCCGAAGATCTCAATATGTGGGCAGAGATAGAGGAAGTCAACTAATAGTTTATATAAAAGAAAATCTACATGTATTTAGTAATGAAAACACTAAAAATATCTCTCCACATTCTCCTACATGTATAGAGGATACATTGGCATCAGCTCATTCCTGACACACATGGATTGACTACCATTGATAATATATCTTCATCTTATTTTGCACTAGAAGGTATTGTTAGCTGCATCATTCTTATCTTAAAAGGCCCATGCATTAGTAATGTATCATTGATAGCGGATGGATATTCACAATCCATAGTTTACATGCCAAATTATGAGAAAATATTTATTCGGCCCATGATTAATAATAAAAAGTATGTAGCTTTCTTAAATTTACTACATAAATGCATTATCATTTTTCATTATATTCTTTTAAAAAAAATTAATTACAAATTAAATATTGTGAATGAAATTATAAGTAAATGATTATAGTTAAAATATGATAATTTCAATTAATAACAAAATATGATATTACTAGTTATCAAATATTATCATTTAGAATTAAAATAATATTTATGTTAAGAAGTTTTGGTTACTACATAAAAAAGAATTAAATATAAACTTAGTAGTAGAAAAATAAGTATATTTTATTTATATGTATATGTACATGCTTATGTTAAATTACTTATAGGTTTATTTCTTCTACTTCTTGTGCAATCAAAATTATATTTAAAGAGAAACTAGTTGTGAAAGATATAAAGTAGAGCAAAATACCCTCAAATATGAAAGAATTTTATTGGAGAGAATTTAAGGTATAATTTTCATGTATTTACTTATTTTTAATTTTGGTCTAATATAAAATACTCTTAAAATTATTGCATTACAATGTATTATTGTTTTATTTGATTTTTGTAGAAAAGGTACAAATAGAATAATACTTTGGTGGTATTAGTGAAGGATATATGGAAACATGTGGTAAGTATGAAATACAATGACAAGCTTGACAATTGGAGAAAAAATAAAGTAAAGATGCAAAACCTAATAGTATCCCCCTTAATGTTTAGATTATGTGATGGAAATACTAGAATAGTGAGGAATTTAAGTTTTTATCCCAAATTGAGGTGTCAATAGGTTGGGTGGCCTTAACCCAGCCTAATGCAGTCATGCATGGCTCGGCATGGCATGATTTGTTTTATGCTATGAGCCGAGCCAGGACAACCCTTAGCATGGTTCATGCCATGCTGCACTAGGCATGGCCCATGTGACTAGCCCGATGGCACGGTAAACTAGCTAGGGGACCCAGCTAATTTTTTTTAAAATTCAACTGGAAAAACCAAGGGTACGATCCAGCCCAACTCGACAAGTCCAGGCACTGCATGACCCAGCACGAATTGGGTATGAGTCGAGCTAGTGGGCCTTATTGAGCAGGCTATTCTCAAGCATGGCACAATTATTATACCAATCCATGCCGTGCCGTGCCCGACATGACTCATTTGATAGCTCTAGTCACATATGGCCTCATATAATCATCAATCATAGAAAGTAGATAAAGGATCATGATCTTCAAAATATATTGGAGGTTCAAAGGTATCAAACCAACATTTAGTAAATTTAGTATAATCATCTTTCATAAATTTATTATTATTTGAATTTTTTGAATACAAATGATAATATGTGTAATAATGTATCATATACCTCAATAGTAAATATTTTTTAGGAGGCGGAGTTGGGATATCCACCAACACCATTAGAGGTGTTAAAGTGAATGTACAAAAAAAGGATGGATCATTTGTGGATTGGCAATCAAATGATATTATTGTGAATTTCTTAATTTTTACTTATAGTGTCATATATAAATTGTAATTAATGAAAGAAATTAATGTAAACAATTTATTTTTTGGAATTCACTATAATTAATATGCAAACTCAAGTATTTTTTTACCACAACTCATGAGTTATTATATATGGGCTCATTAAATATAATGACAAACTTCATTTTTATGTTCTTTTTTAGTAGGATGATGATAGTTTCATGTGTTGGTATACATTTTATTAAAATACAATAATGATGAATTATGTTGTATTTTAACAATTATAAGAAGCAGTAAAGAATATGGTTATCATTGCTTTATAGTTGACATATCCTTCTATAGTGGTGTCATAGATTATTGTTGTACATATTTATCTTCAGGCTATCAGAGTAGAGCCAAATAAATGATGAGTATATAATCTTGGCACCCATGCATCTACATTTTATCCAAGTTCTATTTTGAGTTCTTCATTATCATCTTCTATTATAATAACATGTTTGATGAGAGGTTGCATGAGTGGATACAGAAAATTCAGGATATATTGCAAAGAAAAAATGAGGAGAAGTGATAAAAGAATCAAAAGATACAATAAAAGAATGAAGAGATGCAAAAAAAAAATTAAAGAAATGAAAAAAAGAAAGGCTAAAATTATGAACAAAGAGAAAGAAATGCTATAGAAGATTTTTAAGATGGAGAAAATAAAGTTCAAGTTGGCAGAGACATCATCTATTTTTCATCATTTTGAAGAGGATTCATCTAAATCTCTAGAGAAAAATACTTATCTTGACAAAGATTCATAGTTGTTTATGATGATGTTGTGTTATTAATTTTTTTAAATGAATGTTTTTGTTGTAAAATTTTTGGTTTTTGTGTTATTGCTTTTTTAATTAAGTTATAAATATGTATTGTAAATGATAAACTAATATGTTTGTTATTTGATGTGTTACTTTGTAGTGGTTGTTATGTGAATGTCATTTGGTAAATAATATGTGTATGTACTTATTTAATTGCAGGTTATATGGTTTATATATATATTTGTATAATGTAAATAGCATACAAAAATTGCATAAATGGGACATTTTGCTATTCTAGACATTAGAAATGAAAATGACACTTCAAAATCCATTTCTAATTTAGAAATAGATTATGTATTTCTATTTTATTCTATCACTAATTTAGTGCTAAATCCATGATTCCATTTCTTTCAGCTGTTGCTAAAATTAGCGATGGATAAATTTATCATACATTTTAGAAATGCCTAGGCTTTATCCATTTCTAAAATGTAGCAAGGAGTACTTTTGATATAGATTCTTTTAGTTTCTAATCACATCGCTATTTGAACATTGCGATGGAATTAGAAATGGAATTGAACTTTTCTAATTGCATCTTTTCTTGTATGTATAAATATCTATAAACACACACACACACAGACACACATATATGTTTATATGTGTGTGTGTGTGTGTGTGCACTACAAGAAAATAATAAAATAGAAATAGAAAATAGAGTTGCACAATTCCACTTCTAAAGTTAGAAACAAAATAGAAATGGAAATGAAACATTGCTACAAAATTTAGAAACAGAATAATAATTTATTGCTATTTTGAAAGCCCAAATAATTTAATATAAAGTGGAAACAAAATTTAAGATAGAAGTGGCAAGTGGGTTGGGTGGCTAGGGCACGGCATGAGGCATGGCTCGACTGAGCCTTGCCTTGCTTGGCATGACATGATTCAAATCCATACTTGGACTTGGGTCGTGACATGTTGGGCCAGGGGGTACCATGCTTCATGCCAAGCCAGGCATGACTCAAGTGCCTAGCCTATTGGTATGGTCTAGCAGCATAGTTACCATGACTTAGGATTGAAGACCAAAAAGTGGGTGCAGTCCAGTCCACTTGGCTCATGCCTGACCTGCCTAGTCCATTTAAAAAAATATATTTTTTTAAATCACCCTGCCTGGTATATGTGGTAGGTTTTTTTTTATTGAGCCCACCATGTAGTTGCCTATGCATGTCCGCGTAGCATGACCCATGTGCAAGGAAACATGCCCCCCTCCCCCAGCCCGATAGTCTTTTTGGATGTTAGGAACCAACATATAAATAATTGGCAAAAAATATTCAAATTGAAGATGATCCTAGCCATTGGAAAATTTTCCAATAGCTAGGGCAAAAATCTAATAAATAATTGATTTCTCCCCTTTTAAATATTAAAAAAAGTAAAAAAAATGTAAATATATATTTTTTAATTAAAATAAATTTATATTAATGATTTTAGAGAGTTGAGTTTTTCATTCTCAATTCTCCTACTCAAATCTTTCTTCTCCCTCTCTCTCTCTCTCTCTCTCGCTCGATATATATATATATCTTTCTCTCTCTCTCTCTCTCTATCTCTTATCAATTTTTTTTCTCTCTCTCTAAAGCCAAAGCTTTTAAATTTAGAAGTTTTTTTATAAAACTTAAAGAACATGGAGTGGAGATTTGGTGTTGCTATTTCAATTTCATTACCTGACCTACTAAGTGTGGGCTATGATTTTTTTCTTTCTCTATCCTTTCCATAAATCGGGTATTATTTTTTATTTAGTTTTTTTATATATAATATAATTTATTTGTTAACTCTGAACATAAACTAAAAAAATATAAATGGCTAATAGTGAATTTAATGAGAATAAAATTAATATTAACGTACATGTAGATAATATTAATAACGATAACCCTATAGAAAGGTCAGAACCCAAAACTATGTTTTCTCTTATAGCTTCGACCCAAACTCAAATGTCTAAAAAACAAAAATCTAAAAGAATATCTATAGTTTGGACTCACTTTAACATATTAAAAAATTAAAATACTAAGAGTGTCAATGAAGAATCGGCACAATGTATATATTATACAAAAATATATACATATAAGAAGATGAGTGGCATGGGCCATCTAAAAAGACATGCTGATCAATATATCAAAAAATATGGTATACTAGTTCCTAGACAAACTCAATTGAATGATAGGGTCTTTGAGGCTGGATCTAATACATATGTATTGACCCCCTTCTTAAACTACTAGTTACAGAGAGAATGCATAATCAAACTAATCACTATGATGGGTCTTCCAATTAGATTTTTGGAGGATCCTATGGTAGCCTACATATTCTAGGATTCTTATGTTCACATGTAGAAACTACAAACTAAAATATTATAAGTTAGAAAAAATTATTAAAATTAATGAATTTAGAAAATATAGTGGAGTGGTGTTTGTGATGTCTAATCTCTTGACTAGTCACGATGATGTATCTTTTTTCATGTCTCATCACCCACTATGTAGATTCTTCAAAGAAACTTAATAAAAAAATTTTAGGATTTCTTGAGATTTTCCATCATCATGATGGCCTACTATATAGATTCATGAATGCGGCTAGATATCAATGAGGCACTTGCATGCATGAAGCATCACCCACTATATAGATTCTTCATGGAAACTTAATAATAAAATTTTAGGATTTCTTGAGATTCTTCATCCTCATGATGGTCTGCTACATAGATACATATAAATAGATAGATATCAACGAGACACTTGCATGCATGAAGGATTGGAAACATTTGAGGTTGGAAATTCAGGTTATAGCTACACTGGGAGTGAGAGCACATGAGTCGCTATAGAAGCAGATGATTACTCAATAGACTTAGAAGATGTTTAGGCCACCCCTACCGCTAGCGATACTATTAGATACTTACATAATTATGATGAAGATTTACATATACATGCAAACACCGATTAGTATTGGAATTGAGATTGATACTTGCTTATATCTTTTGATTTTTGATATTTCAAATTTTGTTGCACTTTGTATTTTTAGATTGATACTTATTAATGATTATTTTTTTCTCAATTTATAATTATATTTGTTTATAATTTTTTAAAATTTGAAGGGTAAATTAAAAATTTGTTTATTCATTATGGTGGGATTGGGTGATGAACATTGTAGCTAGATGGTGTCGGTGCAAGTTGCCACTGTAGGTTGCCAGTTGCCTAAAAAAATGGCATGATCTGGCACAACGGCATTACCCAAAAATGATGTGGCATGAAAGGCACGAGGTTGCCTGGACTCATGCCGATCCCGCCATTCCGAGCCAGGCATAATACTAGTCATGTCGTGCTTGACACGGAATGATGGCCCAACTAGGCCACCCAAAAACATGTCATGCCAATAAGATATGAACTATTTGACATCTCTAATCAAAGATAAAAATTGAATTGGATTAACTTTTCGTCGCTATTATCATGCGAGGACATTGTCAGATAAAGTTGCATGAAATTTTAGAATGTGGCGATGAAATTGAATTGTATCATTGTTTTTGAAATAGAACATTATTTCACTGCTATTGGATGTTAATGAATTTGATGAAGAAATTGAATTGTATTGCTATTTTTGAAATTAAAATTTATTTTGTCACTATTTGATGTTAATGAATTTTTTTCGATAAACACTTCATCTGTTCAAAAATCATTTTAGGTTTTAGGAAAATTAAGCACCAATATTCATCGCCTATTGACCTAATCGACATTGTACTTCTGCATGATTGTGTTTGTCGCCTATTCATCATTCATAGAGGTACAAAATTTTTATTTTAATTTCTTACTTACATGTAATAACAAATAATATATATATATATATATATATATATATATATATATATATATATTATTTGTTATTAAATTCCATTTTTCATTTGGATGTTACATATGTGAATAATATATATATATATATATATATATATATATATAAATATAATATTCACATATGTAACACCTAATTGAAAAGTTGGCTATAATAACATATATATATATATATATATATATATATAAGTTTTTAAGTAATTTAATTCAATCTACTTTAACATATTTCTAGATAATATAGGTATGTGAGTGTCAACCAGCTAAATATTTGAAAATTAGACATTCTCATCAATTCCATGTCCATACAAGTTGAGGAGAGTAATGCTTTTATGGGATATTGATTTTTTTGGGTTTTTCGCTAAAAGCATATTTGATTTATGCCTTTAACATGTTTGATTATTTTTTAGTTTTATGTGATTTATTGCTTGATTTTTATGGTTTTATCTTTCATAGTTAATTCTAATTTTTTTTCTATATTAGAAAAGTACAACTTAAAGCCATTGCTAAATATCTAAGAAATTAATGAAATCCCCACAACTGATTTAATTACAAATTTACCTTGAACTCATCCTTAGAAATAATTGATTATTTTTATGCATGTTCATTTATTTCACAAATATAGCATACATCATATATAAGATAATTTTCGTTGGGTTTGCTCGAGTTGGGCTGACCAAGTTTTATATAGTTGTATTCATGTTTTGTTATTCTCATTTTAAAATGATAATATATAATTGTTATTTTAAGCTTCGATATTTTATTTTATGGTTATTTTTATTTTTGATTTTTTGTTTTCTTGCATGTGTGAAGTAAAATGGACCATCAAAGTGGGATAAATTTATCACCGCTTGAAATTAAAAAAAAAATAAATTTTAGAAAATTGAGAAACTTTCATTTTTTAGAAGAGGTGTGCATGGTTCTTCTTTGACAAGAGAGCACCCCCATCCAATATTTTTCACAATAAAAAAATTATACAAAATAGATGAGTATGACTACAACTTATTTATTACATTTATGTAATGTCATAAATAAGTTACTATATTTTTAGTACAAATAAATCATTATCTACATTATTATTATTAAATATACGTTGGTATTATATATGATAGGAATGAAATATATTATATGAACTAATCATGAATGGATGAATGTCAGATTAAGAGATGAGTTATTGACTAATGAGTTTGGTGGGTTTGCTAAAAAGTACTCTTAATTAATAGTTGGAATGAAAATAAGATGTCCATGTAATGACTATAAATGTCCACGTAATTGGAGTTTTCAAGATATGAATATGGTTCGATTTCATCTTACAAAAATTAGATTTGTTAGAGTCTATTTATGTTTGTTATAAATATAGTAGAATAATTATGCCACAAATAATAAAATAATATGTACATAAAAGTATTGATTCAAATATTGTAATAAAATATGTCAATCCCAACAATGCATGTGAAGTCATGTTAAAGTATATTATTTAGCATTCTTTCAATCTAGATGTCACTGATGATATCCCAAAATCAGTAAATATAAAATTTTATGAACTGCTCAAAGCATCAGAAGAAAAGATTTGGCCATGTCATTCGTATGGCTATTCAAAGATATTTGTGATGGCTATACTATTGAATTTAAAGGTAAAACTTTATTTTTTAGAAAAGTGTTTTGATGACATTTGTGAGTTGTTATTTGGATTGTTACCAAAGAATAACATTATGACAATCCTCGATATAAAAGGCATGCTACATGTAAAACAAAGAAAATAAATATTTCTCATAAAAAGATGTATTACATTTTATTGACTCCTCGTATGCAAATATTATTTGCACATGAAGCCATTACTAATGACATGAGTTAATATTAATAATATACTTCTTAAGAAGGTATGATGCAATGTTGCTTAGATCCTCCATCTTAAAAATAGTTTGATCATATTCATCCATCTTTTGTAGATGAAAGTTGAAATAATAGACTAGGGATATGCACAAATGGATTTCAGCCATTTGGACAAACAATACAACAATACTCTTCATGGGTGATGATTTTTACACGATATAATTTATCGCCATGGATATGCATGAAAGATGAGTACATAATTTTGTGTGTTTTCATGCCTAGTCTGACAAACACAAAAGACAAGTTGGATGTTTTCCTACAACCACTTATTATAGAGCTAAAAAATTTATGGGAGCTAGGTCTAGAAACATATGATATATCTAGAAAGTAGAACTTATATATGCGATTAGCACATATGTGGAGTATAAGTGATTTTTCTATCATATTCAATATTATCAGGATGGATAACTATAATAAAATTAAGTTGTCCTTACTGAATGGAGAGCTTTGATGTAAATGTAAAAAAACTTCTTGGTTTGATAACCATCACTTCTTATATACAAAACATCCAGTTTAGAGAAATATAAAGGTATTTAGAAAATACCATATAGTTTTAAAAGGTACACCACATTTCAGATCAGGTACCGAAATATTAGAGGCAATTAAAAGATTTTGCTTCAAAAATATTCAAATATATATTGAAGTTGATTGCATAAATGTATAAATTTCGAAGAATTGTCACTGTGGTTGGAAGAAATGAAGTGATTTTTGGGATTTATCGTATTGGAAAACCAACTTCAATAGGCACACCTTAGATAATATATTTAATACTATCATGAATGTGAAAGGAAAAATAAAAGACAATGCTAAATCAAGAAAACATTTAAAAAAGTAATGTTCATGTCCAGAATTTAATATGGATGAATCAATGAATAAATTTTTTAAGGGTTGTTACAGTCTTAATAATGATGCAAAGGAAGCTTTGTACAAATGACTAATAGAGCTCAGGTTCTTTGATGGATATGAATCTAACATGGGAAGATGTGTTGATATGAAGAAACATAAGTTATTTAGGATGAAAAATGATGACTACCACGTGTTTATGCAAAGGCTAATATGCATAGCATTTCGTGAATTACTTCTAGAAGTACATGCATTGTAACTTGCAACATCGATAATGGTTAGATATTCACAATCCATTATTTGCATACAAAGTTATGATAAAATCATTATTCTACCCACTATTGACAATAAACAATAAATACCTTACATAAATTTAATACTGCATGCATTATTATATTTTCTTCTTTTTGCTTGTAATTAATTTAAATAATTGTGCATAAAAATATATATAAATATTTTTGTTTAAAATCTCATAATTTTTATTAATAACTAACTATGATTTTGTTATTGATCCAACATTAACATTTAGAATTAAAATTATATTTGTGCTACTAAGTTTTTGAAAAATAATATAAATGAAAAAAGTATGAACTTGATAATAGAAGTATGAGTGTTTTTTGTTAATGTGTATATGTATGTGCTAAAGTAAATTATATATAGGTAAATTATTTCAGCTTCTCATACAATCAAAAAAATTATTAAGAAGAAACTAGTTACAAATGGTATAATGTAGAGAAAAGTGTCATCAAATATGAAAGAATACTATTGGGAAGAATTTGAAATACAATTTTATTGCATGAAGCAAAATATCAAATTATTTTATTATTAAAAACTATTAAAAAATTGTATCATAATGTAATGTTCTTTTTTTTTTATTTTTATAGAAAAAATATAAATGGAATAATACTTTGTTGATCTCTATCAAAGATACCTAGAAACATGTGGCTAGTGTCAGATACAATAATAAGTTTGAAAAATAGAGAAAAAAAAATGCTAAAGATACAAACCCATAGTGTTCCTCTTAATGTTTTGATAAAATGGTGGGAATATTGAATTAGTGAAAGTTCAAAGATTTATCCCAAATGGCATCACAAAATCATCAAGAGAAAATAGGTGAAAGATTAGAACCTTCCAAACATATTGGAGGTTCTTAAATGACTTACCAATATAGGTGTCAACTGGGACGGGCCCGCCCGGCCCGGCACGGGAATTTTCCGTGCCCGGGCTCGTGCCGTGCCGAGGCCAACCGGGCCTTGTGTCGTGCTTGGCCCGGCATGGTACTGTGCTTAATTTTTTTTTAAAAAAATTAGGGTTACTAGGTTCCGAAACCCTAATTTTTTTTTAAAATTAGGGTTTCGGGCGCGCCCAATTCCTAATTTTTTTTAGAATTAGGGTTTTGGGCGCACCCAATTCCTAATTTTTTTTAGAATTAGGGTTTCAGGCGCGCCGAAATCCTAATTTTTTTTAAAAATTAGGGTTCTGCGCGACGCCCCGGCACGAAAGCCCGGTTGGGCCTGGAAAAAACGTGCCGGGCTGGCCCGACACGACCTGTTTGACACCTCTAGACATATCTTGTAGATGGAATGGCGGCAAGACAATGGAATTAGAGGTGTCAAACGGGCCGGGCCGGCCCGGCCCAGCATGAGGCACGGCACGGTTCGGCTGTGCCTGGGCCGGCCTGGCACGATAAAAAAACGCGCCCGAGCCCGTGCCGTGCCAGGGCGAACAAACCACGTGCCGTGCCGTGCCTGGCACTGCACGCCGGCACGCGTGCCTGCGTCGTGAGTCGTGAGTCGCGACTCACGAGTCACGACTCACGGTCACGACTCACTGAGTCGCGACTCGTGACCCAACCGGGCCCCGCCCCCGGTAAAAAGACCGCGGGTCGGGTCCAAACAGACCCGCCCCGACCCGCCTGCCCTGCCTTGCCGTGCGCCCGTGCCCGAGCGGGCCGGCACGGCACGGCACGGTCTTGCCGTGCCCACTGGCCGTGCCGTGCCTGAATTTAAAAAACCGTGCCGTGCCGGGCACGGCACGGTAGCACGGCTGGGCACGTGAAAAACGGGCCGTGCCGTGCTGGGCCGGCCCGTTTGACACCTCTAAATGGAATCGACCATTTTTCTTTCCCTATCCAATTTTCTAGATTACTAGAGGATGAATCAATCATGATATAGAAAGTAAATTGAGAACAAGATCAATCCAAAAAAAGAGTAATCAAGTAGAAAGAGCAATATGATATTTGATTCCTATGGAAGTAGAATGGAAATCGAACATCTCTTTGATACCATGTAAAAATTCTTAAATATTTTTTTTCTTATTCTTATTATTTACAATGTTACAATGAAGTATATTTATACATAATTATATGATATTTCATGAGATTCACCATTAGAAAAATATTTATAGGAAGACTTGTTGACTTGTAGGAAGAGTTGTTGAGACTCACCATCAGAGGAGGATTTTTAGGAAGACTTGTTGACTTGTAGGAAGAGTTATTGAGATCCACAATTAGAAAAGAATTTGTAGGAATACTTGATTCCAAACACACACACACACACACACACATTTTTGTTTATAAAATGACCTACTACTTCTAGTTGGATAATTAGAGATGCAACCAAGAATATTTAGGTTGTCTATTCAATTTGCATCATCTCCTTCTAGAGTTGGATCATGCTTCTCTTCCTAATTAAACAACTTATTTAATTTCTTTTTAAATGTGTTATGTGGGAAAAATTCAGTTTCTAATTTTATGTGCACTAAAACGTCAAATTAATATTTTTTTTTGTTTTTGTACATTTATAAAATATAAAAATTTTAGGAACTTTTTGAAAATATTATATAATCAATGTATCTAAACAAAAAAAACCCCAAAAACACCATAAACCTTAAACTTGATTTTGCCTACCTCTTAAAAAAAAGAAATTATGTTTTTGTATAATCACAAAGAGGCAATTATATATATATATAATTTTTAAATGATTTGATGCTTCTAGTTGGATGATTGGAGGTGCAACTAAAAATATGTCATGGGTTTAATTTGCACCATCTCCTTCTAAAGTTGGATCATAGTTCTCTCCCTAATTAAACAACATTTCTAATTTCTTTTTTAAATTTGACGACAATATTATGTGGGCAAAATTTAGTTTCCAATTTTGTGTGCACTAAAATGAAAAATATTTTTTTTTATATTTTTGTACACTTTAAAATATAAAATTTATGTTTTAGTACACTCACAAAAACAAATTACAAGAAGAAACCTAAAAATGTAAAACACAAAATATTAGTATTTTGATTCATTAAAAATTAGAAACTTAATTTTATCGCTTGTGACACGTCGCCTATTTTAAAAAATATAAAGAAATGAGCCATTAGGTTTTGAATTCAAAATAACTTTTGGAATTCAAAAAGTATTTTTTGTATTGTTTTTTTTAAATCTAAAAATTATATATATATATATATATATATATATATATATTTGTGTGTATATATATATATATATTTGTGTGTGTGTGTGTGTATGTATATATATATATATATATATATGTATATACATATATACACATACTAATGACATGGTAGTTAGATTGATGGGATGAGGAACACAACATTTAGATTGTAGGTAAAGAGGTTTCAAACATACCTTGCCGGGTCGGCACGACCTATTTTTTGGTCTCCCACTTGAGCCACAGTGTCCTGCCTGGCACGACACGACTCAAAATGAGCAAGCCCAGCATGACCCGAGTTTGCAAGATTTTGGCCGATTCATGCCGGGCCTTGTGGGTTTATGTCAGGCCATGTTGGGACATGCCATTTTGGCCTGTTCGGAATTTAGTCACCCCTAACTAAAGGTGTCAAACGGGACGGGCTAGTCCGGCCAGTTTTTTTGAGCACGGGGGCGCTTTCGGGCCGGCACGGTTTAAAAAAGTTGGGTTCGGCACGGTGGGCCGTGCCAGGCAAAATTTTTTTTTTTTAAAATTTATAGTTTTAATTTTTATTTTAATTATATAAATTATTAAATTATATATAAAATTATAGATAATATATAATATTATATATTTATAATATGAAAATTGTTAAAATTTATTAAAATTACAAAGTTAAAATTTTTTTTATAATGTAATATAAAACTAGTTTAAAATTTAGTAGAATTATATAATAGAGTTATAAATTTTTAAATGAAAAATTAAAACAAAAAAATAAATAAATCAATAAATTATGTTAAAAAAATTAAAAAGTAAAAAAAATATAAGCAAACCAAATGAAAAATGATCAATCAGCCATTAGATACCGAAGATCCAAACCAAACAAATTAAAGTTTCAATGTAACGTATAAATAAAGCATGCAATCAATAAAAAACAAAACATCGAAATCAAAAAATAGTAGATCATCATCAATCATCAATCAGCATATCATGAGCATCATCAGCCGCAACATCAAGATCAGTATAATATGGATCATCATCATCAGCAATCAACTCCTTCGCTATCACATTGGATGCGGCTACAGTCCCAGTCCCTGTCCCAGCTCCAGCACGATCATGGATGCTAAACCTCGAATCCTCTCAATCCTCAAACAAGCCAAGGCTTCAACAATATCTGGAAGTAATCTCGATCTTTTATCCGAAATCACGTTAACAGCAATAGAAAAAGCATACTCCGATGCTACGCTCGACACCGAAAGAGACAGTAGATCCCGTGCCATCCCAGATGGCACGGGAAAGGTGGACTCATATGATTTCCACCACTGTAAATAACAAGATTCTTAGTATCAGAATGTGATAGGATTGAGCAGTAATCGGTATCTAAGTACCGAGACAGCTCACTCCTCTGTGATGGTCCACCCCTACGTTTCCTCATCGCTAGGTTAATGGAATAATCGTCATCTCCGAACAAGGTATCAATGTCCGTAATCACAATCTCACCACCACCACCACCATACCTAGTATCGTAGTATGTGAACATATCAGTCGACTTCTCGTGAATGAACACTTCAGGTGGCTCTTCCAGGTTCATGCACGAGGAAATGTAAGTCAGGGTGTTTTCTACCCCTTCCACCATAACCCTAGTGTCCATGCATGCAGCGAGGCAATAAAGAGATGGAATGGTGGACAAGTACTTTAAGTACTTGGTTTCCATCTCCGCAACCATATGGCTAAGTGTTGGGTCAACTCGATACTTCCTAAACATGCTACTAATGTTGCATATGCACTGGAGTGCAATGCAAGTCGTGGGCGTATAAACCGATGAACACATATTAGTCGTGTCATAAAAATATTCAGGAATTTCATTTATGAAATTACTGAAGCCTAGTCAGTATAATCAATAATAAGTTCGTCACTCTTACTATTGACGTAGTCGAATATCACGTGTTCGTATCTAACACATGATTCCAACATCAGGTACGTGTAATTCCAACGATGTCTCACATCCAATTGGAATTTCTTCTTCTTAAGATTCGTAGACAAACAGAGACTACCAAACTCTTGTTGTCTGCGAGGAGTGCGAATATATTTTAGTGCATTACGTATATTATCCAACGCGGGGGAACACAATTTCATACCCACTTGAACAATCAGGTTAATCACGTGACACATGCATCTGACATAAAAAATATCTCCTAATGGTGCATCTCTAATATTCCTAACAAACATGTTAATCGCTACTCCATTATTAGATGCGTTATCGAATGTAACACTATAAATTTTATTTTGAATTTTATATTCCCTAAAGATTTTCATCATACACTCAAAAATGGCCGGGCCATCATGAGGATGAAGAATCTCAGAGAATTCTAAAATTTTTTTATTCATAGTCCAGTTAGAATCTACATAGTGATTGGTGAGACATGCATAAGATGATTCTTCGTGACTAGTCCAGATATCGGACGTCCCGGACACTACTCCACTATATGCCATAAATTCATTAATTATTTTTTGTTTTTCTAACTTATATATTTTTAGTATGTCATTCCTAGATGTGGACCTAGGAATCCAATGATAATCATGCTGAAAATATGTTTGCATGATGCGCACTACCCTTGGATCTTCCGAAAATATGATCGGAAGACCCATCAATGTGATAAGTTTTGCCATGCCGTCCCTACCCAACTCGCTTGAGTATATGAAGGGATTAAACTTTGAGACTGAACTCGATCTAGTCTCAAAAAATGCAGTGCAAATTTGGGTTTGCCTAGGATCTAATGGACCATGTTTTTTGGTGCATAATTCAGCATACCTCTTAAGGTGCCTAGTCCCAAACGAACTCTTACATGCTAAAAGTCTCATACAATATTTGCACTGTGCCATTTCTTCTTCCTCACCCCTAACATTTTTTTGTTTTATTATATTAAAATGAGTTCAAACTACAAAAGTCCTCCTAATTTTTTGTTTTTTAGAAGTTTGGGTTAAGACGACTGGAGAAACCAAAGTTTCAACAGCCTCAGACCTTTGTGTAATATTTTCATTTTCTAAATTTAAATATGTCTCATTAGTATTTGTCATTTTTTAGGATTTTTGTTAATCAGAATAGTTATTTAGAGACTAGATGACTGATTTTAAAATTTTCTATTTATGGTCTAGAGAGAGAAAGAGAGAGAGTAAAAAAAACTTAAAATAAATTACCTGGTAAAAGTAGTGAGGTTGATCATGTGCACGATGCACCACAGTCAAGCTCAAAATTCAAAACTCAAGTTGAAATTCCCGAAAATCCAAGCTGAATGCCGAAATCCCGAGTCTCGGGAGAGAGGAGCAATATTTTTGAGAGAGAGAATGTGAGATTTGAGAGAAAAAATATTTATGAAAAACATAAATATTATAGAGAGAGGGGGGTGAAATTTATAGATTAAAGAAAAGATTTTTTTTTTAAAAGTCATTTTTTTTGATTTTTTTTAATTTTTTAGGGGGTAGAATCATGAGGGCCGTTGGATTCTGGCCCCTAGTCATTGGAGGTGAGATCCAACGATTGGAATTTAAATTTTTTTTAATTTTTTTTGTCCGTTGGGGGGGGGGGTTGGGTCGGCTCGGGGGACCGCGTGCCGGGTCCAATCAGACCCGGCCCGCGGTCTTTTTTGCGGGAGGGGCGAAGCGAGGGGGACACGGGATGAACTCGTGCCGGTGTGCCATGCCATGGGCACTGAACCATGCCGGGTCAGGCACAGCACGGCACGGGTCAGGCATGACACGACACGACTCGTGCCTTACCCGGGCACGAGATTTTCCCGTGTCAATCTGGCCTAGGCACGGCCGAACAGTGCCGTGCCTCGTGCCGTGCCGGCCTGGCCCGGCCTGGTCGACACCTCTACCCCTAACTTTTAAATATATTAAATTTTATACCAACATTAATTAAATTATTTAATTACAACAAAAATACAAAATTACAATCATAAGTCACAACCCACAACTCAAAAAAATAACATAATATAAATATTATTAATTTAAATCGTTTCATTTTCATAATGTAATATAAGTATAAATTACAAAATAACAAAGCAAGCTCAAAAGAAAAAAAATCAATACATCATAGATCAACATTAATCCCGTAAGTATTTAAATAAATAAAGAATAAAATAACAATACAAGTAGCAAGCTCAAAAGACAAAAATCAATAGATAATAAACAAATGATCAATCATATAAGCATATAATGGTATCAATAGCGGTGGGCCATAGGTATCAGGCACAATGTCAGGAGTCATCAATGTCAAATGAATCATCATTAGCCCTCAACTCCTCCACTCTTGCTATAGTTGCAACATATCTTGGATACCCAAGCTTGAATCCTTCAAATCTTTCATGCAAGCTAATGCCTCAATAATATATGGCTACAATCTTGATATCATATCTGAAATCACATTCACAACAATAGAAAAAGCAGACTTCAATGATATACTCGATACTAGAGGAGTCAGTAGATTCCATGCTATCTTAGACAAAATGAGATAGGTGGACCCATATGATTTCCCCCACTATAAAATATTAAGGTTATTGTTATCAGTTTGTGATAGGATTGAGCGGTAATTGATATCTAAGTACTAAAATAACTCGCTCCTATTCAATGGTCCTCCCCATCATTTCTCACTAACTAGCTAAATGGAGAATTCATAATCTCTGAATATGGTATCCATGTTTGTACTTTAAGCCTGACTACTACTACCACCATACCTAGCATTGTGGTATGTAAATAGCCTATTCAACTTCTCATGAATGAACCCTTCAAATTGGTGTTAGTAGTTCATGCACAAGGATATGTATGTCAAAATATTTTCTACCACTTCCACTTTTACCCTAGGGTCCATACAGGTAGCAAGACAAAGAGATAGAATGTTGGACTAGCACTTTAAGTACTTGGTTTCAATCTCAAAAGTCATGACACTAAATGACGTATCATCTTTAAACTTTCTAAACATGCTACTAATATTGCATAATTACCAGGGTGCAATACAAGTCTTGTGAGTATAAACTAACGAACACATGTTTATCATATCATACATTTTTTAAGAATTTCATAAATGAAATTCTTATAGCCCAGTTAGTATCATCAATAATAAGTTCGTCACTCTTACTATTGATGTAGTCAGATATCACATGTTCGTATCCAACATAAGCTATATGTAATTCCAATGGTATTTCCCATTTGATTAGAATTTCTTTTTCTTTAGACTCGAAGAGAAACAAAGACTACCAAACTCCTATTGTTTGTGATGCATAAGAAAAAATTTTAGTGAATTACATATGTTTTCTAAAGTGGAGGAAACAACCTTCAACCCCACTTGTACTATGAGATAAATGGTGTTACACATGCATTTAACATGGAAATCTGTCTTAATGGCTCATCTCTATTAGTCCTAACAAATATGTTAATGACTACTCTATTATTTGATGTGTTATTAAATATGATACAATATATTTTATTTTGAATATTATATTATCTAAAGTTTCTTATTATGCACTCATGAATGGTCAGACCATCATGAGGATGGAGAATATGTGAGAATCCTAATATTTTTTTATTTAGTATCCATTTAAAATCTACATAGTGGGGGGTGAAGCATGCATAAGATGCATCATCATGACTAGTCTAGATATCGGATGTCATGGACACCACACCACTATATTCCCTAAATTCATCAATCATTATTTTTTTTTCTAACTTATAGTATTTTATTATGTCATTCCTAGATGTGGACATAGGAATCATATGATATGTAGGCTGAAAATAAGTCTACATAATACTTACTTTCCTTGGATCTTTTGAAAATCTAATTGGAAGATTCATCGTGGCGATTAGTTTGGTCATGCATTCTCTTTCTAACTCATTGTGGTATATGAAGGGGGTCAACATAAAGGCTGAACTAGATCTAATCTCAAAGATCTCACTAATGAGTTGGGTTTATCTAGAATTTAATATATCATATTTTTCGGCATATCTCTTTAGGTGCCCAATCCCACATAAACTTCTATTTGTTAATATTTTTTTTGCAATATTTGTATTATGCCAATACTTAATCGGTGCCCCTAATATTTTTATTTTGTATAATTTTAAAGTGAGTCTAAACTATTGATTTTCTTTTAATTTTTTATTTTATAGATGTTTGGGTTAATGCCACAGAAGAAAATAAAGTTTCGGCGACCTCGGACCTTTTCGTAGGGTTATTATTATCTAAATTAAAATTTTCTATGTTTACATTAATGTTAATTTCATTATCATCATTAAAATTACTATTTTTTTTAATTTTTATTAGTTTATTAATTATATTCTAAAATATGTTTTTAAAATTAAATATTAATTTATATTAAATTATTAATTAAAATAAAAATAAAAAACTTAATTAAATTTTAAAAAATAATACTCGTAAAGCATAAAATCTCATTTGCTTGATGATGTACAATGTCCGATATCCAATGCCCAGATCGTAGTTCGTACTCAAGTCCCAAAAGGAGAGAAAAAAAGAGACGATATGAGAGAGAGAGAGAGAGAAAGAGAAAATAAGAATATTAATAGAAATAAGATATAGATTAGAGAATGAGAGTAGTATATTTATAGATTTGAAAAAAGTAAATAAAAATTCTTTTTTTTTTTATTTTTTAGGTTTTTTTTTATTTTTATTTTTTTGACAAAATCTCGATAGTCATTTTGAGCAGAATCTGATGGCTGAAAAATGCAAATTTTTTGAATTTTTTTGATCAAAGGGTCGATTCTACTTAATGGTTCCTGAAGCTTTGGTTTCTTGGGCTCAGGTTGAGCCTGACACCTCATGATCACGGGTGGGTGTTCCAGCGGTCATGTTTGGATTGCGCCCGAACCCAACTGAGATACGACGTACAGTTTGGATCTTACCGATGAACCATGTCTTCGGGCCAAGAAACCGCATCATGCCTAACCAGACATGAGGCTTGGGAGAATTTATCACAGCATGACACCAACCATGCTAAGAGCCAACCCAAAATGATTCTAAACCATGCCGTGTCGTGCCAAGCATTGGCTCAATCGAGCGATGCCTCATGCTGAGCCCAAGCTGTCTGGCCCACTTGACACATCTCTTTGATCCCCACCAACTACCCTTTACTATTGGGATGGGATTGCCACACATTTCTTCAAGGTTCTGGTGGTTGGCCACAACCCATATTTGGTCGAGGATCTTAGCAAACAACAAATAAATGCATAGATAAAGATATATATATATATATATATATATATATATATATATATATATATGTATGTATGTATGTATGTATGTATGCATGTATGTATATGTATATACATACATAAATATACCTATATATCTATATCTATAAGATATACATATATACACACATATATCTATATTTAGAAGTTATATATATATATATATATATATATATATAGGTTTAAATATGTGTGTGTGTGTATTTATAGGTATATATATATATATATATATATATATAATTATTTATATAAATATTTCTCTATTGCTCTATATATATAAATAATATGTATATATATATATATATATATATATATATATATATATTATATTCATATATATTTATATAACCCTATAAATATACATACATATATATAACTTATATAGATATATATGTGTATATATACATATAAACCTATAGATATATTTATATAAGTATACATATAAATATTGATATACATATACATATAAATATACATATATGTATATATATACATATTTATAGGTTTATATATATATATGTATGTATGTATGTATACTCATATAAATATACATATAAATATACATACACTACAAGAAAAGACAAATCACAAAAACCCTATTCCCTTTTTAATTTTGTCGCTACTTAACTATCATGATGGATTTAGAAATGGAAAGAATCCATTTCTATATTGCTACTCAATAAATTTTAGAAATGGATTACCCAATGACGCTTTTATAAATGGCGACAAAAAAAAATCCATCACTAAATATTGTGAAGATAATGAGATCTTAGATCTTGTTAATATTTTGACGGAAAAAATAAAAACGTATTATCTAATTTCTAAATGAGCGATGGATTACCAGAAAAATGCATAAATTCATTTTTATTTAGTAATAGATTTACAAATGGAAAATATTATTTCTATTGTCTACAACATGAACAAGTTCCATTTGTGTAGTTTTTGTATGTTGTATGTAATATACAAGTACATATAGTAACTATATGACTTACAACCAAATAATCATAGCAACATATCATTCATCTAATAATATCCACCATATAATAAAATATCAGATAACAAGCATAAATATCCATAAATTTTAATACACAATTTAAAACCTAATTAAAAAAATATTAACACAAAAGCCATAAATTTGGATCAAAAGCATACGTTGCAAAAACTTAAAAAAAAAATACATCACAAATAACTATGAGTCCTCCTGATGAGTATTGTCCTTTGGAGATTTGGATGGATCCTCTTTAGAATGATAAAAAACAGATGGTGTATTTACCAACTTGCATATTATTTTCTCAATCTTTAAAATATTATGTTGCATTTCTTCCTTTTTTTCATTATTCTCTCCTCTATTTTCAATATTTTAGCCTCTTTTTTTTATTTATTCAATTTTCTTTTGCATTTCTTCATTCTTTTATTGTATCTCTTTATTCTTTTGTTGCATCTCCTCATTTTTCCTTTATAATGCATCCGAAATTTTCTATATCTATTCGCACAACCTCTCATCAAACATGTTATTTTAATTAGAAAATGATAATGATGAACTCCAAATACAACTTGGATAAAATATAGATGCATGAATACCAAGACTATACACTCACCAATTTTTTAGCTTCACTCTAATAGCCTGAAAGTAAATATGCATATCATCAATCTCTTACATCTCTTTAGAAGGATATGTCAATTGTGAAGTAATTGCAACCATATTTTCAACAGCTTCTTACAATTATGAAAACACAACATAACTAATCAATTAATATATTAAAAGAAATTATATACCAGCATAAGAAATTTTCCTCTCGCTACTAAATTATAAAATTAAAATGGAGTTAGTCATTATATTTAATCAGTTCATAAATAATAAATCATCAATTATTATAAAAAAATATACTCGAGTTTATATTTTATTTATAGTTAATGCCAAATAATCATTTACTTCAAAATTTTTTATTTTATTATTTGCAATTGTCAAATGAAACTTGAAATAAAAAAATAACATGTATATCATTTGAGTGTTTGTCCAAAAATAATCCATCTTTCTTATGCATTCGCTTGAATACCTCAAATAGTATTGGTGGACATCCCAACTCAGCCTCCTGAAAATAAATATTAGTTACTATTAAGTTACATTATTCATTATCACATAGATATTATCCTTTTGATTCTAAAAGTTTAAATAATAACAAAAAATAAAACTTAATTATACCAAATCTACTAAATATTGGTAGATCAACTTTGGACCTCTAATATGTTTTAAAGGTCTTGATCCTTCACATCTTTCTCTGATCGATGATTGTGTGAGGCATTTAGGACAAGACCTTGAACTCCTTGCTATTCTAGTATTCACATCACTTTATCCAAACGCTAAGGAAGGCACTATTAAGTTTTGAATCTTTACTATATATTTTTCTCCATTTGTCAGCTTGTCATTGTATCTCACACTTGCCACATGTTTCATATATCCTTCACCAAGATCACCAAAGTATTATTCCATTTGTACTTTTTCTGTAAAAATCTAATAAAACAATAATACTTTGTAATCCATATATTTTAAGAGTAAATCATATTAGACCAAATTGAAAAACAAGTAAATACATGAAAAATATATCTCAAATTCTTTCCAAAAAAATTCTTTCATACTTGGGGGCACTTTGCTCCACTTTATACTCTCTACAACTAGTTTCTCCTTAAATATCTTTCTAATATATAAGAAGTAGAAGGAATAAATATATAAGTAATTTAACATCAACACGTACCAATACATATAAACAAAATACACAAATTTGGCTCTTGCAAAGTTAACATTTATTTTATTTATATTTATTATCCAAAACTTTGTAAAAAAATCATTTTAATTCTAAATGATAATATTCCATAAGTAGTAATATCATATGTTGTTATTATTTTAAAATACCAAAATTCAAATATTATAATATACATATAATTTCATTCACATATTAATTTATATTTAATTAAAACAAAAAAAAAGAAAAATGATAATGAATGCATGTAGTAAAATTATGAAAGATGCGTATTGTTTATTATCAATTATGGGCTGAATTAAAATTTTTTGATAACTTGGAATGTAAATTATGGATCATGAATATTTTGGGGTTTCGATAAATTTTATATTAGAAATTTGCAGTGAACTAGGAACCAACTAATAATCCAAGTGAATATAAGTAAACATTAGACAAAGATGTTACCGGTTGTAGCACAAAATTGAATTTTTGATTTTGAATGGTCTAGTTGAATCCTAGCATAGTCAAGTGTCTGTGCCTCTAGTAGTATCCACACAAATATATCTTTGCTATATCTTATCTTCATTTTCTATTTCTCCTATTTTATATAACCTTTGGGTTTTTTATATGCATTTCTAAAAGGATGTGTCATTACTGAAACCTTTTGGTTTTTCACACACCTTTCTAAAAGGATATGTCATTAATGAAATATTTTGGTTTTTCATATACTTTTCTAAAATGATGTGTCATTAATAAAATCTTTTTGGTTTTTCACACACATTTCTAAAAGGATGTATCATTAATTAAAAGGATGTGTCATTAATGAAAATGAAATGTAATTAACCCTTTCTAAAAGAGAGAAATATGGACTTTAAGGTTGAGCATGTTTTAAAGGTCCAAACATATACTAATTGGACCAACATATTTAGTCCAATTAGCTTAAGATCTGAAATGAATTTTAGACTTAAGATTAGGTTTAGTTTATTTTAGTCTAACTAAAATAAAATGAACTCCAAATATATTTCATTTTTATGTGTGTGATCTAATAGGTTCTCATAATATTAGTAGTGACTTTAAAATCTCATTTTAAAGAAATAAGCAATGAGCGACATTTAGCAATACATCATTGCTAACCAAGTAATGAAAATATTATAGATTCAACTTAACCTAATTTCATTACTTATTTTATTGTACGACTTAGTCATTTTGTCCATGATATCTATATTAATTTATGAGGCATAGATCATGTCTAGAGGTGTCAAACAGGTTGGGACGGGCTAGCCCAGCCCAACCAATTTTTCCAAGCCCACCTGGGTCACATGTCATGACAAGCATGACACTCTATAATACCATGCATGGCATGACATGGTTTTTTGGAGGGCAGGCTCAGCACATCTTGTGGCCCGAAATCAACCTTGGTTTGGGTTAGTTTGGGTTGTATCGGGTTGGGTCTGAATAAATTTATGTTAAATTAAATTTTAAAAATTAGGGTTTGAGACCGACACCGCCATGCCACTATCCCCATTGGGCCTACTGAGCCATCGCCCATCGGGCGACACTGCGTTGTCCCATGTCGAGCATCATTTCATTAGTCGTCAAGCATTGTTTCGTCGGTCATCGTGCAAGTCGCACATGCTGTGCCACATGCCTGGCAAGGCACGCAGGCCAAAGACCCTCGGCCCGACATGGGAACAGGCACAGGTCCAAACCATGTCATGCAGGGCCAAGCACTGCCGAGTCGGGTTGGACCTGGGCTGCCTGGCCCATTTGACATCTATAATCATCTCATCCTCACATCAATTTATATGTTTCTCTTAATCTTTGAGTAGACTAATTTAAACAAATAAGCTCAATATCTATATTAACTTATTTGATCATGATTATGATTTTATTAAGTCCTATTCAATCAAGGGGCCAATTGATATCACTTCCATTATATAGAAGGGACAAATTCTATCTACATCAATCATATCACTATGTATAATTTATTATATACCTAGTAAACAACTTTATAAAGATACTTGTTACAGGTGGAGTTTAATGAATCTAAAGTATACAACTTTTTATGTTGGAAACCATAGTAACTTCAAGAAAGGACAATTCATATTAATAGTCACTTTAAGAATGTGTATGATACATATATAACAATCCCATGCAATATTTTCATAGCGGGTTAGTTTAGCATACATTCTCCAACACAAACTCATGTGTTAACTTAATATCTCATATTAGTTAACCTACATGTTAGTCATAATATATTAATATTGTCATTGAATATTAATACTTGACTAGGGACAATTTAGAGTAGTATTCTATAGAATATATCATTTTAGAGCATTATTATATTCATCTAATAATTGCATAGATCTAAATATAATAATCATAAAATGATATATTTTTATATATAAGATATGATATAAAAGTCCTAAAAGAATCATCTAATGATTGGCTTTTAGGGCATACTCTATAGATTAGCTTTCTGGTATCACTACTATAGTACTAATGCATGGGCCTCTTAAGATAGGTGGGCCGGAACTATCAGTATATTTCTGTGTAAAATGAGATAAAAGATAGAATATCTGTGATAGTAAATCCATGTATGTCATGATGAGGTGATGCCAAAGTTTTTTCCAGTATGTAGGTAAATTCTTAAGGACATTTTTAGTGTTGTCATTACTGAATACATGCATATTTCCTTCTTCACTAACTATTAGTTGACTTCCTCTACCTCTCCTCACTTATTTAGATCCTCGATTACTTAAATGATTAGCTCTCACACCTAAATCAAGTTACATAAATATCAAAATATATAGAGGCAATAAAAACATGTTTTAAAAATATTATAATAATAAAACATAATGATAAACACATTAACATTAAAATAATAATTAAGATATTTTAATTTAACATCCACATTATAATAACTACAAAATGAGAATGACAAAATAACAAGGCAATCATTTAATTTTTAGTCATAATAAGAAATTTCTAACAAATCAACTCCATCTACATGTTCATCATTATCTAATTCTGCAATTAATTCCTCCTCATTTTCTTCTTCAACATGGTCATCATCAATGCTCAAATAATTTCAACATTCACTATGTAATATTTGAAGCCCATCATCTGCCCTATCAATGATTGAATAAAATTTTACTATATTCTCTTGAAATATTGATACATGTGATAGAGTGACTATGAAAATTACTTAATTGTTGATCTAGGTTTTATTTCACATATTTTCCACTAGTGATGCAAATTTCTTCTTGTGGTTGGATAAATAGTGTAACACACTTGTTCAGGTTGTACCATAAGCATAAATGGCTCATACTTACAATACTATTTTTTATGGTACACCTTAAGTTTGTATTGATGATGAATTCTAGTACTAATATTCTGAATAGAATTGTCCCCTTAATTGGTAAATTGAGATATTCCACATGTAGAATTTCAATTAATTGACTATGAAATTTAGTAGTAGATGTAGTATAGTTAGATCCATTGATAAAAACATTATTATTCATTATAGTCTATTTGAACCATGTTGCAAAGCATACAATATGTATCCATTTACATAATATATGAGATATGTTTGTAAACTTCATAATGGTCTTTTTGCAAGATCTTTTATTTGTCTGTTATATATATTTGATGAAGAAAATTATACTTACAAAATGATAAATAATAAATTCATACATATATAATGTTGCATATGACTATTTAGAACTAAGAATGATAAGTTATATACTGAGATATTTTTCAAAACAATTTGTAAATTCATTTTAAAGTTTTGCATCAATTAAATCGTCATCAATATGAGGTTCTCTTTGTCTTAATTTATGAGCAAAAATTCTTCAAAAACAATATTGAAGGTACTTTGAATAATTAAAATATTATATCACATACAATGACAAATAAATAAGAAAATAAAATTATTATAAATCTTACTCAATATAAAGTGTAACTTCCTAATAGTTCAACAAAATATATGTGTGCGTAGTATGATATTCTAGGTCATCCAAAATATATATTGATGTTGCTCTACTATATGATTTACCTGCATGTCTAAAAATAGAAACCAAATCATTTTCTTCTGATCAACCTCTCATGCCATTTATATTATTTGGTGAAAATTTGTTATGCTGAATATACAATTGTAGCCGAAAGTAGTATGCACAAAATGTCAAAGCCTATTCAACCAAGTAGGCATTTCATATCGATCCTTCAATTTTGACATGATTACAAAAATTATTTTTCAATTTTCTAAGATATCTAAAATAGATATATATTAGAACAAAAAATATTCGGTAGATTTAATAAAAATTTATAGATTAATGAATGAAAAATATATTACCTCTCAAATAGATACATTCATCTATATTGCACAAGGTCTGCTATCATAGATTCATTAGGCAAGTAGTTTAGGAGATGTTTTATGTAGTCAAAGAAACTAGGAGAAAAATATGCTCAAGTCTGAATAAAATAATGGAGATGTCATTTTGTAATTAATCCATTTCTTTTTTTTTATTAAATTACAAGTGAGATTCTTAAAAAATATTTCTTTTAGTTATAGTATTATCATAGATTAATAAGATTAGAAAATTTATTTGTTGATTCATCTCCATGCAACTCTGGATATGAATATATTTCTTTCAAGCCCTCTTTTGAGTTGGCATTATCATTTTTTTCCTTCCACATTTATTATAGTATTAAAAAAATAATCAAACAGTTCTTATCAATATTCATCACATTTAAGTTGTATCTAAAAATATTGATTTTCGAATAAGGTAAATCCCAAAAGATACTTTTTTTTTCCTTCAAACCACAATGGTAATTCTTTGAAATTTACACATTTATACAATTTGCACCAACATTCATAATATTTTTGAACCCAAGGTAGTTAATAACTTCTGATATTTCATCACATGACCTCATAGGTGGTACACTTTTAACGACTTTATGACTTTTCTTAAATGCAACAATATTCATCCGAAATTGATGTTATACATGCAAGATTTTTGGTGATTATCAAACCAAGATGTCTCTCATCCTTTGCTAAGATAAAATACATCTGATTCCTCCGTGCAATAAGGAAAATATAATTTTCTTAAAGTATTTCATCTTGACAACTTTGAATATGTAGGAAAGTCACTTATAGTCCACATAAGTTTTGCTTGCATTTTGAAGTTCTGATTTCTAGATATATCATATATTTTGACACCATCCTCTCACAAAATTTTGAGTTCTACTACAAGGGGCTATAGAAAAACATCTATTTTTTTTTGGGTTTCTCAGATCAGACATGATAATACATAAAAATATGTACTTATCTTTCATGTACATCTATGATTATAATTTATAAGGTATAATAATAACCAACCATAAAGAGTATTATTGCCCTGTTTGTCTAAATGGATAAAATCCATCTTAACACAACCCTAATCTAACATTTTAACTTTAATCTGCAAAAGATGGATGAAAATAATCAAAATGTTTTTAAGAAGGAGAATCTGAGCAATGCCAGATCATGTAATTTTCAATAACATGCTCTTTATGCCAACTCATATCATTAGAAGTGACATCATATGAAACTAATCTTTACAAATAAGGAATCAATGAGAAATAATATTATCTTCTTATGAAGAATATTTGTTTTCTACCTTTTGCATGCTATATTTCTTTTGTGCCGAGGATATTTATAAAAATTACATGCAATTGCTTCACTGTCAATATCTCAATATATCATGTAGCCATTAATACGATAATGTATTTTTACCACCGGCAAACCCAAATCTCGCATTAACTTCTTTCTGCCATAAAAATTATCTGTCATGATATTATTTGGTAATAATTTAGATAACAACTAGCATATTTTATCATAACACCTTTTTGAAAAATGATGACTTACTTTTAAATTCATTAGTCTAGCCACCATAGATAACTTTGAGTGGTCATATGGATTACTTGCACAAACCTCTTCTTTAGAAGCCTTTAGTATTTCATAAAATTATTTTGTTGATGATATTGAGGTATTGCCGCTGACATCCTAATTTAATGAAGGACCAATAACATTCTTTAAAATTGATCCACATGCATTGTTGGGATTAACAAATTACATTGCAACATTTGAATCAATATTTTTATGTACATAATGCTTAGTTATTTGTTGCACAACTAATTCCCTATATTTATACTTAATATATTAGTCTCTAACAAATCCTTTTGTTACTAAATTATAATGGATTGTGTCCACATCATGGAAAATTAGATTTGACATTTATGGGCATCTTATTTTTGTTTCATCCATAAATTAAGGTTGTTTTTCAGCAAAGCCAATAAACTCCTCAATTTTTTCTACAAATTCATCATTAAAAACCCCTTTTTTTACTCTTACATTCATCCATTGATGATCAAGTCATATAATTTTTTTCTATTCCTATGATACACAACATAAATAATTTCTAAATTATAATAATATACAAAGAGATCTATTTGTAATAAAGATGTAGTAATACATTTTATGACATTACATAAATCTAACAAATAAGTTATAATAAAATTATTATTAGATAATTTTGGATTAAAATAAGATAAAATGAGTTGTTTCAATATCTCAGATATTTATCAAAAGAGAAGATGTATATATTCTATTACACATTTAGTGATTTGTAGATTTAGCAACTATATAAATATTTAAATGAGCATATGATTTTTTTTTGTTTTACAATTGTTCATTACATCTCACTATTCCAATTGCATACCATTATAATATTTTTTTTCTATTTTTATTGTTATTACAAATAAATCTTTAGTATTTGTTATAATACTTATAAATTATTTATTATTTAGGTTGCACCATTATCACGAGTTATTATTTTTAAAATTATTAAATTTTATGTAATCATAATAAGGAAATAAAATGCTAATAAATAATAATGATCATAAAAATTAAAATGTATAATTCATCATTTACAATTATAATCATTCAATAAAATAATAAGATAGAACACAATATAAATATTAAAAATGAAAATAAATAAAATATAACATCAAAATGCACAAATATATCTATTCTCGAATATAATACATACGGGCTAAAATGAAAATCATAATTTTATATCTCAATTATAAATTAAATACGAGTTGAACTAAATATGGAGGATAGGCAATTCCTAAAAGATTCGAAATAAATCACTATAAAATTGAAAATTCCTCTTAACCCTAAAAATGTTCGAAGTTTCAAACTGTTCTTTGATAAATTAAATATCATAAATTAGTGACGAAATATAATGATGGAATATTATTCCGTCGATAATATTTTAAATGATATAGCGATGGATATGCATATCCATTTTTTATTTAGCGATTGAAATAATTTCCATCGCTAATTATAGAAATGGATATATAATCCATTACTAATAATACTCAGATTCATAATTTTCCATTGCTAAATGTCATGAAAGTGTATTCACATCCTAGTTCACGCCACAATTAGTGATAGATTTTAAAAACTAATGAAACATCTGTTGCAAATTAGTGATGGAAAATTATTTCGTCTCTAATTTTTTCTAGGTTTTGTTATTTCTATTTTTAATCTGTTTACATTCCATTCCTAATTTTAGAAATAAAAATGTGCATTTCTAATTTTTATTTCTAATTGCTTATTTTTTTGTAGTGATATATATATATTTAATTTAAATTTGGTTATACAAGTAAATGAGCATTAGTTAATTTCTTCTTAATTAACCTAGCTACTTTCTCTTGTTCATTGCCCTACTTGAATTTTATGTATTCCTTTATCATTTCTATTAGGGATGCAACTAGGTTATTAGTTTTTTTCACTAACTTTTTGTACATGCTCACTAAGCCATGAAAATTTCTTATATTAGTTACATATATTGGTGTTTGCCACTCTTCAATTGCATTTAGATTTTTATTATCACTTCTAATCCTTCAGCACTAATGACAAAACCTAGAAAAATAATTTTATTCATGAAAAAGATATATGTATTAAAGTTAGCAAATTATTTTTTAAAAAACCATCTAAGACTAGTTTTAAATTCTAAAGATATCTATCTTGATTATCAATACAATTTAAGATATCATCAAAATATATTACCATAAAATTGTCAATGAAAGCTCACAAAATATGATTCATTAGTTTTATGAAAGTAATATGTGCATTAATTAATTCAAATAATATAAATAACTATTCATACACACCATGTTTTTTTTTAAATGATATTTTTCATCTATCACTTTCTACTATTCGAATTTGATGATATTAACTTTTTGAATCAAATTTAGAAAATATACAAGTACAATGTAGCTCATCTAGTACATCATCTAGTTATGGATTAAGATGTAATTACCTTTTAGTCATTGAGTTAACTTCTTGGAAATCAATTCATATTTTCTAGTATCCATAACTTTTAGGAATGAATAATACTAGAACATCACATGGACTCATACTTTCCCTAATATGTCCTTTTTCAATAGCTCAGTAACTTGCCTTCATGGTTCATTTGTTTCTTCATGATTACTTCTATATGCAAGCCAATTTGGAATATTAGTTCATGGAATAAAGTTAATATGATGCTCGATACCTTAGACTTGGGGTAGTACATGTAGGGTTTTGTTAGAAAAGACATTTTTGTATTCATGAAAAAGTAAGATAATAGAATTAAGCAAGATAGAGTTATGATCATTAGCACTCAATGAAGTCTCCTTAAACATAATTAATATCATTGGCTAATTTGAACATAAAGATTTTTTTATGTCACTCATTTTTGCATAAAAATTCTTTTGTTGTCTTTCTAATTTTTTCTCATTAAATGAATCTCTTCTCATTTTTTAGTTACTCTCTCATCTTTTCTCTTTTTTGAACATTTTTCCCCTCTTATTTTTCTTTTACTTTTCATCTTATTTCTTTTGAAGATTATCTCTTTCTATTTTTACTTGATCTTCATAAACCTATGCAAGAATTAATGGAACAATAGTAATATATCTTCTTTTGAATTCAAAATAATACCTTTTTGGCAAATCTATCATGTTTTCCTTGCTTATCAAACTATCACGGTCTACCTAATAGAAGGAGTCCAGCTTGCATAGGTACCAACTCACGTAATACTTCATCTGCATACTTCTTAATTTGAAAAGGCACTAAAAACTTTTAGGTTAGCCCTTATTTAACAATTATCATTTAGCCACTATAACATACATGGTTGCTGGTACTTCATATAGTTCGTAATCATAAATTTTATATCATGATTGTGCTAGCAACATTTGTATAAGTCCCACCATCAATAATCTTGCTACATACCTTTTCTTTCACATGAAACCTAGTATCAAATATGTTTTCTCATTGTTTTTCTGTCTTTTTATTTGACTTGCATACCTAGAGCTTTTCTTGTAATTAGTAATTCAACTTGAATAACTTCTTCCTAAGATATATCTTTTATGGATAGAATTAACCCTACATCTTTCTCAATATTAGTTTCTATTTCTCCATTATTTTTCATTATCATGACTCTCCTATTTGGACATTGATTTGCTATGTGGTCTCTTTCAAGATACTTAAAATATTTGATATCATGCTTTTGAGTGGTGAAAATTTTAACTTACTTTGAGAAATGTGGTTGGAAAATTCAGCTTTTGAACTTTCCTAATGTTTAGTTGCTGCTACTTTATCTTCTTTTCTTATATAATTTGGTTTGATAGATGATGGGTCCACGTTATGGTCTATCCATGGGTTTCACTTTTCATTTAGCTGCTATTCAATTTGATTCCCAAATTCACTTTATCTTCCATTTCCACATAAGTATACAACTCTACCATATTTAAAATCTCTTAATTTAAGCCAACTAGAAATATAACAATGGTAGCTTGATATGAAACTCACTGAGAAGTAATGAGATTCTTGATCAAATAGTGATTGAGATCATTCAACAATCATATCGATTGAAAAATACCTCAACTCATTACCTATATAGAAGCAAGAACCTAGGTATAGTATTGACGTCTCAATCTATTATGAAAAATTAATTGATAAGTCATAGATGAAGGCCATGGAAAATCTTGATAGTTTAAAAAGTTCTTAAAGAACCAAAGAAATTACTCCCACCAAAATTATTTACCAATTTCATTCCATAAAAAAAATATAATGTTTGAGACATCCCCTCAAACTAGACAATAATTATAATCTTCATTAATTATAATTATATAATAGAATAAATAAAAGGAAAGACAAAGTAAAAAAAATATAATAATTATGTCTTATATTTCATCAAGGCATTTAAAACTCAATTAGAACACTCTCTCTTTTACTTATTCCACTTTTTAAATATTCTAAGGTCTTAGTGATATTGTTTGATCTCATCTGATTTTGTGAGTAAGGCCCTTTCATGTAATGTTCAACTAATCCTTGTAGGATAAGCCTAGTAAGGGTATTATTTGACCTTTTCCCCTTTGATATAGTGATTGGTCTAATGGGGAATACCTCATCAACAAGGTTTTGGTTTAGTACAACTTCTTGGTCTACATCATCTTCCCCTTCTTGAAAAAAAATTATTCTCAAACCATCATTTATACCAAAAGAAGATAAATCAAAAATATTAAAAGCTAGAACTAATATCATACTCACATAGGAGATTTAGTTGTAGGTATTTTTATTGATCTATTCAAGAATTTGGAATGACTCATTATTGGGACTTTGTAATACTACCCTATTTTGTAAGCCATATAGTGACACAATATCTACCTTAAAAGGTGAAACCCTTATGAGAACATTCAATAAAATATCCACCTCAATTGAAAATTAGTTCATATAAGACATATACAATGGATTGATATATAAAATAATTTTTATTTTAAGCTACATGAGCATCATACTCGCATTCGGTAACATACCCAAATTTCTAATTTTAACATATAAGTTTGTCTCATGTATTTTAGTTAAAAGAGATGTCACTTCATTCCTTTCATATATATATGAGTTAGCCTCATTGTTTACATAGCACCATCTACCATGACAACATGTACAAATATACTAATAGTCAAATTTCTACTTTAAGTTTTATTTAATCATAATATTTATCAATTTCCATTTTAAAACATAAATCAAACATGTTTATTAATATTAAGACAATGTATACATTACATAAGAAAAATTATATAAATCCTAGACCACAATTTAGCTTGACATTGGGAATAGATTCATGAGATATAAAATAAGTCTTGTGAAACTCAGATTTTCAATGATAGCCCTCATGATAATTAAGGACATAAGCCCAAGTGTGTTGAGAAAAAGATCTTGAAGATTATCATGAATCCCATCTCTTTCCTCGTTTATAATCCAAAAATTTTGTATTTCTTTATGTAGAAATTCATGGTTTTTATAATATGTTGCAACTTTGACCTTCATATCTAGAGCTTGAAGTTATGAATCTTGAAAATAGTCATGATGACTTTGGAATGTGCCATAATATTTTTGTGACACTAAGTTGTAGTACTATGAAGTATTCACAACTTAGGCTAATTATCTATATATTACAAAATCATGATACTAAAACTAGCCATAATTTTGGCAATGGTCTCTCTCATTTATCATATGATCATAGCATTAGTACTAGTCACACATTGGAAATAACTTCTCATATGCATAATAATGGCAAAAAAAAAACCAAGAATGACCATGACACTAGAAATGGTCTCTCTTATGCATTATATGATCACGACATTGAGAATGGCCATGGCACAAAGAATAGTATCTCATGTGCATCAAATGGTCATGATACTTAGAATTTTTATGGCTTTGGCCTTGACATTTTTCATATCTCACATGAAAGCAATGCTACAAAAAGTCTTGGCATTAGTAATTGACCCAAATAAAAAAGTTATGGTATTGCCTTCTCTTAAGAAAAAAAGTCATGGCCTTGGGGAATGGCCATACTCGAGTGAATACACTCTATAATATCGTGTCCAAAAATCCATGGTGTTTTTGGAATTAGTAATACTCTCTATATTTATCTCTTCTTTGGCATGGGTATTTTTGGTTTTGTAGCTTTCTATTGATCAAAATCCATAGCTCTGTAAAAAGGCAATAACTTTGACTTGAGAATAAAAAGTCTTATTAAAAATAAAATCATGATGCTAGGAAGTTGCCATAACTTATAGAACTAGTTGAGTACTTGTCATAGTCATTTAATTGTTATGAGATAAGTGTAGATGCAACTTTATGATAATATTACAAAAAAAAATGTGTTGCACATTTAAAGAATTATGCTAATAGGTGAAAAAGTCATAGCATAAAAATATTAATATTACTAATTAAGTAGAGTTTTAACTAAGAATATATTCTAAATCCACTCGATAATCCATAAATTACCAAGTAGCTAAATGTCTCAAAAAACCTATCAATTTTACAAGAATTTATCAAAATTTACAAAATCTCCGAAGTCATGAAATCAATCCAACTATGTCACATTCTTATACTTATACATCATCTAATAGTACCAAAATAGTCAAGAATTCTTAATAATTTGAACACCAATAAACTCTTATACTACAATTATTACACTTCTCAAAGCAATACATTCCTCCATAATAAAAAAGACTACATTTCAATAAAATATTTTTTTATATGACTAGGCTTGAGTATTATAGTATCTCAAAGAAGTGGATAGTGGACATATTGTAATAGATATAAGGTTTAAGTTCTATGAATATACTTATGAGAAAGTTGTGTGTTTATATTTATTTATGTAATAGATCTTAGGTATTTATTACATCACAAATGTGAAAATATTCCTTGGGTTTTCTCCTAAGAAACACTATATTTAAAATTTGTAGTTAGCCCATAAATACCTCCTTGTCTCCATCGGTGATCTTCGTAGTCAATGCTAGCTTTTTTGTATGTTATTTTACTTCTTTTTTTGTTTTTTCCATTTGTCTTATTTTAGCTATACTTACTTCTTTGGCCTTTTTTCTTTAGATGCTTACTTTAGTGGGTATCAAGGCTTTTTCTTCAGTGCTAGCATGAATCTTTTTTTTCTATATTTCCAAAATTACCGGACTAAGCATAGTTGTGGCTTTGTTTGTCATTTAGCTTTTCTTGGCCCATTTTTAAACCCAATAGTTGTGGTGATGTGCATGGCCACGACTTTGTCTTTAAACTTTTCTTGGCTAATTTTTTCCTATGACACTCAAGTTGTAGCTCTATGCACAATCATGACTTTGTCTTTAAGCTTTTCATTTAGTAACACCAAAGTCATGGTGCTAGAATGACCACAACTTGGTCATTAATCAGATCCTTTATAATTTCTATCTCATACATATCTTCCTTATTTGTTTTCTCAGCTTCCTTGAAGTTGTCTATGTGAGATTCCGCTAATATCGTGGCTTTGAAGAATGCCACAATCTTATAGCTATCATCTTTCTTATTTATCTTAACTTTGAAACTCCAAAGTGTTTGTTCCTTTTCATCTTCTTCATCTTTGTCACTTTCATAACTCCTAAATTGTTTTTTTATGTCAACTTCTTCATCTTTATCTATACAATAGTTTTCTATAAAATTTTTCCATAAAAAATCCACTTTTATTGCATTTTCATATGGAAGATATTATCTACTCTCAAATTCCTCATCTTATCAACTTCTTGACCCAACAAGCATTTGTAAACATTAAACTTTACTTACTCCTCACCAACACAGAGAGTTAATTATCCTTTCTTTATGTTATTAAAGGCTTGTCTAGAAGCTAAAAAGGGTCATCCTAAAATTAATAGTGTATAAATATTTTTTTCCATATTGAATACAATAAAATCTACTAAAAAAATAAAGATGCCGAGCTTAACCAAAATATCTTCAATAATTCCATTGGGATGCTTGATTGTTCGATTAGTCATTTGGATTGAGAGAGATGTCAAAGTGATTTTTCTAAGATTTAATCTTTGTGCAATCAATAAGTGAATCAAAGACATAGTAAAACTATTGAGATACATTAATTTTTTTAGAAGTATTCTTTGAATTGTCACTCTACACTTCTCGATTATATTCATAGTCATATACATCTCCAGCTTCTTCTAATTACTCATGATATCTTTTATAAACTTTATATAATTTGTCATTTAGGCTAAGGCTTTAACAAATGGTCTATTTACTCCTAGTTTCTAAAATATATTGAGAAAATTTTCAAAGTATTCATCATAATTTCTCTTTCTTAAAACATTGCTAAAATGAAAGATTTATTATAAACTTACCCTTAGCTTCATTTTGATTCGTTTCTACATCCCCAAAGTCTTGGGTAACCTTTATTTACTCTTTTATTAATTTGCCTCATTTATTTATAACTAAGGAGGAGAGTTGGGATTACACTTCCATTGGAGTCATAATTTTGGTTGGTGTTGCAACACTATAGCCTTCGTATGCGAAAACATTTTTAGTGAGAGTTGTCACGTATAAAAAATTCTTTATTGGAAACAATATTATTGGGAAAGTTATGGTATAATCAACTCTATAATATTTAAAATATTCTTGCTCACTATATTGTCCTTATAAATAAGCACTTTTTTTCTGATTTGCCACTACAACACTTGGCAGTTCATTAACTATTTTTTTCTTCATTGATAATTCTAATTATTTAATTTGCTTCTCAATATTCTTCATTTTTGAAATATTGTGATTCAATCTCATTTCAAGCCTCTCCATTTAAGTGTCTTTGTTATCATCTCTTTATTTTTTATGTTAATATGGAATTCATATTTTTTTCTAAAGTTGATTTCTCTTATCTTATTGAATGTTCATAATTTAAGCTTGATTCTCATTGAATGTTATAGCTCTTTGAATTATTCCCAATATTTTTAGAGCTTGCCTAATATTTTACAACCCTCTCGTAGCCTCCATATAAAATATTTCTTTGATTTCTCATATCTAGATTGTAATGTATTGGGATATTATTATTGGGTTGAAACACATCATTTGCTTTATACCTCATCATATTTTTCATCTTATAGTATAAATTTGGACTTAGAACCATAACTCAAACACATATTGAGGGTACCTCATCAACTTATTCTTAAAAAGATTCCAAGCATCATATAAAGTCTCTTCCTCATTCTATTAGAACTAGCTTATCTTACTCTATAACTATGAAGTGATTTGAGGTGAGAAAAACTTAGTGAGATCCTCACAAGTTCATCTAAATTCTCAATGTAGCCATGAGATAAGCACTAAAACTAACTTTGTGTCTTATTCCATAATGAGAATAAGAATAGATGTAACCTTATTACATAAAAGCTAACTCTAATCATCTTTACCATGTTGTATAGCTCTAAAAATATTATGTCATGTCTATTAAGATTATATGATATCTTTTTACTATACTAGTGTTGTTGAATGCCATCATTAATAGTCTTATATTCAACTCAAAATAATTTGCTTTCACTAATGGCAACTTTGTTATCCAAAGTATTATTAAATGTAATCCTAAAAATTTTAATTTAAATATCATATTCCTGAATTATCTTCATCATACACTCAAATATGGAAAATCCATCTCGAGGATAGAGAATCTCATGAAATTATAAATTTATTTTGTTAAGTCTCCACTTTAAATTTACATAGTGATTAGTGAAACAAATGAATGATGCATTAGTATGACTAGTCCATATGTCAGAGATTACAAACACCATTCTACTATATTTCATAAATTTATTAATTATTTTTCTAATTTATAATATTTTATTATGTTATTCCTACTAATTGACCTAATAATTCTATGATAAGTAGGTTGGAAATAGGTCTGCCTAATACTAACAACCTTAGGATCATCAGTAAATCAAATAGAAATAATCATGAAAGTAACCAATTTGGTCATGCCTTTCTTCCCAAAGTCAGTGAGGTAAATAAAAGAGGTAAATAAAGATAAAGTTGATATAACTTCAAAAGCCTCATTGTTTACTTAGGTTTGTAAGAATCTAATACACTATTTTTTTATATATTAATTAGCATGCCTCTTAAGATAGTCAGTGCCATATGAACTCTTACATGTATATACATTTTTAACAATATATATACTTTACCAATTCTTCTTTGATATCACTAAAATTTTTATTTTTTATTATGTTAAAGTGAGTCGATACTACTAAAGTTTGCATAGTTTAGGTTTTTTTAGGCAAATAGGTCAAGGCCATTGAAGAGAACCTTTTTTTTACCCTCGAACCTTTAAGCCGAGTTGTCATTATTATTTAAATTTGTGTCAAAACTATAATTTATCATTTTTCTCTATATGCTCTCCTCTACTCTACTTTGTTGTCTATTCTTGGCTCTGGGCTTACTAGTTTAGAAAAATAGATAAACTATGATTACTAATCAATAAAGTTATGCTATTATGATATAAATTTAATTTTTGTTTATTAATTAATGTTATAATTAAAATTTTATAAAAATTTAAAATTATAAAAATTTTTAAACTTAGAATTATAAATAAAATAAAAAAATAGCAAATATTAATTTTAATGAAAATGATTTTAACCTAGTTATAAATAAAAAAATGAAAACCCAACTAAAAGGTTCGAGGCCAAAACAAGGTTATTTTCGATGGTCTCAACCCATTTTCATAAAAAACATAAAACTTGATAAAAATTTGAGGGAATCAAAAATTATTTCATGAATTAGATCAATTTTAGCTTTAGGAGTACTAGTGTCACTGACCACCTTAAGAGACATGATAATTAATATATTAAAAAATATAATACATTAAATCCTAAGCAAACCTAGCTAAGTGGCAGACCTTTAAATTTGGATCAATTTCAGTTTTATTGACCCCAATCATTTACTATAATGACTTTAAGAGAAAATATATGATCAAATTGATTATTATCATGAATTTTCTAAATTATATTTTCAAAGGATCATAAGAAAGTCAATATTATTGGACATATGTATAACTTTTATGATAGAATCCCTATATTCACTAGTATGAATAACATAATAAAATATTATAAGTTAGAAAAATAATTAATAAATAATCAACTTAAAAAATACAGTAGAGTGGTATCCATGATATTTGACATATGAATTAGTAATAATAATGCATCATTCATATACCTCATCACTTATTATGTAGATTTTAAGTGTAAACTAAATAAAAATTTTTTTGAATTTCTTGAGATTCTCCATCCTCATCATGGCTCTGCCATATATGGGTGTGTGATGAGAATCCTTAGTGAATAAGATATTTAAAATAAATTTTTAGTATTACATTCAATAATACTTCAAATAATAATATTGTCATTAATATGTTTGTAGAACTAATAAAGGTGGGCTGTTGGTGAAAATTTTCATGTTAGGTGTATGTGTCATATAATTAACCTAATAGTATGAGTGTGAATAAAAGTTTATTTCCTCTCATTAGTAAAATAAAAAATATATTAAAATAACTTAGGATACATAGTAGACAACAAAAGTTTAATAATCTATATTTGTCAGTGGGTTTAAAAAAGAAAATTCAAAATGGATGTAAGACGCTAGTGGAATTATCCCTACTTTATGTTAGAATCATGCATTGGCTACTAATATGTAATATCTAAATAAGAATAGTAAGAGTGAACAATTTATTATTGATAATGCAGGCTAGGACACAAAAATTTCTTTTATGAAATTATTGAAGATTTTTTATGATGTGATGAACATATATTTATCTCTGAATACTTCAACTACTTGCATTGCACTTGGGTGCATGTATAATATTAGTAGCATGTTTAGTAAGTATAAAGGATACCATGCATTTAGTACCAAGACTATTGAGATAAACTAAATATCTAAAATACTAGTTCTTTATTCTAACTTTGTATTTCTTGGCTACCTATATGGATCACAGGGTTAAGATATAAGGAGTATAACATATGTTAAGATACATATCTATAATAATAAATCAAGTATATGATCCTAAAGGTTTGATTAATGAAAAATTAACTAACATGATTATATTTTATGACACTAGGTATGATAATTATAGTAATGCTCTGAGTATGGACATAGACACCATATTGAGAAATGATGACTTTTTCATTCAGTTAGTTAAGAAAAATGATAGGATGATCTATCGAATAGGAATGAACTCTGTTAGTACTTAGCTATCACATGATTATAATACTAATTTAGATATTTTTAGTCTGTGGAAATTATATGAACCTATCTATCCTAAACTATCTAATATGACACGTGATTGACTGACTCCTCAGATGTCTAGCATAATATCATAGTCTATTTTTTATGTGGTTGCCAATACTATTTCATTTAGGAAAGCAAGATTATGATTAGATATCATAGAAGTTCTTACTTGCTTAAAGGAATGAGAAGATTAAAGATTGAACATTCAAGATAAAGTAAAAGCATTGTTGGTGGATGAAGACTCATGAGACATTAAGGATATTTTTTATTTCTACTTTAGTTTATGTTACATTTCATATTTATGATTGTATTCTCATGAGTTATTTGTTATTATTTATATTTTGAGTTCTTTTTAAGTTTGTCATTCAAAATTTTAGATTGTATTTTATATTGATATGATATCTTGAGTTGAGCTGAATGTAATATATATATATTTTTAATAATTTAATTCATTTATATTTATAATGCATTGCATTTTTTTAGTTTTATTATCTTGATATTAAATATATCTAATAAATATAAAATTAAATTTTCAAAAAAAATTAATTGAGCCTTTAGGCCACCCATAACTAGCACTACCTAGAATCGATGTGTCATGGAAGTGCTAGGTTGCAGACCAATTGGGTCATATTGGGTTGAGTCATAATGATTGCATGTCGGCACAACATAGCATGAGAACCATCTCATTTTGTGTCAGGCACAATGATATGGCTTGGCTAGGCCATAAAAATTTGGGTAAAGTTAGCATAGCATGACCCATTTTATGCCTCTACTTTGTGAAGGTGCCAAATCCAATTATGGATTTATATGATCCTAAAACCTTAATGGGTGTATTTTTTTCTCATCCAATTTAGCCCAACAAGCATATATCTCATACAAGTAGTAAAATAGATATAAGTCTAGATATTAATCTAATAAAGATTGAGTTAATGTTTTGAGTAATCATTAGTGAATCAAATATTATTCTAGTTGAGTTGATAAACTTAATTTTCAATAAGATTGATATGAACCCCGTCAACTTATGAGGAGACCCGTGATCGAATTAGATCGGAAGAACTGCTCTAGCATTGGCTTGGATGGATGACTTTGACTCGTTGCTTATATGGAAGCAAGAACCTTGGTATAGGTGAGGACGCCACAATCGGTGATGGAGATCCTATTGATAAGTCTTGATGAACGCCACGGAATAACCGATAAGTTCAAGGAGTTCTTCAAAGAACCAAAGAGAAATTGAAACTCTCAATTTTATTAAAATTTCAAACTTACTGAATATAGGGATAACAAGCCTTTAAATAGTCCAAAAAATGAAGAATAGAAACTAAATATTCAGCCACAAGGAAAGTAAATATTTGGCCAAGAGAAACAAGAAAACTAGATAATTCTAGGATAAGGCTTGGGAAACAAATCAGTAGCAATCAAATCAGCTCCAAAATAGTAGCAAATTAATACCAAATCAACACCAAATCTGCTCCAAAATAGCAGCAAATCAATAAGTCAAAAACTCCTTGGCTCTTGGTCCAAGTCCGGATTTAATTTGATGATGTGGACCATCTTCATTTCCTTGTTGGAGTTGAACACGCGAGCTTCTTCCACGTAGGCATCATAGATTAAAACATGAAGGGCTTCTTTGAACCTTTTAGCCCTGGCTCGTGTCATAGGGCCCAGTTGGACTTCAAGCGGGTCCACACTCCCTTCCTTAGCCCTGCTTTCATCATTCCCCTCCTCTTGGAAAGGATTTGTCCTCAAATCGTCACATGCATCAAAAGGACTCAAGTCTGTGACATTAAAAGTAGCACTTATAGTATATTCACTGGGCAAATCTAGCTTGTATGCTTTGTTATTGATGCGCTTGAGGACTTTGAAATGGACCATCGCCCCTAGGGAGCAACTTGGATCACCTTTGTGCGAAAAATCTTTCCTTGCGCATGTGCACCCAAATCCAATCTCCAGGTTCAAAGACTACGTGGCGGCACCCTTTGTTGGCTTGTTTCGCATATTGTTCAGTCCTTTGCTCAATGTCGAGTCTTGCCTTCTCGTGAATCTGCTTAAGAAATTCTGCTTTCTTCTTGCCATCTAGATTAACATGCTCAGACATAGGTAAAGGATATAAATCTAAAGGGGTTAATAGATTAAAACCATATACAATCTCAAAAGGCAGAAATTTAGTGGCAGAATGTATAGTACGATTATAAGCAAACTCAACATGTGGAAAATAATCTTCCCAGGTTTTAATGTTCGTTTTAATGGTAGCCCACAACAACATAGACAATGCTCTGTTCACTACCTCAGTCTGACCATTGGTCTGTGGATGACAAGTAGTAGAAAACAATAACTTGGTTCTTAACTTACACCACAAGGTCTTCCAAAAGTAACTCAAAAATTTTGCATCTCTATCTGAAACAATTATCCAAGGCATACCATGCAATCTCACAACCTCCCTGAAGAACAAATTGGCAACATGAGACGCATCATCCATTTTGTGACATGGGATAAAATGTGTCATCTTTGAAAACCTATCCACAACCACAAAAATAGAATCCCTACCAAGTCTAGTCCTAGGTAGACCTAACAGAAAGTCCATTGAAAGATCATCCCAAGGTTCACCGGGAATAGGAAGTGGTGTGTACAAGCCATGGGGTTGCGCTCGAGATTTAGCTTGCCTACATGTGATACACCTCCCACAAATCCTCTCAACATCTCGCTTCATGTGCGGCCAATAAAAGTGTTCTTGCAAAACCCCTAAAGTCTTGGCTACCCCAAAATGTCTCATCAATCCTCCACCATGAGACTACCTCACTAATAAATCCAGAATGGAACAATTAGGAATGCACAACCTATTTTCCCGAAACAAGAACCCCTCATGTCTAAAGAACTTGACATGGGCTCCTTTTTCACAATAAGCATATTCGTTACTAAAATCTTGGTCCAAAGGATACAATTCTTTAATGTGTTCAAAACCAAGCAATTTAGCATCCAGAGTAGAGATTAGGACATACCTCCGTGAAAGCGCATCGGCAACAATGTTTTCCTTACCTTGTTTGTAGCGGATGACATATGGAAAAGTTTCCACAAACTCCATCCATCGGGCATGTCTCTTATTCAACTTTTGTTGGCCCTTCAGATGGTTCAATGACTCGTGGTCGGTGTGAATCACAAATTCCTTAGGCCAAAGATAATGTTGCCAAGTTTCCAAGGCTCGTACCAACGCATACAACTCTTTATCATAAGTAGGGTATTTTAGGGCTGCCCCACTTAGCTTTTCACTAAAATATGCAATGGGTCATCCTTCTTGCATAAGAATTGCGCCAATACCAAGACCTGAAGCATCACATTCCACCTCAAAAGTTTTTGCAAAGTTAGGTAAAACAAGTAAAGGAGCATGAGTTAGTTTTTCTTTGATAACTTGGAATACTTTTTCTTGCTCTTCACCCCACTTAAACCCAACATCCTTCTTGATGACTTCGGTTATTGGTGCGGCTATGCTACTAAAGTCTCTCACAAACCGCCGGTAAAAACTAGCAAGTCCATGAAAACTTCGAACTTTACTCACACTTGTTAGACTTGGTCAGTCTTGAATCGCTCGAACCTTCTCTTCATCAACCTCTATCCCTCGTGCACTAACAACAATACCAAGAAACACAAGCTTTTCCATACAGAATGTGCACTTATTAAGGTTAGAAAACAATCTTTCTTTTCGAAGCACTTCCAAAACATATTTTAAATGAATCAAGTGATCATTCAAGTTCTTGCTATAAATGAGGATATCGTCAAAATAGACAACCAAAAATTTCCCAATGAAAGCATGCAAAACATGGTTAATCAGTCTCATGAAAGTGCTAGGTGCATTAGTTAATCCGAAAGGCATAACTAACCACTCATATAACCCATATTTTGTTTTGAAAGCAGTTTTCCATTCATCACCTTCTTTTATTCTAATTTGATGGTATCCACTTTTCAAATCAATTTTGGAAAAAATACTAGAACCATGCAACTCATTGAACATATCATCTAACCGAGGAATGGGATGATGATACTTTACTGTTATATTATTGATGGCTCGGCAATCAACACACATCCTCCATGTCCCATCCTTCTTAGGAAACAAAATAACCGGAACGACACATGGACTCAAGCTAGAATGATAAACTTATAGGATTTTTTTTTCTGCTTTTTTTTTGACCGGATCCTTCTCCTTTACTTTCCTTTTTTTTCGTAACTTTAAATTGGGCGATTTAGTAAAAAAAAGAAACAAAAAAAAATTATATCCGATCAAGAATGAAGAAAATTGGACTTGGGATGGAGTAGATAATAGATTATGAATGAAATTGGGGATTAAACGGAATTTAGAAGGTATGGATGAAAGTGGTGACTAAGATGGTTTGGACAAAGAAATAAATAATATTAATAAAAGATAGGCAAACCAGAAAATAGAACCTGCCCTCTGATACCAAAATGATACGAACCCCGTCAACTTGTGAGGAGACCCATGATCGAATTAGATCGGAAGAACTGCTCTAGCATTGGCTTGGATGGATGACTTTGACCCGTTGCTTATATGGAAGCAAGAACCTTGGTATAGGTGAGGACGCCACAATCGGTGATGGAGATCCTATTGATAAGTCTTGATGAACGCCACGGAATAACCGATAAGTTCAAGGAGTTCTTCAAAGAACCAAAGAGAAATTGAAACTCTCAATTTTATTAAAATTTCAAACTTACTGAATATAGGGATAACAAGCCTTTAAATAGTCCAAAAAATGAAGAATAGAAACTAAATATTCAGCCACAAGGAAAGTAAATATTTGGCCAAGAGAAACAAGGAAACTAGATAATTCTAGGATAAGGCTTGGAAAACAAATCAGCAGCAATCAAATCAGCTCTAAAATAGTAGCAAATCAATACCAAATCAACACCAAATCTGCTCCAAAATAGCAGCAAATCAATAAGTCAAAAATTCCTTGGCTCTTGGTCCAAGTCCGGATTTAATTTGATGATGTGGACCATCTTCATTTCCTTGTTGGAGTAGAACACGCGAGCTTCTTCCACGTAGGCATCATGGATTAAAACATGAAGGGCTTCTTTGAACCTTTTAGCCCTGGCTCGTGTCATAGGGCCCAGTTGGACTTCAAGCGGGTCCACACTCCCTTCCTTAGCCCTGCTTCCATCAAAGATACTTAGACTCTAGGGTTGACTCACTTCCTTGTGTGTGAGAATATTTCTCTAGTATTTAGCTAATATTATATTTGGTTGTTGAATGAAATTTAGATTAATATGAAAATGCTTGAGTACACTTTTGGCTTACATAGTGATTGACACTCATAGACAATCACTACCAAGAATAATCTTGTCGTAGTTATCTCCTCAGTATTTCATCACCAAAGAAACACATTATTCTATTGATAAGTCTTTCATACATCTCTTAGGTAAATCTTCATCTACCTTTGATGATTATTTCAAATATGTATTTCTATTCTCCAACCTCTAATGTCATAAAGATGGGAGATAGTGTGATAATAAATATATTTTTACTTTAAGCTTCATAAGTACCATACTTAAATAATTAACATTTATCTTTCTATAAATCTTATATATGAAAATTATACTAAAGAATTTGACGTGCAAAGTTGTCACCATTATATGAGTCACCTCCTCTTACATGTTCCATGTAACTTATATGTTACCATCTACCATGATCATCACATGAATCCCATAATATGGTAAAACTTCTAGGTTAGATATTATATCTAACTCTCATATTACCCATGGTTAGTTCTTCTAGAATATGCATAATATATTGGTTGTAAGTGCTTTTGTACTTTTAGTTTTTTGAGCATTATACTTGTAATGATTATACTTTTCTTAATCTTTAGTATTCACACATTGATCTATCCAATGCCTTAAGCAGGATTGTCACTTCCTTCTTGCCGTACCTCGTGAGTATGTCTTATGGCATATCTATCACTGTCGATCAAAGCTGACATACATAAAACTATGATATATTGAAAATCCTAAACTCCAATTCTATAAAACATCAATATCCATAAATATTCCACAACATTCATACAACTATAATAATATAAAAGTGACATATCCATGACATACAAGTACATAATCCAACATTATATGTTAATTTAGCCTAACATTGGCAAAGATTTCATTCTGGATATATCGAGAAGCAACTCATGTGAATCAAGAGTTCTCAATGCAAGTACAAACATGGATCTAATTTTCAAAACAAAAACTCAATCTAGTTTTGCTAATGTTCACTTTGAATTTGCCCTTAACTGAGGATTATAATGATACTTCCTAAGATTTATAGTGGCTCTTGGCTTGAAATCAAAATTTCTTTTTCTCTTTTTTTCTACCTATAAGTATTGCATAATTACTTTAGGAATTTTGTGTGATACTTTTAATTGGAAGTCAAAATATTTGCTTGAGGTTGTGATTTTTATGTCTCGTCAGATTTTCGTTGGAGTATCAAAGTTGTTGTGAAAATGAATGTCACAACTTAGGTAACTATCATCTTGAACACAATATCATGACACTGGAAATAACCATAATTGAGATAATTTATTTTTAGAATAAAATATCATGATATTAGGAATGAACACGAACAATATTTTCTCTCCATAGCAAAATATTTTGATTTAGGAAATGATCATGACTGGTATATTTTCATTAAAGCAAAATGTCATGGTGCTAAGAATGATCACAACTAATATATTTACATTCTATAACCCAATATCATGGTGATTTAAATAGTTGTAGCTTTGGTGGTTGCTCTCTAGAGCACAGATTCATTGTGTTGAAAAGAGAAAAATCTAAGTAAATGCTTTTTGTAATAAAATATCATAATAAAAAATAATTCAATGACTCAAGACATAAAATATTTTTGCTATATAATGAATATATTGACATGCAAGAATTTGTTGAGTCTACTTGTACTTATAGGGTATTTACTTGTCTTGACATACAAATAATGTTGTGGGTACTAAATATTTTAGAGATAGTAATGCTATGAATCTAGCATAATATCATAGCCATGAAGACTATGTTATATAATGAAAAGATTATATCAACTCTTTTGTAGAATCATAGTTTATAAAGATTACGATGATTTGATTTATAAAGCTATAACCAAGTAATGATGATATAACTAGAGATCTCAAATAGGATATATTATGCTAGTATGACAAGTTATAGTCGACCATGCCACTGTGTCGTGCCAAGCACGACATGGTAACTAACTGACCATCCTGGTCATACATTGTTGGCCCACATAGTGTAGGGCCATGCCAGGCAATGAAAGCCTAGAGTGGGCCATGTTAATTTGGGCTAGTTCAAGCTAGTATGAACTGGTTTTTATGACTATTGTAAGACTTGGCTTGGGCTATTGGGCTTTACTTTTAAGTTTTAAATTTCAATATAAATTCAAATTCTAAATTCATGATGGCATGATCATGACTTTAGAATTTAGATTATGTTTCAATATTTTGTTCGGCTTAAATTAATATTTAAAATGTTATTTAATTTTAATAATGTTTTAATGGAACAGACATATAATATAAATAATGTGTAAATCAAATTTAAAAAAAATACTAAACTTAAAATAATAAAAACTAAAAAGTACAATCCAATCCAATATCCAATGTATCAAAAGACAACATTGCACAAATCAAAATAGAAAAAAAATGATAAAAATAAACAAGCACTATCACTATTGCATAGTATCAATATCATATGAATCAAGAGTCATCAATAATCAATTGGTATCTATGGTACGATACTATAAATAAATATGTAGATCATCATTATCTTGAATGTGTCTAAAAATGTCACTAGTGCCCTCAATATATTTGATATCTATGTCTCATAAATTATCATCCATCATTATCTCATATGTCTTATCTTGAATGTCCAACTTCAAATCTTCCTAGTCCTTCGTGCATGCAAGTGACTCTATGATATTTGGTTATAAACTCAATTTAATATTTGAATGATATTGGCCACCACAGAAAAAGAAGACTCCAATACTATGTTAGACCAGAGGGGTTAGTAGATCATGTGTGATCTTAGATAGTGTTGGGTAATCGCGCTTCCACGGGTAGTGAGATTAAGAACAGAAAATACAGAAATAACACAGAAACGAGCAATATATATATCTCAATCCACAAACATCCACGACAGAATCAAAACGAGAAAAAACAACACAGAAAATAACATGGTTCGCTAGTCGCTCAGTACGACTAGCTACCTCCACCAGAAAACGCTTATGCGTTACAGATTAAAACCAAGAAATGTATGTCTTACAGTATGCAGCACGGCAGTCGCGAAAAATCGCGCAGAGAGAGAGAGGAGAAGAGACAATGAATAGTTCAACCGGGTCAAAAACAGCCACCCGAAAAATAAATACAAATATTTTTATACAAAAAATAAACAGCCGGTTCATTTAACCGAAGCGGGTCGGATCATGGACCGGGCCAGGCTCTGCTCCAAAAATTTCGGCCCGCTGACCGGTCAGCGGGACCTCCGTTATTGTGCTACTGCTGCATCCCCGAGCTTTTAATATTTCATTTCCCACACTTACATAAAAATATTAAAACAGATTATTAAGTTAAAACAAATTACATATACAGCAGATAGCATGAGATATGTGAATTCATATGATTTCTACCATAACAAAATATCTAAATTTTTATTATCATCATATGATAGGATAGAGTAGTAATTAATATCTAAGTGCCAGGATAGCTTGCATCAATTCAATAGACCATCCCATTATTTACTCTTAGCTAACTGAATAGAGATGTCATCATCTTTAAATATGATATCCATGTCCATACTTAGTGTCATACTATGTAAACAAGTTAGTTAATTTTTCATGAATGATTCCTTCATTTTGATGTGCCTTATTCATGCATGTCGATATGTATGTCTAAATATTTTCTACCCATTCCACCTTAACCCTAGGATTCGTTTAGATAGTCAAATAATATAGAGTAAGAATGAAAGATTAGTATTTCAAATACTTGGTTTCCATCTCAAAAGTCATGATACTAAATGTGTGGTGACCTTTAGACTTGATAAACATACTACTAATATTACATATGTACTTAAGTCTAATACAAGTGGTGGGAGTGTACATAAACAAATACATATTCATTGTATCATAGAAAATTTTTAAGAATTTCATAAATGAAATTTCTATATCCCAGTCCAAATCATCATTCATTAATAATAAGCTCGTCTTTCTTACTATTAACATAATTGAAAATCATGTATTGGTCGCCACACAAGACTCCAACATATAGTAGGTGTAATTCCAATAGTATCTCACACATGTTTAGAATTTTTTCTTTTTTAGTCCTTTAGACAAACATAAGTTGCTAAACTCATATTGTCTATTAGGCATCTTAAGATATTTTAGTAAACATGTTGGGAACACAAGACTCCAACATGTAGAGAAAATAATTTTCATTACCATTTATACTATGAAATTAATTATATGACACGTGAACTTAACATAACATATCACTCCTAAAATTTTATCTCTAATAATCCTTACAAACATACTAATAGTTATTCCAATATTAGAAGCATTATTAAAAGTGATACTATATATTTTAGTTTGAATTTTATATTTCCTAAAGATCTATGTCACGTATTTATATATGGAAGATTCATCATGAGGATGTGCAATCTCAAGAAATCCTAAATTTTTTTTATTAAGTTTCCATTTAGAGTCAACATAGTGGCCGGTGAGACATAAATTATGCATCATCATGACTAGTCCATATATTTTTTTAACACACAATTTTATTATAACTAGCACACACAACTTACATGAGACTAAAACACTGGCCGATTTAGGCCAACTCTCCATCCTATGCACCTTTTAGATCTATGCTCAGGTGTGCACATAAAACTACAAAAAGAAATCTGCTGCCAGAAGGGAACGGCTATTTTAAGAATTCAAAAGCATAAAAAATTCTAAACTTTAAGTGCCACTTTTCTAATGCTCTGATCTTTCCTCGCTTATTACCTAGAGCTCCACTAACCCCAATCCTCATCCAATTCAGCATGCATAGAAAAAAGAAACAAACACCAAGAACTTAAAATTAAAACATACTAATTTACCTAGGTTCTTGATGCAACTCCATTGCTCCTGCACCGTAAAGGTAATCATGTAGACCTGAGCTATAACGGGACCATCTACCTCAGTGTCTAATTGTCAGTCTACATGATAGTAGTAAATTCTCAACTAATACATCAATTCTAAAAATGATTTTGTCTTCCATGAAATGCTTGTCCTTGAATCTGACATCATCGCGCTCTTTCCATATCTCCCACACTATCAACATACGGATGTATCTTTTAATCCATGGTAAATCAGATAGGATTTTGACGTTCGATGGATTATCCAATTTGAATGCTTGTTTAATTGTAATGTTCAGAGTATTTAGATTCGAGAAGTATTTTCGCCAAATCCTCTGTGAGGCCTAATAGTGTATCATCAAATATAAACATGTCTCATCGTCTGTGTAATTGCTACACTTGGATGCCAAGTAAAATCACTTCCACTTTAGTATGTCATTAGTTGGAATGAACTCATTCATGAGATGCTACCCAAAGAATGGAATTTTAACCAAAATATGCTTATGTAATATGCCTATATGATACAATGTCGAGTTTCCCCTTACACAGAACATATCCTAAATAGACTTAAAGATGAAAGCACCTTTATTTGGCAGCCATACTGGTTTATCCACTATTCCCCTCCATACCTTCTTTATTCATTCCACAATGCCAGGAGGAACTATAATATTAATCATATCAATGTCCTATTCATCCTCTTTGAAAAACTCTTTGAAGAGTATTTCGTGGGGACCCATTAGCTCAAGAGAACTTAGCTTCTGACTTCATCCACTTATCATACCAAAATGATACATCGCTGGAGCCTAGCTTCCAGAAGATATATTCCTCCATTATCCCACATTTTTTCTTGATTCTTCTCTATGTCATTTATCAAAGTATTTTTTTCTCATGCTGAGGAATCCTGCTACACAATACTTGTCGTTTAAAAAATCTATTTAGTAGGTTCTATTTGGTACGGAACACTCACCATAGCTTCACCTACATCGCTCTTGAGATATCAAAAATATTTCTAAACCCAAAACCCTCTTTATCTCGGCTTATAGAGTTTCACCCATTTTATCCATCTCAAATATTTTAGTCATTTCCCATGATCTCATAGAAACTTTGACATGTATCTCTCCATTGTCTTGATCACTATGAGAGTTGGTCTCACTACCTGAATTGAGTACATGGGAAAAAAAGGTAAAGGTGTCAAATGGGTTGGGCTGGCCCAAGCCTGGCATGATTCAGCCATCCCTGGGCTGGTACGACACGCTACAGTGTCATGCCCGGGCCCGTGCCGATCACACCCTCACCACCGGTCATGCCGTGCCGGGCTAAGGGATTAGCCCGTCGTGCCGTGCTAGGCACGACACGAGTGCCTGGCACACATGACCACACACCAATCATTGTCACGATGAGCTAACGCCCGATTGGCGAGGCTTGCCAAACCCCAAAAGGGCAAAGATGCATGCCATTGAAACCCTAATTTTTTTAAAAATTGGGGTTTTGGCCCGACTCGAACTAGACCAAACCGGGTTGAACCCATGGAATTTTTGGTCCACCGAGCTTGACCTCCACAAAACCATGTCAAGCCAGGCACGACCTAGTTATTGTACTATGTTGTGCTTGGCCCGGCATGATAGCCCGGTTGGGCAGCCTAAAACTAGGCCTGTCTAGGCCGGCCCGGCCTATTTGACACCTCGAGAGGGAGGTAAGGATGCATTTTATCAATACGATCTTTCTTCCCTTGGACAAAAGCTTGTTGGAGCTTCATTCTATATGAGATCCAGAACTTTGTTAGAACATTATCAAAAAATATGCTCTTAATATTTCCTTTGAATAGAGGGCAAGCTAGATGTGTGATAGGCACATCATATTTCTCCATCCCAAGATCTCTTGAGCTCTACCATCCTATTGGGTTTTGTCTTCTCTTGAGCTATACCATCATATTTCTCCATTTGTAAAGATGATGGTATCATTAGAGTATGACAAATGGCTGACAAAAATCTGGCTACCCGTGAAGAAGCTCACTCCTGGGTGCTTCTCATAGAGGCCATTAATGCTCCCAGAGAAGTACTCAACTGCCAGCACGAATAAAGTCGGTAAAAGTGGGTCGCCTTGGCGGATGCCACGAGATGACTTGAAGAAACCCTTGCTTCTCCATTAATCATAACTTAGAACTAGTTATGTGCTACACATCGGTCGATCATACCGACCCACTCATCAGTGAAACTAAACTTAGCTAGAATCTTGCTTAGGTATGACCAATCCACCCTATCATATGTCTTCTCCATGTCGAGCATAATAATCATGTTCCCTTCTATTTTCACTTTCGAGATGAGGTGAGTCATCTCTTACGGCAGAAGAATATCATTTAAAATATTTTTCCTAGGCATGAAGCTCGACTAGTTCTTGGATATATACTTGTTGAGCACTATCTTGATTCTTAGTACTAGCATCTTTGATATTATCTTGTATGAAATATTACAAAGGATGGGGGGTCTATAACCTTTTCAGTTCGAGGGGTTTTTCTTCTTGGGGTATAGTGAAATCATAATACCGTAGAATAACTTTAGAAATTCCTCTCCATTGAAAAAGCTCACACAATCCTCACATACGTCTCTCTTCACTATGTCCTAGTAGAACTTATAGAAGAAGGAAGATAATTCATTTGTATCTTGCATACTATCCGATTTTATGTTGTATAGTGCTTCCTTAACTTCTGAAGATCTGAGGCCCAACTTCAATCTAAATAGCTTGTGTGCCCATTTCTTCAGTCCTACCTCATTAGTGGGATAATTCTAGTTTGTCTTCACAAACTTGTGAAAGACTTTATGCTTCACCCACATATGTTAGAATCTAAATGTCATATTCTTCTAGATCATATCATTACTCCACTCAATTTGTAGATGAGAGTGATCTGACATAGTTCTATTAAGGTGGTGAACCCTCATGTGGTGAAATCTATCATTTCCATTCATTATTAATTAGGACCCAATCTAGTCGGGCCCAAATATTTCTAGCAGCCCATGTAAAATAAGATCCTTCAAATCCCACATCCACAAGTCAATTGTCCAGTATACACTCATTGAAATCCTCCATTGATCTTGGTTTCGGTGGTCTCCCTGCTACTTTTTCATCATATTTGGAGATGATATTGAAATCTCCTGCCACCATCCATCCGTGGTAGGGGAGAGTCCTGCAAAAAATTGAAAGATGCCCCCACAACTCTCTACTCTCGGGAATGATGTATCTAACATATATGAAAGTAACCCTGAATGCATGCTTCCAAAGCTCACTCCGCACACTTATGTGTATTACCTACAGCTCATCATGGAGCACCTCTATCTCCGTCTCTTCATTCTAGAAAATCCAAAATTTATTGTTTAGATTGTTCCAGGCTGAAGTAAAATTTAATTTGATCTTGAGTTCCTCCAATCTATTTGCCTTGAGAAATGGCTCTATAGTTGCCCAAAAGTGTCACTTTGTAGATTTTGCACAACTTCCAGACTCCTTAAAGCATTCGAATTTGCTAATCATCTAATATTCCACGTAAGAATTATCATAATTGAGCATGAAATTTTATGCCTGCGACATACTCGTAAGCCTTCCATGCCTCCATCCTCCTTGTCATTTCTATCTTCTCCCTCCTTATTACTGATGAGGACGTCCTCAAGGGTCCATGTTTAATAGGAGTAAATAGGACCTCTGAGTTCATCCCAAATACTGGCGCCTCCAGTTCTAGTCATTCTACAACTTGAACAAGGGGAGCTTCCTTCCCCCTCTCAGCTAGTATCTCTGCCCCTCTGCTATGATATACTCCCTCCTGCCATATACTTTCTAACTCTCCACCAGCAATATACTTTCTCCTGTGAGGGGGCTTGGGTGCCGAGACCTTATACCTACCTCCCCTCCTATCACCCTCATTGCTTCCTCCCCCTCTAGACTATCTGCTCACCATGACTGGAGAGCATGGTGATGTCCAATGCTTCTCTACTCTAGTAACCGGGCTATGCTCCAGGCTATGTACATCACCATGGGCTGTCTCTCCCTTTACTAGATGCCCTTTCTTGAGTGGGGGCTTAAATGTAGTGTGCTTGTACTTAGCTCTATCTTTTCCTATTCCTCACTACCTTTCGACGCCCAAAGCCTGGTGGCCTTTGGAAAGACACAATGCTCCTCTGTTCTGCCATCCAGCCCTAGCACAGGGCTCGGAGTGTCCCCTACTCACAGGGCATCATTATCTTTTGAAATATTTTACCACCAAAGTGTGGGTCTTTCTGATTCATTTCGAAACTTTTCTTGGCTTTGATCCTCTAGAAACACCTCTATGTCTTCGCGGGATAGCTTTGGGTTATCTCACTGAGTGAGTTTGGCATCCTCAAGTACTGTCATCTCATGGGCCCCTATATCACTATCCAAAGACCAAACTGACGTGCCCACCAGCAACTGCACGGGCATCTCCTTTGATCATGATTTTTCACAATCATCCTGGGGGATATCCAACAAATGCCAGAGGCACTATAGCTCCATCTGAGCGGTCTCCTCCTCTAGGATCGAGTCTCCCCTACTCTTGTTGTTCGCCTGGACCCCAGTAGTATTGTGCATCTCCATGATATGTAAGACACCTTCAATCTTTGGTGATAAGATTTGGAATATGTTTGACACACTAATAGGCTGGTCCCAAGCCCCGAGGGCTCTCCTCCTCATTGCCACCATTCTAGGGGGCCTCATCTCCACCATTTATCTCACCAGTATCTCTCTCCTGCGAGCTATGGGCCTCCATACCCTCTTTATAGTAGATCTAGTTCTGATAATCGCATGTCTCTCTCTCTCCGCTCATCCGTGCATATCTTCTGCCTTCTACACTCGAGATCTCCAATGACTCGAGTCCTTACAATAGCATGTCTCAGTCTAGTGGCCCACATTCTGATAGTATGAAGAATACTTGGGATCCCCAAGGTACCTCATTGTATGCCAAAATCTATCTTCCTCTAATCCCACTCATAGGTTATTGATGGATTCTTGGTGACCCCACCTCAACCAATACTTTCAGTGAGACAGATGCTTGCAGGAAATGATCAATAATACTAATAACACAAAGTGGTTGGTCAATCATACTCGCCAGCAAGTATAATATCTGGGTGTCACAGAGATGACTCTGCAAGAGATGAAACTGAACCCAACCAGATATAATCAAGCTCTCCCTAAGCAGATTGAACTCCAGCATCCACTTTAGAAGTCTAACCGCCAGCGAGTTGATATGGAGCATCCTCCTAAGCCATATTCATGTATAATCATACTCATATAAAAATTGGATCAACACATGTCTCGCTTCATTTGACACAGCTCCACTTCTCCTCTCAAGTTCATCATCTCTTTTAAAAAATTATATATTTCCGATAGCTAGATATTCTCAATTAAGGTCTTCCCCATGAGGGTGAGAGAGTATAGACGGCTCTTGGTCATAATCTCTTCTTTCATGATAAATAGTCTAGAGCGTCCATCCCTAAAGGTGGTTACCAACCCTCAGTTAATCTGAACCCAACCTGAGTTATCAAAAATTATCTTTTTTATCTTAGCCTTGCTTAATCCTAGGCCGTCCCTATCACGAGGTGGGCTCTAGGCTCCTAAGCTCTCATGCTAAATACCATTAAACTAAAAAATGTCTTTATATTCCCCAACGTCCCTGTCAGCAGCAAGTGGGGTCTGCTCGGCATGATGAACCCGCACGACATCCCGCCGTGTCATAGGTCCCTCTCCCATGCCCCTGACCACCTCGGCATAGGACCTCTCCTTAATTGGAGTGATTGCATATGCCCCCGCTCCAACATCCATCATTGAACCCTTCTTTTGGATGTTAACCAGAGCAAACATGCCAAATACTATCTTTCTATCATGCCTATTATGTGTAGGCCCCACCCTCTTGGCAGTAGAATCCAGAGAACCTTTGTTAGTTGCACCATCTCCTTGCGGGATGGTGAAAGTAAATATCTCATGCGGTATTGTGAGTTGGCTGCTCATACTACAAGTCACGAGCTCATTAGATCATCTCTTAAGGCAATATGGGTCAAAACCCAGCTCTTATCATCCATCGACCTAGTTCCAACTTTCCCCCATGATCATGTGATATATCTAGAAAATAAGCAGAAAAAATATTTTCGAAAGTAAAAATAAATGTTCCACGTGCAAATAAAATACTAAAAAGGTAGAAACACCCAAAAATAGCACAAAACATTAGATTAGGGTCTCAAAATACCTTCTAAAGGTGTGTTCACGTGGCTAAAGGGCCTTTTAAAATGTTAATGGGCTGAAAACAGGCCCCTTCGGCCGACTTTTAAAAAAGGTCAAGTCCCAACTTCCTAAAACAGTAATGGGTTGCCGAAAAGTGCAACTGACCGGCCTAGAACCCGCCCGGTCTGACCGAACTTACCACGTAATCACGCCGGCGTTGCCATCGTCACCACTTACAGCCGACTCCGCAGCCGTGAAATTTTTTTTTCGTCCAGAAATTATGAAATTATACATCAATGAAATGCTCTCGACGGCACGGTTTCAAATATGTAATTTGTTTTCCAAAAAAAAAAAAAAAATTGTTCCAAGCTCCGAATTACATCCAAAAGTCAAGATTTTTTTAATGAAAATTTGGATGAAAATTGTTTCAAAATTGTTTTCCGAATTACACGGTTTCAAAATTGTTTTCCAAAAAAAATTTGGATGAAAATTGTTTCACGCCGGTGATTTTTTTTTATGAATTACGGAAAAAAATTTATATAGATAGGAAGATTATCTAGATTCCGATTTGTTATTTGTTGTTCTACATTTCATCCAAATCTGTTTGCGTTTGAGAGTTGAGACTCTAAATCACCACCCGAATGTATTCGGAATCTCACTAGAAATCTCTCCAGCGATCTCACTCGAAATCTCACTCGAAATCTCACTAGAAATATATACCAAATTTCATAAATTCATTAATTATTTTTAACATATAATATTTTATTATGTTATTTTTAAGTGTGGACCTCATAATCCTATGACAAGTAGGCTGAAAGTATGTATGTATAATACTGACTATCTTATTATTATTTAAAAATCTAATTAGGAGACCAATGATCATAATTAGTTTGGTCATACATTTCCTCTAAAATTGTATATGAACGAAATCAATAAAGTTAAACTAAATCTAAATTTAAAGACTTCACTACTAAGTTAAATTTACTTCGAATCTAATACACTATAATTTTTGATGTATTGATTAGCATACTTCTTTTGGTATCTAGTCTTAAATGCATTCCTGCATGTATATATCTTTTTATAATATATATATTATCCACTCATATTATTGGTGTTTATCTAATTTTTTATTTTTTAGGGGGCTTATGGGTTTGAGTCGAGACAATTGGAGAAAAATATAATTTTAGCATCCAACCTTTTGGTAGGGTTATCATTATTATCCGTATCTATGTTAATATCATATTCATTATCATTAAATTTACTATGTTATATAATTTTAATAATATTATTTTTTAAATAAATAATCAAAAAATAAAAATAAAAAAACTCACAAATAAATAAATAATAAAAAATCTTGTACCATATCATTAACCACTTTACTGTAAATTCTAACCTCGAGGTAAATTACCATATTGCACAGGCACACTCATGCCACCATATATCATATATGTGAAAGCATAGATCATAAGCTATTATTGAATATATATAGATTTTAATATTTATATTTCAAAAAAGAGACTTGAAAGAAATGCAAAATTGAGAGACTAATAGAGTTAGAGAGATCTAAGAGGAGAAGATATTTAGAATGAAAATTTTAAATTTCTTCTCCTGTATTTATAAAGAAAAATGAAATTCAAAATTATTCAAATACAATATTTTTATATTTTATTTGCATTTTTTTTAATATAATATTAGCTAGAATCATGACAATCATCAAATTTTGGCCACAATAGTCATCAAAATAAATCCAATAGCTATTGTAATACTAAAATTTTAATTTTTTTAATAAATATGTCAACAATGATAATGAGAGGCCACACCTATCATGGATCAGAAGACTTATATCCAAGAGGAAACTGAATGCATACTTCTTCATCCAAATTATCATGGAAAAATATATTATGTACATCCATCTGGTAAAGCTCCCAATTATGTATCCTATCACGACCAAAAACATTCGTACTATTATCATTTTAGCTACAAGTACAAATGTCTTATTAAAATCTATCCCAACATGTCTATAGAGGTGTCAAAGAGGGCAAGTTAGGCCAACATTACCTTATTTTTGTGGCCTGGTTGGGCCTCCATCCCATGCTAGATATGACTTGAAATAAGTGTCTGGGTAGTGCCATGTTGGCATGGCAAGATAGGAGGTTAGCGTGGCACTGCCTAATGGCCCAACTTCCTTAGCTAGGCATGCTAAGTTAGTCACCAGTCAAGCCACCTAAATTCTTTGGTCGAAAAGATAGTGACAATCACTATCCTATTGGGTTTCTTTTGCCTTTTTAACTATTTTACAATGGCTGTCACAATCAAAAATTAAAATATCTATTTTTATTAATATATCGATAATTAGATTTTATGGATATCTTAGATATATCAAAGATATATTAGTATGTATTTTTATAAGAGCACTAATCAAGGATAGATATATTAGTTTTAATGTATATATCGATACTAAGAATTTTAAATATTTTGAAGATATATCGGTGGATATATTGAAAATTTTTATCACTAGGCACAATGCATAGGCCTGAGCTTGTGCACTTTTCTCATGCCATGAGCTAGAATGAGTTTGATCTAGGCATGATTCTAGACCATTCTATGTTGGGCCTAGCACAACTAAATCATATCAGGCTAGGCACGACTAAATCATGTCATGTTGTAGGCCATGCTAGGGTCATCCGACACACTTACACTTCTACCTATCTATTCCCAAAAAATATTAGTCTTTCTTTCAATCTCTCAACTAACCCGTTAGTGTTATATATCACTTGGTAGACCTATTTACATCCTAGAATCTTATTTCTTGATGATAAATCTATTAATGTTCAAGTTCCATTCATTTCAAGTATATCAATTTCTTCTTTCATAGTTTTCCACCATTTAGGGTCCTTCACCACATTTATAGACCTATAGAAAATTTTGCCAACAAATACTTGTATCTCATGGATAACTTATCATAATTTACATAACAACTTATGAAAAAAAGTGTACTTGAGGATCAACACACATCTTGGGTGAATTAGTGTGGAAGTCTAAATCTCAAATGATGTTGGTAATGTTTCTATTCATATGACTTGGTGGTTGCTGCATTTGATGTCTCCCATGAAGGGCTTCATGTGACACACCATTGACATCAGTCCCAACACATGTTGAACTTTCATCCACAAAAGGTTCAATTAGGATATTAGTCCCAACACCCATGTCATTGGAATTCCCCCTTGCTACTATGGGCTTATCATCAAAAAACAACTCCAGCATCTTGATACATTAATGCATCCAACCCATCATCCACCAAAGAAGTTTTAATTTCATAAAATAGAAATTGATTTTCACAAAAAAGATATATCATGAGCAACAAAATAATTTTTACTTTCTAAATTATATACTCTCCATCCTTTTTGTCAATATGAATAACCCATGAAAACACACTTTTAAAACCTAGACTATAATCTATCCTTCTCTTGGGGACTATTATTAACAAAACATATGCACCCAAAAACACAAAGAGGAGAATATGTAGGATAGGTACCAAATAACAATTTATGAGGTCTCTTATAGGCATATAAGGTTGTAAAAGCATGACTTATTAAGTGTGCCATAGCTGGAATACTTTCTACCAAAAAACTAATTGAAATATTTATCTAACAATGAAGTGTATGTGTCATTTTTAAAATTTGATTATGTTTTTGTTTGACTCTATGTACCCTTTTATTTTGTTGTGTTAATTCATCATGTTTGGTGTAAAATATTATTATCTACATAAAATCATCTTAAACAAGATAATTCCCACCCATTGCCGCTTCTCAAAATTTGTACTTATTAAGCAAATTGAATAAGAGTCATCAAAAAAAAATTCATTTATTATTAGAGAAATTTCACTCTTTATAGATATTGAGAAAACTAAAACTACTCTCAAATAATCATCCATAATAATAAGACAATAATAAGCACCTCAACTTATAGTTACATTGTAACTACCCCAAATACCATAGTGAATTAAATCATAAAATTCAAATGTTTGATTACAACTCAAAGGAATATATCTCTAGTTTGTTTAGATCATAAATAGATTTTATTATTATCACCACTATTCCAATGTTTCTTATTGCTGACTACTTCTAATATTTACATTAGGAAAAAAATACATGACTTGTCAAGGGATGTCCTAGTTGCATATGTCACAATTCTTTATTTTCTCTAATTGCGCATTGATATGCTCAAATTTATTTCACATACCTAAACCAATATACCCTGTCACATTCTTCTCCAATTCTAATTAGGATCCTCGAGGTGTGGTCTCATATGACACAAATTTTATTTGTAAATATGCCAATGTAATATAATTTTTTAAGCAACTATGATATATACGACAGATTATAGGTCAATTTTGGATCATATAAAAAATCCCATAAAACAAAGTTTTCAGCGAACTTAATAAGCCCTTTATTTGTGGTTACCATTTGCTTTCTATTAGGCAACCACATGAGATACGAAGATATAATAATTGAATCCATAAACAATATAAGATTATCAAACATATGATTATAAGCACTCATGTTGATAATCTACTTGTCAAAAAAAATTACTAGACAATTTGTCAGAGGAAGGAGAAGAAATAGACTTTGGTGTTGATTATCAAATTTACCAATTTTGTCCACTACTCACTAAAAAATCCATACAAACCACATCTATCTCTATCCACAATCACTTATTACTCAAAGGTTATGCCTACTAGTGTAGTAGTTATATTGATCACAACATTGTGCCCATGGTTAATCCGACCACCACGACAAGAGCATGACTCTAGAATTCCACTAGTCTAGAAATCATATCAATTGAAAGAATGACTCTTGCACATGAATATATCTTCCATAGTACATAGAAGTCATATTTTCATTGGGATGATCACTCCCTTTTCCAAGTGTACTACCTCACACCCTTGCTACTCCTTGCACATCAAACCCCACCACCTCACTTCTTATGTCTTTGGAGCACATAATAGATGAATGACTTTCTTTGGTTGAGAATTGAAGGTGTTGATACTGTTGGGTCCGGCCCATCTTCGGGCCAAACTAATAAAAGAATAAAACGAGAAAAAAAAAACAAAATAAAAAAAAAACGCAGCGAAGAACGATCTTCGCTGTCGGTGAGTTTTTTTTTCTTCTCTCGTTCAAGGCGGCGCAAAGTAAACGCAAATCTTGGGCGTCGGTTGCTCATTTCACTGGCACTCGCTGGTTGTGACCGGGAGAATTGACTCGAAGAACTCGAGCTCCTATATATATATTAACCATGGCAACCATAGGTGGAGATATACAGAATGGTTCTTCTATGTTCCAAGATTATTGAAAATACCGTAATGGAGACCAGCCCAACCGCGTGACTATTTCTGGATATTGGAAAGCAACTGGAGTTGATAGGACGGTGCGAACTGAGAATCTAAAATGATTTGGTTTGAAGAAAACCCTCGTCTTCTACTTTGGCAAGGCTCCTAGAAGAATCCGTACCAGCTGGATTATAAACGAATATCGGCTTCCACAACACGAATATGGGATACGCCATCAGAAGTCTGAGTTATCACTTTGCCGGGTTTATAAAAGAGTGGGAGTGGAAGATCATCCATCTCTTAGTCGTTTATTTCTTTCTTAATTTCTTCTTAACAAATAATTCGAAATACACTAGCTTGTTGATATGAGATTGAAGCTTATGTACAAAACATTTTCTGCGTTATCGCGATTCAGAAAGAGCGTGCTTACTTGATTATTGATGATTGAGTTCAGTTTAAACTCCAGTTTCAGCAGCAGCAGCAGTTTCTAATGGGGTCTGCTTTGTTCGCTTGGCGCCTGCCTAGCCATTGCGTTGTACATTCGCACGAGGCACTTCTATTCTCAGCACAGTTGAAGTGAATACGCTCGTGACTGTTCAGAGTATGCTGAACTGCTCCTAAAGCATCATCTTCTTGGTTCTTGCCCTTTCATTGTGGTCTTAGTGTCTCTCTATCTCTTGTATTTTCTCTCTTCTTCCTATTTATTTTTGCCCTACAGATACTAGACATATGGTCCATAAGTAAGAGATCATAAAGAATACTACCACAAAGTGTAGGATCAATGCCATTAAGAATTAATGAGCCCTCTCATTTTTTTATTTTTTAGCTAAAACAACTATGACACAACACTTGCAAGTCATTATAGCAGAGTGTGCAGCCTATTCATCCTATATCTACTTCAATTTTCCATAATAGGCAATAATTGATTGCACTTTTTTGCTTATAATTCATGAATCAAGTCTTCAATTCATGTATACATTGACCATTTCTAATTGATAATCATTTGTAAATGTGATAACATATATCCTTTGCATAGTTCATAATTATCATAAGGGGTCGAAGAATGAATCTGTGGTGTTGTAGATCCATGCCCCTAGCATGGAGTTCACTCGAACCCATTAAGCTAATTCTTTTGACTTGGCAGTTGGCTGTCTTATAGAATTGGTAACAAACCTAGGTTTTTTCTATGGCCAAAAAATGTTCTTTAACGAGCCATCCCATTCATCATAATTTTCTCTTCAAAGAGGAACAAACAAAAATAAAATACTTGTTTGTGCAGAATGATGTAATTAATAAGCAAAAAAAAGAATGATTTTTTTTTAAAAAATATAAGTTTGTCGAGATGGAATGAGATAGAGCCCAAAAATCAAGAATGGATTCGAAACAAAATTCTCGGCCCAAAAAAAGTTATTCAATTTGACATTATAATTTAAATCTTTTAATTTTGCTCATTTTAAAAATTTACCAAAATAGTAGATACCAAACAATATTTTGGTTTTCAATAATTGTTTATCCAAAATATGTTTGTGTGTGTGTGTGTGTGTGTGTGTGTGTGCATGTGCATGTATTAGAGCCTAAGATTGCAACTACAAACATGCATACTAATTATATTCTACCAAAAATTAGCTGAATATATAAGCACACACAATTGGATATTCTACCCCCAAAATAGTAAAATATTCAAACAAATTAAACAACATAAATAAAATGTCCAATATCCATACATCCACAATTTCAAAAATGAAAACATAAAATACAATTGAAAATAGCTTAAAAACTTTGTAGTTTACTTTCTTTGATCTAGTGCTCTTTTAAAGATTTTCAAGTACCCATGTGCATAGCATTATCACAACATGAATAATTTTATCCTCATGAGCACTGCATAAATATCACACGTCACTTGCATAAACCCCACACAACTACCACATGAACACTAATACATCCTCTACATGCCTCATATAAAAAATAAAAATGAGAAAAAATTGCTCCTTAAAAATTCATCTTCCCTCTATGAAATTGTTTCTATAACAATTGTTATAGAAACCTCCCATGAACAAATAAGAATGGGAGAAATCTCATTCTTTTATTTGTTTAAGTTTCACATGCACATCAATAGAGTCATGCACCATGAGAGAGTTTTCCAAAAATATTATGCATAGTGTTTTTTTAAATAGTTTATATATTGTTTTAGAAATTCTTTACCAATATTTTGTTAATTTCATATATACTTTATGAGAGCACCCCATGGTTCTCATTAAATTAATTAACAACAAAATTTAATCTAAACCATAAATAAGCAACCCAAGTCTACCCAAACCCATGTAAACTCATTAATCTATCCTTGTATTCTATTTGGAAAGACCAAAATTTATCTTTGGTTTAAATTTAAAAGGTCTAAGTCACATAATAATTATTTTAGTTCATAGACTACAAAACTATTTATTGTTCCTCATATGAAAATAATTTTCTCAGAAATGAAAAATACTCATACATGAACCCAAGACTTCCACTTATTCTCTCAGCCATTAACTCCCTCTTGATCAAACTGATCGTTGAGAAAAGCTGAAGTAAAAGTTTCTCTTAAGCTCCCCCTTGATCAATATATTTCCCAAGAATAGTTGGAATAAAATCCATATCATGAGGGCTTTTATAATATGGCTTTTATTCTTAACTGCTTATAGGAATTCTATTGATCATGACTCATGAGCAATCAAGATCAACAATTATCAATCTTTTCAAAGAAGAGGGTAAAAGCAGTATGGTTGTATGGCTTTTTCTAGTCGTACAGACTTTCCTCCTATCATTAGGTAACTTTCAGATAATAAATGTTGACTACTTTCCAGCAAAAAATGAATCATCCATACAAACATATGACGGTCTATGCAACTAGGAACTAATGCTTGTAATTTCTTACCAAGCATTTACTTGATTTGAGCAAACCCTAGTTTGTGTATAAATAAAATTTACTCTTTTACCCTCTCTATAGTTACCAACCCTTTTACCAAGTTTCATTGGCCATCCTTAAATTTTTTTACATGATTAGTATTACTCAATATTTTTATAGACAATGTATACATTTGAATATCTAAAATATAACAGACATACTTGAAATAGTCAATATAATTTATGTCTTTAGACAAATATTTTCAATGCCTATTATTTTGATGTCTTTCTATCATCCATCCTAACTAATTCATAGTCCTTGGATGAATATATTACAAACCAATTAGGATTTAGAGTGACATGTATGGTGGAAGCCAAGTTTATAACCTAATTACTCTTATGACTAACTTTGTTGTATATTTCAATACTACTTAAAAAGGTAATATCACCTTTTATACAAAAGTAATAGCCACTCTTTTGGCCCTATCACTCTTCCTATGCTTTTCACGGAGTTTCTTCTACTTGAGATAGTCTATCTTGAACTTTCCTACTTGGTTACAATAGTAATACTTTACCATGAATTTGATTGTGGACTTTCCTTTGAATGAATTCTCACTTTCTTCTCCTAGTATGAGTTTTAAACTCATTCTACTTCTCCTCTCATTTTTCTCAAAAAGAAGGATATCTAACCAAATGCTAGATTAATAGGTCTTATTCTTGCAGCTCATCATCGATGTATCTTTCTCATACATCAATTCTATCTTTTTCCATATCTTATCTACTATTGTAATAGTAGAGATGTCGTGGAAGGTTGTATTTCTAACTCATAGTTGCATTGTAGTAGAAGCCTTGTAGTATAATATTTTCTACTTTTTCATTCATACTTTCCAGTTTTAAATGACAGATAGTCTGTTCAAATATGTCCCTCATCATTTAAAAGATATATCATCTTTATTTTCTGTCCATCCCTAAAAAAATAAGTAATACTCTAATACAACTTGTTGAGACAGATTGATATGGAGCTCAAAAACTAAGAATGGTTTTAAAATAAATTTTTGCTCCAACAAAGTTAATCAATTTGATATTATAATTTAAATCTTTTAATTTTGCTTGTTTTAAATGTTTACTAATATGGATTTCAGAAATTTCTATCCAAAATGTGTGTGTGTGTGTGTATAATCCTAAAATTACAACTACAAGTATGCACATTAATTATATTCTACCTAAAACTGATAGAATATATAAGCATACATAACTAGATATTTTACCCCCAAAAATAGAAAAATATTCAAGCAAATTTAACCACACAATTAAAATATCGAATGTCCATACATGTACAATTTCAAGAATGAAAACATAAAATATAATTGAAAATAACTTAAAAACTTAAAAGTTTAATTTCTTGGATCTAATGATCTTCCAAAGATTTTTGAGAGTCCATGAGTACAGCATGAGCTTAACATGGATAATCTCCTCCTTTTGAGCACCACACAAGCAAAGTATGTCCTACAGAAGAACACTGGCATGCCCTTCACAAGACATCATATATAGAATAAAAATGAAAAGAAACCTCTTCTCAATATTCCTTTTTCCCTCTATGAAATTATTAGAGAAGCTTTGTACAAACTTTTGTAATATTATTGCTGAAGACCCACAAATGATAAAGAAAGAGGACGTGTTTTTTTTTATTAAGTGTCATGCACACATCAACAAAATAACGTAACATGTCTTTGTTGTTCTTCAGAAAAGTCATGAACCACACATGATAAAGAAAGAGGACGTGTTTTTTTTTATTAAGTGTCATGCACACATCAACAAAATAACGTAACATGTCTTTGTTGTTCTTAAGAAAAGTCATGAACCACACATGAATTTTCAGAAAACCTTATGCATATTATATTTTTTAAATATTTTATATAATGTTTAAAAAACATTATTGTTTTTTTTTAATTAATCACACGCACTTAATGAGACCACCCCATGGTTCTCAATAAATTAATTAACAATAAAATTAAAATCAAATTAAAAAAAGCAAACCCGATTTGCCCAAACCAGGAAGACCCAACAATTGCGTTATAGAACAATCAACAAACCTAAGTTTTTTTATCACCCAAATTCTATTCTTTATTAAGCGAGCCAATTCATCATAATTTTCTCATCAAAAAAGAATAAACAATAGTACAACACTTGTTTGTTCAGAAGGATGTTAATACTAAGCAAAAAAAGATCATATCCATTGTTTATTTTATCTTTGTAACCCATCCATATGAACAACAAAAAATATACTGATAATCAAGTTGGTGAGAAAGAATATTGTGGAGAAGATGATGATTAGCAAGAATCAAAATAGCCGTCATTTATTTTTGCAAATATAACTTGCTATGTTACCATTATAAAATAATTACAAAAAAAATTATTAAAAATGATACAATACATTGTCATATTTGTGAAGAACATGAGAAATGATACAAAGATTGAGTTTTATTACTTGATCTTTCTCTCTTTTATTAATTCCTAGACAATAAATTGGGATCAAATTCCAATGTAGTGTCTACAAATTAATAATTTTTTAAGTAGTTGTTTTATTTTTTAAACTCATGACATGTCAATCGAAAAAAAAAATTGGATTTCTGATTTTGACTGCACCAAAACATAGATATTTTGCATTTTGGTACATATTTTTTTAAACAGTCATTTTTTTAAATTATTTTGTGATTGATACATTAAAACACAAATCTTCCTTTTTTAGAATAAATATTAAATGGTGATATTTTACTTTTAAGAGCCATGATGTGCTTGAGGAGAGAAGAAGGCACAACCCCATTTTTTAGATGAGCCATCCTATTTTTCATATAGTGTGAGCTCTTAAAAAAAGAAGGTATACATAATTTTAAAAAAAAGTGGGGAGGCATATGTTTCTTGCCTAAGACTTATGCCTTACAAAATGTTTTTGTACTCTTCTCAGGTAGAATTAGAGGTGTCAAACAAGCTAGGCCGGGCCAGCCCGGCCCATTTTTTTTGGGTTTAACCAGCTGGCATATCGTGCCATGCTCGGCATGCGACAGTATCATGTCGTGCCTGGCATGGCATAATTTTTGGAAGGCAAGCCTGGCATGGCCCGTGGCCTGGAATCCGCCCAAGTTTGTGCCATTTCGGGTCGGGTCAGTCAGAGTAGTTCGGGTCGAGGCAGGTTTTTTTCAAATTAGGGTCTTAGGATGTGTGCTGCCAAACCACATTCAACCCTAGGGCATGCTGAACCATGGCTCATTGAGGATCACCGTATCACACCCCCCCCCTCCCCCCCGTCAGACATCGCTCGGTGCAAGGTCCCATGTCGTGCCTGACACGACACATGGGCCAAAAACCCTCAGCACGACATTGCATGATTCGTGCCAAGGGTCCTATTGATATCAGACTTTGTTTATGTTTGTTGTATCGAGCTTTACACTTGGTAAAATTACATCTATACTCTCTCTATTTCTCATTCAATAAACATGTCAGTCGCACTATAAATTATTAAAAGTAGTTTTAATTTTATTGAATGTTGTGCTTCATATATAAACTCTATTTTTTTATTGATATAATTGAGTGTCATTTTTATTGATTACCGTGGTTTTACTCTCTGGATGATCTACTGTGATCTTCTTCTTCTTGTATACTCTATTCTTCTTAAAACTATTATCTGTAATCCTTGCCGAAGCAAGGGAAATCTATTCTAATACAATAATTGGTATACGAGCAGAGTATTTAATCTGAGGTATAAGTTTTTTGAATTGATTATTCAAAAACTTCTCCAGAATAAAATAATTCGGTAAAAAATCATTCTGACCTAAACATTTTTCATGAATCCTTTTAAATCTAGTGTATATTTATTTAGATCCAAAGGTTTTGTGTTAAATAAACATATATTTCTACAAAACTCCCACTTTTTTTGCTCGAATTTCTTAAGAAAATTTTGAACAGAATAACAACCAAATATCTACGTTCATCAAGCTCGGGTTCCATACCTATAACCTAGTTTGATAGTGATAACTATGTTTATTTGTTTGTTAAAATGAAAACTCTATTCATATCACAAGATATATGGGAGATTGTAGTCACTAGAAGGAAAAAAGTTATTAGAGGAATGAGAGTTTAAAAAATTAAATGCTAAGGCACAACTATTCATCCAACAAAGGAGTTGGTAATGCCATTTTTCCTCGATTGTTGGGGTGTACTATAACCAAGGAGGCTTGGGATCTTCTTAAAGAAGAGTTACAGAGAGATAAAAAATCTCAAGGAGCTCTTCTACACTCATTAAAAAAGGACTTTGTGAATATGAGGATGAATAACTTAAATTATCTTACTGAGTTCTCAACCCAGTTTCTAGATGTGGTTAATCAATTAAAGATTCATGAAGAGAAAATCATAGAAACTCGATTAGTTGAGAAACTACTTATCTATATGCCTGATAAGTTTGATTCTATTGTGCCAGTAATAAAGGAGACAAAGGACTTGACTATGTTGACCACTCAACAAGTCCTTAGCTCTCTAAAATCTTATGAGAGCATACGATTCAAGTGAGTTGAACTAGAGGTGTCAAACGGGATGGGCTAGCTTGACCCAGTTTTAGGTCACCCAACTGGGCTACCGTGCCTGGCCTAGAATAGTTTAGTGGAGGTTAGGCTCTAAAATCTGACATGTTCGGCTTGGTTCAGGTAGAGCCGTAAACCTAATTTTTAAAAAAATTAAAGTTTCAATGGTGCGCCACTATGCTGCTGTCGCCCTTTTGGTCTCGGTGAGCCTCGCCCATCGGCATCAACTCATTGTGATCATGCTCTGTGTGTGGTAATGCTTGTCGTGCCCATGTGCCAGGAATTCGTGCTATGCTTGGCATGACAGGCGGACTGAAATTTCTCGGCCCTACACGAGCACGGGCATGTGTGATTCCTGTGCTGTGACAAGCCAAGCATGACCGAACTGTGCCATGCTTCATGTTGGGTCGGGCCGGCCCTACCCATCTGACACCTTTAAGTTAAACTATCTACTGAATTAGCCATGCAATCAAAATGAAAGAATCAATCTATGAAGGAAGATGGTCAAGCAATAGAGGAAAAAAAAACAAGGCATTTCAGGTATATGTTTAAAAATAAAAATAAAAATGAAAATAAAAATTATTCTTCTTCTGTAACCTCAAATGTCTCACAGAAAGGCTCATATATCTCTTGCAATATATTCAAGAGAACAAACCACATTGAGACAGAGTATTAGTTTAGAAAACAGAACCAATGCCCAAACTTTAAAAAGTTTTGGCATCTTTCTAGGAATTATAGGTTGAAGCACACTCAAGGCCTGTTTGATAAAACTGAAAAAATAAAGTACTAAAAAATAAGTGCTAAAAATTAAGTATTTAATTTTATAAGTGTTTAATTTGTATTGAAAAACTATTTGATAAATTACTGATAATTGAATGTTGAATATAATAATTATGTTTGATAAGTTTAAATGCTGAATGCTAAAAATGATATTTTTTTATATTTTTACCCTTATTATTAATATAGTTCAGTTTATTCAAATTAAATAGAATTTCTAATAAAATTTGATTTTTCAGTGCTATTGTTAATTATTATTTATAAGAAATTTACTACAAAAATTTCTATAATTATATAAAAGTCCAAAAAAAACATAAAAATGTTGATAAAAAAAACTTAATTTTCAACAAGTTGATTTGTTATTTCCTCTCTTAAATTAATCATCTAAGTCTAATCAGCTTGTGCATCTCTTTCTCCAACTTGTAATAGACCTTTATTATCATTTTGAGATATTTCTGAATTTTCACCATAATCATTTTCATCCTGTTCTAAAAAAATATCAGCAATACATAATTTTCGAATATAGTTATGTATAGATACGCAAGCAATAACAATGTTTCTTTGAACTTGAAAAGGATATGGTGACATCCTTTTTAGGATTGGAAAATGAGTTTTCAAAATACCAAAAGATCGCTCAATGACATTCCTCAATTTAGCATATGCATAATTAAATGTCTCTTCTTTTGTACAAGGACAAATAGTATTACGAAAATCAAGCAACCAATATCATGCATTATGGTAAGGTGCCATAAATTCTCGAGCATGTGGATATTGCATATCACAAAGATAATATTTATCTACAAAAAAATATAATTTTAAAATAATTTATTAATTTATTAAAAAAAAGATGAGAAGAGAATAATATTTACCTGGTGAAGGTATTGGAAAATTATTTTTTAGATTACGCATAGTTTCTGATAAAACTCTTGAATCATGTGTTACGCCTTCCCATTTAGCCCAAATAAATATAAAAATCATATTGAAGTCACATATTACTAGAATATGTTGATAATATTCTTTTCATCTTCCTCTATAAGGGACTTATTTTCAGATAGTATCACAGCATTAACAAGCATCCCGTCAAGTGCACCAATTGCACCCTATTCATTAAAAAAATATCAATATAACAATAATTATAACAATAACATGAACACCAATAATAAAAAATATATAATTTAATTTACCTTGAACACTTCCCTTAATCGATGGGGATGATTTTCCATTACTTCATTAACTAGGGTAGGGACAATCATCTCTCTTCCGAAGAGAAGCATTGCCTATAGAACTTCATGAAAGTAATGATGTATGGTTTGAGTTGAATGGTTGAATCTTCTTTTTGTAACATGATTTCTTACGTTGTGATTTAAAGTCATAAAAACCATCACCATTTTTTCTTAAACTTTGATGTAATGATTGTCTTTCAACCATTTTCTATTTTTGAAATGCTCACAAATACCCAAAAAAAAACTTGCTTATTCATTCTTAGAATTTCAAGACAATGTGCTAGATTACTATTTAAAATTTCTTGCACATATGCAAAACCTTTTAGTGTCGAGTTGGTATCTTGTCTTCTTTCAAGTCACTTTTTCCTGATAATCTTTTTGACTAGAATCAGTGCAGTGATTTTCAATATATTTCTTTTAATTTTCATTTAACATCTTTTTAAAATAATCAACATTACAAAATAAATCAATAAAAATAAGATAAAATAATTAAAAGCAAAGTGAACCACAAGATATTGTCAAAAAAAGAAATAATGTCAATACAAACAAACATGTCGACAAAGTATGAAACAAATCCATAAAATAACACATGAAATTGCATTTGCTTTAACACAAAGAAGAAAAAAAAAACTAAAGTAATTCCATTTTTTTTGCATTCATCCGGATCCAAGCGATTCTGATTGACTCTGGCTTTTGTGAAAACATCATCCACTATTCTCTATATGCTTTACTTTCACAAAAAATGCTTGAAGTTACAATGTACAATGGGTCATCCATAGGTAAAGTTGCATTCTCATCCAACTTCTTATTACATTCTTCAATTCTAGGTCCATCTGATTGCTCCAATGTACTTAGAACAGCTAGCAATTTTTCATCTCATTCTCATTCTTTGTTTTTCTTTTGGTTCTTCCTTTTTGGTAAAGAATTTTTTTATGATGATGAATGGCTTGGTGAAGATTCAGACTCTATATCCTTGGGTGTACAAGGATTCTCTACAGTTTGATGAGTACTCGATGAAAATTTGTCGGCACCATTTTTAGGCACCCCTATCTAGATGGACCCCATGAATCTTGCCCGGTAGTTGTAATGCCATCAAAGAGTGATCTCATCTCATCTGCAAATTTTAGCCCAGTATATCAAAATTATTTTGCATCCAAAATTTTCTGTTAAACAAATAATTGTAATTAGGCAACATTGGTTAAATTAATAATTTCAAAAAATTAACTAAAGAAATGAGCTATACCTTTATATACTCTTCTCACTCTTCTGAAGTCTAGTCAATTGTATTAGTTACCGGATTATAGCCAGGCTAGACTTTCCAATTAAATTCAATCACACCATGTATTTATGTTTTAAATAATTCCATTTATTTTTCAATTGTTTTTAAGTGAAATTTAAATTTTTGATCTCTTTAAAGTCTTTTAAAATTTTATCCCATGATTCAACATGCAAGCTTCCACCCCTTTTTCCAAAATTTTTTTTTTGGTCAAGACATAAATCTATAAAAAGTTTAACTTGTGTTGGGTCTTTCCAACATGCTCTGGTAGAATCAAAAGAAATCATTCCTACATATGATAAGTAACACAAAATTATTTTAAATATAATTTTTCATCAAGTTAAATAATAGACAATAAATATAAAATTATATGCACAAACAAACAATACAATAATAAAACTCACATTAATGCATAGAATATAATATACAACTTATTTACATGCATAACCAACATGTACAAAATCACAAAATATGATGCAATACATTACATTGTAAAGAAAAAACAAAAGCTCTGTATTAGAGAAGTAGGGATGAAATACATTAACCTACATAATGTAAATATACACGACATAATCATAAAACCAATATTGTTGATGAAAAAAAAAACATTGCACAACAATTTTCGCACAAAAAAACAATTCAGGAATCAATTTTTGCACACAAACATAGAACAAAAAATTTGGATTTCAAAAACAATTCAGGATTAATAATTTTCGCACAAAAATTAATTTACATTCGGGATTTTAACCTATGAGCATTCCAAAAATTGACATATTATGATAAACAAGAATTTGATTTCATTTTTTACAATCAAATCATAATTTCCAAAATTACATCAATTTCACGAAGAACAAATCAAAAACAAAACATACTGATTTACAACATTAATGTCATATACCCCTAATACAGAAGAAATCCCTAAGCCATACATTAATAACATCAATTTTGCTCATTGAAAATTCATGCCAAAGTCACTCTCAAAACGAACAAAAACTTTCGCGAGGAGAGAGAAATTTTGTGAGTTTCCGAAGATGATGACAGAAAACATCTTGCTAAATTTTTTAAGGGTAATTTGGTAATTTTGTTTTATCACTAATTTTTAGCATTTTTAACTTTCCACGATAAGTAGGTCTCAACCTACTTAACATTTTCAACACATTTTCACTTAAAATTCTAAGTTTTCAGCTCCAAACATTTTTTTATCAAACGCACTTAAAATTTTAAACTATTGAAAATTTTAATTTTATGCCAGCTAAATTTTTTAAGTGCATTATCAAACATCACCTCAGTGTGCTTGTTGTGCAGAGCACACAACCTCTGAAGAACACTTGTTTTATATAATAGAAACCAAAAAAACTTCTTCTCCTAATGTATGGTTTCTGGATAGTGGTTGTTCAAATCACATGTCTGGAAATCAAGATATATCTGTGAATTTATAGCCATTAGTAAATTCACAAGTTAAATTAGAAAATAATGACCTTTTCAAAGCAAAAGCAAAGGGCAGAGTCACTATTCCCACACCCATATGAGATAAAATTATAAGAGATGTCCTGCTGGTTCCAGCACTGGACCAAAATCTTTTCATTGTGGGGTAGTTAATGGAAATAGATTTTAGATTGGTTTTTAAAGGCAATATGTATCATATATTTGATCAGGAGTCAGAAAAACCCCTCTGGACAGTAAAGATGTCAAGTGGGAGAAGTTTTCCACTGACCCTCAATCAACAATGGACAGAGCATTGATTATAAATATTGAATTAGAGGAATCCATGTGGCATAGAAGGTTTTTGCATCTCAATTACACAAGCTTAAAATGTCTTTTTCAAAATCAGCTTATGATAGGTATATCCTCAAACCTAAACATTCCCACTTCTGTATGTGGAGAATGTGCTGTAGGAAAATAGTTCAGACAGAGCTTTCCCAAGGACTTTAATTGTAAAGCATCCTAGCCTCTAGAAATGTTTCATGTAGATATCTGTGGACCTATGTCAATCCAATCCTTGGCCAATAGCAGCTACTTTTTGTTGTTAACAATGATTACACAAGGCATATGCGAGTATACTTCTTGAAACACAAGTTTGAAGCACTTGATTAGTTCAAGAAACTTCTACTCCTAATAAAAAGGTAATTTGGCCTAAGTGTAAAAACACTTAGAACAGATAGAGGTGGAGAATTCCTCTAATAGATTTTCAATAATTTATGTGAATAGAGAGGAATTCACAGACACTTAACTACATTCAACTATATTACAACAAAATGACATTATGGAGAGGAGAAACAAGAGTGTGATGGAAATGGCCAGACTATCTTAAATGAAAAACTCCTACCTAAACACTATTGGGAAGAAGCTATTAATACTACATTGTACTTGCTCAATAGATGCCCTACTAGGGCATTGGATAATTTCACTCCTTTATAGGCTTGGAGTGGAATGAAACCAAATGTAAAACATCTCAAAGTATTTGGGAGTGCATGCTACTCCCACATACCTAAATCTACTAAAAAAAATTAGACTCTAAGAGTCTAAACTATATTCTAGTTTGATACAATCTACAATCCAAGAGATATAGATTGTATTTACCAAAAACTAAAACATTTTTGGTGAGCAGAGATATCATTATTGATGAAAATGCTAAATGGAAAAAAAGTTTGCAAAATTTTGATGAGCAAATTATTGATATATATTAGACATAGAAGTGAGTAATAATATAGTCACGCCAATAAAAATACAAGTCCTTGGATGATATATATCATAGATGCAATTACTCCTCAATTAAGTCATTTAACTATGTAGAGACAGTAAAACAACAAGTATGGGTTGATGCTATGAAGACAGAAATATCTAGCATAGAAAAAAAACCACACTTGGACCTTAGTAGACCTGCCCCCAAATAAACACATTATTGGAGTCAAATGGTTGTTTAAAAAAACATGACCAAATACTAATCAGCCTCTATACAATGCCCGTCTAGTAGCCAAAAAATATTTCTAAAAGGCTGAAAGAGACTACTCTGAAACCTTTGTTCTAGTAGTAAGACTAGAAACACTGAGATTCCTAATAACCTTAGCTAGACATAAGTTGGGCTCTGTTCCAACTAGACATTAAATTAGCCTTCTTAAATGGGAAATTCAATGAGAAGATTTATGTAGTATAGCCCCTTGGGTTTGTAAAACAATGGACTGAGCACTGTGTTTATAAATTAAACAAGGCTCTTTATGGGTTGAAACAAGCTTCTCATGCTTGGTATCAACAAATAAATTTCTACTTGTTGAATCAAGGATTCAAACGTAGTATGAGTGAGCCAACACTCTACATTAAAAGGGCTGAAAACTCAAGGGTATTGATTGTGTCAATCTATGTAGATGACATAATCTTTACAAGTAATAAATCAGAATTAATAGAATCATTTAGCTGAGACATGCAAAAGAAGTATGAAATGTTAGACCTAGGAAAACTAAAACACTTCTTAGGAATTGAAATTTTTCAAAACTCAAGTGGAGTATCAGTATGCCAATCAAGATACATTTAGACTATACTAAAAAATTATGACATGAGTGATTGTAAACCGATATCTACACCTATGGTTGTAAACCAATAACTAATTTCTAGTCAAGGCAGAATAGTTAATGATAAATTATACAAAAGCCTAATAGGTAGTCTCGTGTATGCTTTAGCCACCTAACCTGACATATTGTTCTCTGTACACCTTCTATCTTGATTCATACATGAACCCAATCATATACACCTTGGTGCTGCTAAATGAGTCTTAAGATACTTAAATGAAACTTTAGACTTAGGTCTAAAGTACTCTAAAATTACTCACACAAACATATCTATATATTATGATAGTGAGTGGGGAGGATGTCTAGAAGACTATCTAAGTACTTCTGGATATGTCTTTATCCTAGGAACTACGACTGTTTCTTGGCTATCCAATCCACAGTTTTTCTATCCACCATTGAAGATGAATATGTTTCTGCTTCAATAGCCACATCTCAAGCCTTGTGGATGAGAAAATTATTGACCGATTTGGATAAATCATTGAAAGACCCAACTAACATACTATGTGATAATCAATCGCCTATATCCATAGCAAGTGATGTTATAATACAAAGTTGAACAAAACACATAGGTCTGAAATACCACTTTATTAAAGATGCAATTGAGATGAATGAGATTAAATTAATCTTTTGCAGAATTGAAGAATGACTGCTAGATATTTTCACCAAGCCTCTGCCTAAAGAAAAACTACATACTTGCAGAAGATGCTAGAACTCGTACCAACTACATCAAATGGAAAAGATTTTTGATATTAGGCTTTATTTATGCTTGCTATATTAGGCTCTACACTTGGTGAAATTGCCTATATACCATCTATGTATTTCTTTCAATAAACACATTTGTCGCATTAAAAGTAGTTTTAATTTTATTGGATGTTGTACTTCATATATAAACTCCATTTTTTTATTGATATAGTTGAGTATCGTTTTTAATGATTACTATCATTTTGCTCTCTGGATGATATATCGCGATTCTTCTTCTTCTTCTTCTTCTCGGATACTCTTTTCTTCTTAAAACTCATCTCTGTAATCCTTGCTGAAGCAAGAAAAATCTATTCTAATACAACAGGTCTGCCTAGCACGGGCCCGGGCAGGGCACTGTAGCATGTCTTGCCGATCCAAGCATCGCTTAATCATGACGGGCTTGAGCTGCCTGGCCCATTTGACACCTATAAGTACAATACATTTGTATTTCTTCCCTTTGTATTTCTTCCCTGACATATTTCTTCCCTTTGTATTTTAAGAAAAATCCATTTGTATTTCTTCCCTGACATATTTCTTCTTTTTCTCTTCTCATGTACATAGTGGTTGTGCATGGGAAGTTTGGTGGACATGCAAAGTTCGTGCATGGGACATGTTGTGAACATTTAGTAGCTTCGGTGGACTTTCTTGGGTACTCAGAATTATGCCAAATTGAATGGAAGTGCACTCGATAATTTGGCCAAAAATACAAATTGTAATCCTTTAAATTATCATATATTTCTATTACAATTTATTTGTTTCAGTTTCAATTTGGTTTTTTATTTTAGTTATATTGAACATTGTGCTAAATTTTTGTCATTTTATTTGTGTTTGAATTCTATTATGCCAATTTGGGAATAATAGTAATTCAAGCTTATTTTTGTTAATTCTCAAAATAATTTGGACAATTAATTTGAGAATATATATATATATATATATATATATATATGAATTGAAATTATATATTTTTTGTGGATATTAAATTTTGAACTTTTTAATTTTAAAAGAAAATTAATTGGGAAGAATTGCTTATGATATTTTTGTATTTTGAAATTTCTAAAAGCTTAATTCGTATTCTAAGTTGAGTTAGAATTCTAAGTAAATTAAAAGATAGAACATATTTTTGGAAATATCAAAACTATTATGTGATTGTTGCATTTGGTATTGATTTAAAGGAAAAATTAAAGATTTAAATGACATGAAATTTAAATACCTAATTATGATATAAGAAAATGTTCTGAAACCAAACCATGAATTCATGCTCCATCCTATTTTATCCCAACATAATATGAAGAGCAAGCAGGTATAAATTACTTTGCTTTTGGATATGCATTTGTATATGTTTGAGATAGTAGTATTGCGACACAATAATGGAATGGTGAGTACATTTATACTAGAAACCTTATTTGAATAAAAGATATGGATTGAAGCAACAAAGAGATAAAAACTTTAGGGGGCATAGAAGATGTGCACATGAATAAATAAAGTTGTAAGAGATGAGAGATTTTTAGGGGAATTTTAACCCATAATCTCTGCCATAAAAAGTGTGGTATAAATTTTTTTTATTTTTATTTATTAAAAGTGTAGTATAGATAATGTTTGGCTAAATCATAGTGAACACCATGTAACAATTGGTTTCCTAAAACTAGATAGAAATGTTTGGCTAAATCATAGTGAGAAATGAGTAAGTTTTATTTTAAATACCTTTATATTTAACTTAACATTTGCATAAAATAGGTAACTGCTAGGTGCTAAAATAGAAAGTTTGGAAGAATTTATATGTTTTAGGTCAATAATGATTTTCTTACCAATGAATATGTTGGGGACTGATGAGATACTACCTAAAAATCAAGATTAGTTATGGAACAAATTCTCAATTTAACTGTTAGATTCATTTGTCTTTTTTGATCTTTTTAAAACTGATTAATTTTAATTTAAAAATTTTACCCAAAAATACACAATGGAAAAATAATTTTTTGGGTTACCAAATTTTTTTATCAAACTATGTAAATAAATATATATATTTATATTTCTCTATTTATGCTGGAAAGTATAAAAATAAACACCACAAATAATACACAATTATGATAAATATTCTACCCTCAAAATTAGTAGAATATTATACAAACACAAATTCTCAATGTTCAAATTATTATAGATTAGATGAAATATAAAAATATTTGAAAACACCTGCAAATTTGTGTTTTCAATTGCGAAACTAGTATTTTAGAAAAAATTTGAGCATTACTATCACAGAATGAGCACATCATGAACATAATATGAATATAGCACAAACATAGGGTGAACACAACATGAGCATAATACAATTACAATTTCATCTTTTCTTCATCTTTTTCTTTTTCTCCATCTTTTTCTTATTTTTCTTATTATTATTATTATTATTATTATTATTATTCCTTTTTTTTTATTTTTTTTTCTTCTTTTTCATCTTCTTTTTCTTTACAATTGACTAATTAATGGATCCCAAAGTAATGTGGAAATCAAAAATAGGAATAATTCTCATTTTTCTTTACACAAGTATTCGTGAAAATGGGATTCCAAGTATTCTTATTTTATTTTCATGTGCACAACCCTTAAAAAATGCACACACTATTCACGAGATGATGCACACACACTATTTACACTCTTCTATTCATGCACATGCTCACCACTATTATGTTCACGCACACACCCAACACTATTATGTTCATGCCATGAAGATGCATAGTATCTCATTCATGCTACCAAAATATCACACACCGAATATGCACATGGGAATTATCCCACATTTCAAATATTTATGCACACGTCTCATGGGATAGAATCCCACTTTGGAAAAAAAAAACCAAATGGGATGACTCCCATTTTTGCAAATAGTCACTACGTGACTCTTCATTTTGTGCATTACCTTCCCCCCCTTTTTTTTATTTAAGCATAAGTTTAGTCTGTCTGAGTTTCTCTATGCACACAAATTTTTTATTACCCCAAAAATTGATTATTTTTTTGATTGATATAGTTACCTTTTACATAAAGAGCACTCACTCTCATTTAAAAATTAAAAGAAACCCAAAAACAAAACAAAAAAATCAAATAAACAAACAAAACATATAATATTTCGATTTGCCCAATATCAAGTAGACTTAACAGAAAAGAAAGCTAGTCGGATTGACTAGAGTCAAAACTTGGAAAAACAATAGAAAAAGAGAGGGTTGTGGAAGAGTTTTTTTGGGCAAAGTAAAAGTTTTGGTATTGAATTTTGCTAAATTTTATTTCCTAAATGTGATCAAGGAATAGCTTTATATACATATTGACTATTTGTCACAACTCATTTTGGTTGATATTTGGTGAATGAAGCCCTTCCTGCATTATTTTTGATAATAATGTCTAAATTGTTGAGGAGAAGAATTACTTAAAACATGAATGCTGTATTTTATTCAAGTGAATAATTATTTGAATTAATATAACATGAGGTAGAAGTTTGAGAATGATTTGATAAAATTGTGTGCCATAACTTCAATTAGTAAGTACATGGTTCAATTTCTTCAATTAAATTTGTACAATTCCTTCCAACATTCATTTTAACATGATATGCATAATTTGGATATGAACAAAATATCAACTTAAAGTGTTCCAACAATTGAGAAAAATTGGAAAAATCATTCAGGAATTCTTACATGAAGGAGATGATGAGGCTAGTTTAAAACTTAGTTGATTTGGTTAGGGAGTTACATCAGTAATTGTAACACATGGCTCATCAAATAGAAAATCTCTCTACCTTGAATTCCAATTTCAAACATGACTTAAGGAGTTCTTTGGCATTGATATTAGGCAATAAAAGGAACAAATGCACTAATCAAGAACTACCTTCTAGTTCAAGCTCTAGGACTATAGGTCAACCAACAAATACAAATGTGCACAAAAATTGTTTTGTAGACCAAGATCAAGGGATATAAAGAGAGTTTAACTTGAATGATTATTTGGAGAAAGAAATATGTCGAATGGTGCTCCTAGGGTACATATGAGGAGATCTCTAGTACCATGAATTTTAGCACTCATGCAATAAAAGTATGAGCATGGACACCATGGGCAATACATAACAATACTTCGTGTTTTCTTGAAATGTGGTACCTAGAAGAATTTCATAAAGTATTGCTCCCATAAAAACTTTTGGAGTTCAATCCTTCTGAATTTTTAATAAGCTTTTTGATGTGAGTTTTAATTATAAACATCAACTGCAATGTAGGGACCTAATAAATCAAACTTCATTAAATGAGCTCTACTTTAATAAGGACTAAGGTCCCACACAAAAGGTCTCAATGTCCTTTCAAGAAAATTTTCAACAAAAAAAATTTCTTGGGCAACCTTTAGGAAGAGTCATTCTTGATAAAATTTTTGGCTAGGCACTCCTTAGTTTATTAAATATATTAATACATTTATTATATTTATAAGAATTATAAATATAATATATCCAACATAATCCAGAACATTGCTAATAAAAATATTTGACAAAATAAATAATTAATATTAAATAAATAAATTATGCTAATATATAATGTTTCAAAAATCATATATAAAGATGACATTACAAATACCACTCTTCAATTATAAAAGGTTGACAAAAAAGATCCTCAAATAATTATTTATTATCTTTTTACTTGGAAACAACTCTGACAAATTTTTATCTTGAAATTGACTTGAGTATTAAAGAGTGACTAACTAGGCTATCTACACATTTTTTCAAGCTATAAGACTTATATAATAAAAAAAACTTAAGGAGTTCATAAGTCTAAATTTCTTAACCAATTTAAGACCATGAATCAAGTAGAACATGAATTCAAATAATTGGGTTCTAACAATTGTAACAAGTCATGAGAAAGAATGATTAAGTTAGTCTTGGTTTCAATGATCTCTCAATAAAAAATAAACATGGTTATTGGTACTTTAACTTAAAAACAAATTGAAAATATCATATTATCAAATAAAGGACTTGGTTATAAACATTCAACATGAAATTGCAATGTTGAAAAAGGTCAAGTAAAACAAGTACTACAAGTATAGGAACTACTTGATCTTTCCATATCCATTACAATGATGAAAATTTGGACAAGCATCATGTCGTTGCAACTATAACATGCATAAAAGGCTTATTCATATGAAGAATATGATAATCCTTCCAAAGAAGATGGCCATTATGTAGATAATTTTTTTGCATGTGCTATGGTAGTCTTCTTCTCAAATTATTATTTTTTTCCAACCACTATTGGTGGTACACCAAAAATGTAGTGAGTTTCGACTACGAACAAAGTTCATCACCCATCTCAACTACCAACCATAGGCATAACAAAGGGGTTGGATGATTTGTTCACATATTACTTATTCAATATCTCAATGACTTACCAATAATGAGGGGGATCATTAGTTGGTTACCCAGCTCAAGGTCACTAATGCATAATTACAAGTGGTGATACAACATCTTATTAGAATTATGTGGCCATACCCTATCCATTTAGATCCTTCAAAAATGGAGAAAAGATATCATTGTCAATAAGACAAGGATCATGCCAATGAAATTGAAAAGTACACAAGCCTTGTATTTCAAATCGAAGAGCTATGCAATCCAAGCCTTCCTAGTGATTTATTACTAAGATGATAGAGTGACAATGACTATTATCTAGCTCAGTATCATAAATGATTAATGAAGCAGCTACAATGAAGGCTAAAACCTATGCCATGCAGAATGATGAAAAAAAAATCATTGATAATCTTTTGCATTCCATCCATAAGAACAAAATTAGAAGGATACTCCACATCAATATGTCATAATGATTCACTAGTTGTATTAGTGGATTTTAAATCAAATTGTTTTTAATAGATCCACAAAGCACAATTGATCTATTGTAATTTTTAGCCTAGATTAAGATGAAGCACATTGACTTATAAATTTCACTTGGAATTCTTTAAATATGAAATGGAGTATCAAAACAAGCATAATTTTGGTTTTTTAACACTATAAGATAATACTTTAAAAAGCTAATACAAGTGCATGTTTTCAACAAGTAATATAGAAGTGAGTTGAGTGTTATCTACATAGAGATTGAAAATGTTTAATAATAAATTAAAAAAGAACTAGCTATAATTAAATAACTAAAACTATCTATATAAAATAAGAATATATATATATATATATAACTGAATTAAGATAAAAAAAATATCTAAAGATTAACATAGATAATAATAAAGATAATAAATAATTAAGGTAGAAACAAATATATTATTGAATATGCTACACTAGTAAATTTATTTAAATTCTTCATCTGGATTAAATATGTTTCTATTCTAATATAGTAAAAAGAATACATATTAAAGCATCGATCCTTTAGCTTCTACAAGAAAAATAATATATTTCTATATTACTTACATATCAATAATCTCAGAATTTTTGAAATTAAAATTATTGAGCAAATATCATTAAACATTGACCTACTAATATTAAGATTAATATTTTTATTGTATTTTACTAATGTCAGCCAAACAAAAGTAAAACTTAAAAAATAAATATTATTGGATGAATAAGGGATTTGTTCTAAAATACTAACTTTAAAATTTCACACAACTCAGAGTTCACACCAATTCTAAAGTAAATAAATTCCGACCACATTTAGATCAATGTTAACACAAGATTTTGTTTTGATCATTGTTCAACAAAATAAATAAATTACCAAAGAAAACAAAACATACATAATAGGGGGGGGGGTCTATGTTTTGGGGTGTTTCCCCAGAAATTTTTAACATTTAGAAATTAAACTTTTGATATTTTTTAAAAAGTCACAAAACTAAAAATAAATTAAAAATAAGGGCACACAAATTCGTAAGTCCTAAATTACCCTCTCCCCTACCCATTGCCTCTCACCCTCACCCATATGCCCTCACCTTGGGCCCCTCTCCCCCCACCCATCTTCATGAGCTCTTTCATGGAGCTCCGTCGAGCTCTAGTGAGCTCGATGAGGAGCTCCAGCAAGCTCGACGTAGAGCTCTAGTGAGCTCCTTCGTCGAGCTCCAAGAAAGAGCTTATTGGAGCTCAATGGAACTCTACAAACTCCACGAAGGAGCTCATCGAGCTCGATCATGGAGGTCAGTAAAGCTCGATGAGCTCTTTCATTGAGCTCTGTCGAGCTCCAGCGAACTCAAAATGGAGCTCATTGGAGCTCGACGAGCCCTCATGGAGCTCATGGAATTTTATTGAGCTCCACAATGGAGCTCGAGAAGCTCTAGTGAGCTCTTTCATGGAGCTTGTCGAGCTGCATGTTGGGCTTGCTGGAGCTCCACGAAAGAGCTCCATTGAGCTCCACGAAGGAGCTCCATTGTGGAGCTCGATGAAGCTCCTTCGTGGAGCCCATGAAGTTCCATCGAGCTCCATGATGGAGCTCGAGGAGCTTCAGTGAGCTCCTTCGTGTAGCTTCGAGGATCTCTAGTGAGCTTGACGTAGATCTCGAAAAAACTCCATGAGCTCCACGAAGAAGCTCCTTGAGCTCCAATAAGCTCAATCGTGGAGCTCAATGAGCTCAACGTAGAGCTCACTAGAGCTAGACGAGCTCCGTCGAGCCCCACAAAGGAGCTCACTAAAGCTCTTTGAGCTCCATCGTGGAGCTCGATGGAACTCCACGAGCTACACAAGGGAGCTCGTCTAGCTACAATGAACTCAACTTCGAGCTCGCTGGAGCTCGACAGAGCTCGTGGAGATGGGTAGGGTAAAAGGGATGGGGAAAGAGAGGCGAGAGGTGAGGGTAGACGAGCGAGGGGCGTGGGCGAGGGGCGAGGGCAAGGGAGGGGCGAGGGGGGAAAGTAGTTTAGGACTTACGAATTCCGGTACCCTTATTTTTAATTTATTTTTAGTTTTGTGACTTTTCTAAAAATATCAAAAAGTTAAATTTCTAAATGTTGAAAATTTTTGGGAAAACATCCCAAAACATAATTCCCCCCCTAAAAAAGAAAGAAGGGTAATGAAAAAAAAGAATTTGCTTTCTACTTTTATTTTTTTGCTTTTTGGTTTTTTGTTTTTTGCTTTTCTTTCTTGCAAGCCTTCTCTTCTCCCCTATTATATTTTGTATCACATCCTTCTTATTTGCTTTATATGTACATGTTTTATACTCCATCATGTGTGTGGTGTGTGCGTGCGTGCGTGTGCATGTGTGTGTGTGCGTCCGTGCGTGCGTGTACCTTCATGTCATGTTAGTTTTTTACTCCCCATAATAGATTAAGATATCTATACTACCAATGACCATGGCATGTTCTGTATCCTTGATGCCTTTTTAATATATAACCATATTATGATGTTTCATCTTCATATAGAAAATAACAATGTCTTCATTCAAACAAGCTTATTCCATTTTAAGATATGAGTGAAGCATGTGATATATCAATTTTATGCCATTAGTTAAAGAGTATTAGTGTTATTTATCAAATACCTAGTAACTAAGATTTTTTAATTACTTCATGATAGAACCATAAAAGTGTATATCAATTATATGCATGTAAAAAGTAAGGATTGAACCAAAAATTTTAAACATATCATTGATCATGCAACACAATTTGAAACTACACTTTATGAAGTGCATTTTTGGAGTCAATTCAATAAAGTTTTCTGGGTGCATGGTGCCCAAGAGAGGTATGCAAACCAACTCAATTCATCCCAATGTCACCCTTGAATTCCTAACTCTACCTTCTCAAAAGAGATTCAATAGCTCTCTAGCTAGTTGGTTGCTCTACCAAGATTCATTTCATGGTCAACATATCACCTCTATTAAATTTTTAATGTCATCTAAATGATCAAAATGATATGATGAGGTGATGAATGCGCCAAGGTGCTCTCTAAAATCAAATCCTAAGTGCCTCACCCCTCACAATTAGTTTCCCATCAAAATGGAAAGTATTATTAATCTATCTAGTAATCAAATATTGTTGTTAGTGTAGTTTTATTTAGGGTCTAAATAAAATACACTAATAACAATATTTGACATTAATAGAATTTTGAATCTTCACAGTCAATCATATTAGCCCCTTCTTCTCTATGTTGAGATATTGTATATTTTTTCCTTGATAATATTGTACTTTATTCTTCTTGTTGTGTTGATAATGATGATGATTTTAAAGATGGAGATGTTTATTACTTAGTGATGGGTAATACTTTTAGTGTGAGAATTTGTTTGACACTCTACATATTACCTTTTTAAGGTCATTTGTCATGTATTTACTATTGTGTTTGTACATATTTGAGTGTTTATATAAAAATTTTATTAAATTTTTATTTTGAAAGAATTTGACGATGTTAGTGAAATCAAAGTTATTTTGGATAAAATTGGTAGACTTGGTAGAGTGATGACTTGGATTGGTAATAAGGAATAGAGAACCATGATATTTTTAATGACTTGACTAGGTTGTAACTGTCATGGTCCTATTGAGTAGTTGTGACATCTTCTCTTAGTCATAACCCTACAAAACTAGTCATAGAATCTTTGTGTAGCATGTCTCTACTATCGAGTTGACATAGTTGTTTAGTATACAATATAATCTTTGTGTGACCATGATATTTTCTTTGAGCTGTGGTCACATTGTCTTTAAAATATCATAATGATCGAGACCTTATTTTTACTTCGTGGTAACCAAGTGCCCCATTGGTACATGTAGTCATGATATTTTCCAGTATTACAACTTAATCTCTACAGAGATAAGATACCAAGTAAAATAAGTCATGACAATATTTTTCACTATAATATTTTGTTCCATCGAACTTTTTCTTTGGTTGTGGCCTTTCCAATGTCATAACTTTGTGCTCTAGTATGAAAATGTCAAAGTTATGATCTTTCCCAATTTCATAATTTTGTATTCTAGAAAATAATTATCTTAGTCATGGCATCCATAGATCTCTGATATTATGCTCTAGAGGAGAGTTAATTGAGGCATGATATTCATTTCCACCATAATTTTTATATTCTAAAAATGATCTAAGGAGAAAAGAAAGTTGCAAGCCAATAACATGCCTTTCATCTTAAAGCATTGTGCAAATCCCTAAAGTATAAAAACATCACTTAGAAGATTTTGTAAAAGAGAGAGATGAGGAGATTTAGATTTTGAGCAAAGAGCAACAAAGCCTATGTGCACAACTTCTAGCCTCCAATTTTGAAAAAATCTAAGTCAGACATGAGCAATATTTGTATGAGATTATATTTTGAGACTTAGATCCTCATTTGAGCTTTCATTAGGAACCCTTGATTCCACGAAATTCTCCTCAAAATATTTCAAGCAAATTCTTTACCAATATTATGCTAAATTGAGATCTGTACTTAGTTTTATGTATTTGTGTAATTGTGATTTGATTTTATAGAGTTTATATTTTTGGTAATGTTATGGTTTGGATGTTGATGGATATTGATATTATTTAGAACTAAAATTTAGAGTTTTTACAATATCATAAGTTTATGTATATTAATTATGGTGGATAATGATTGATAAGTCATGGGACACACTCATATGGTATGAAAAGAATAAAGTGATAATCCTTTTAATCTTAATACATGAGATAAACTTATGTGTGAAAAAAAATTAGTTTAATCATAATGAGTATGATGTTTATGAAGCTGAAAGCATAATATTTTTATGACCAATCCATTATACATATTCTTTAAAAAAGACATTGAGTGATATGGGGGTAAAGTAAAATATCTAACCTAGTGATTTCACGATAGTTTAAGAGTCATGTGTTAGCCAATATATATACTAATAGCTATGTCATGGAACACATATAAGTGGAGGCAACTCATATGGTAGTGATAGCCCTCCAAGATATTTTTTCTTGTATGATTTTCATATGTTAGTAGATTCATAAAAAGATATATGTTAATTATTATAAGTATGATACTTACAAAATTAAGGTACAAATATATTTAGTATCACGTCATTTTATATCATAATGATATTATAGGTCAAAGAATATATATGCATACTTGAAGCAACCATCAAGGATCATTGTTATATTGCCTAAAAAGAGTAGACATGCGGGTAACCCATGAATGGAATGATGTGTTATTTTGGTGGTGAACTATTGAGGGCATAGCTATGAGAGAATCATCTTTAGTAGTAATAATTCATAGATGATGATTACTTCATATTCCACAAAGGCACAAGAGTATTTTTATACTAATATATCTTTTGTCTAATAGATGAACAAACTATTGCTCAATTAACTAAAGAAATATTATCATACACAAGAAAGTTAGCTAATCCTAAATTCTAATTTTTTTTTTCAAAATCCAAAGTCTATCTACTCAATCTCGGTAGCAATTACTTCACTATTAGTTAATTGAACTACATATATAATTCATGTGGGATCGATATTTGAACTTGTATAGAATAATAATTTTTGGGATTGTATCACAAATGATAAGTTTTGATATTGTAATAAAGTCACAAAACAAACTCAGTGATTTTTGAATCTAATACAAGCCTCACCTAGCTTCAAAAGGATAAATACTTGTCGATTTACTATTGAAAGTCTTTCAAGAATCCGAGTTTAGAATAATAATTAGAGTACAATCCAAGTATATGATGCATCTGATGTAGCTAAAGTTAGAACCAAAATAGATTCGCAATCTCTAATTAGAGTATGAATTGGATATGCTACATTTATTGGTTTTCACACCTCTAATAATGAGATTGAATATGAAGCTATCCTAGCAACTTTGTAGTTATTTATCTTTTTGATGATTATCATTTTATTTTGCATGACAACTATCAACTAGTTGTTAGGAAATTACATGATAAATATGGAGAAAATGATGTTGATATGATAAGCTATTTAAATTTGGCAAAAGAATATTTACACAAAGTAACCAAATAAAAAATCAGACTCAATCACAAATGCAAAAATAGGATGGTTGATACTCTTGTTAGAGTTAATTCATGACTTGAATGAAAGAAACATATACTATACTATTTAACATATACAATTATTCAAATCTAGCAATAATGAGTTCCCACTTACTTAACAAATACTATAATGTTAACTATCATTTGATCCAAAAAATGCCAACTAGGTATAAGTATAGGTAACCCATTTTAAAATTATTAATGGGTAGTTATACATATCATCCTTCTCCAAACCATGCTTAACATGCCTAGATGAAGTGTAGTATGAAGTGGTTTTTGCCAAATTTTATGATGAAATTTGTGGGAATCACCTAGGTGGATGAAGCCTAGTACAAAAAAATATATAACTAAAGTTATTATTGGGTTACAATGAGTAACAATGCAATAGATTACATCACAAAATGTGATGAGTTCTGAAGCTTAGCCCCTTACTACTGACTCTTATGTCACATTTAACAACCATGTTAAGTCCATGGATTTTCACCATATGCAAGATGGATATGATTGGGCATTTCTAATAACTAACATTGAAGAAGCTGCTACCTGTGGCCATTAATTACTTCAATATATTTGTAGAAGTATAAGCCAATACTTTCATAAAGGGTGGAATTACATCTAATTCATATGAAAAAATATAATATTTTGATTTTGAATATCCCATATAATAATCATAATTAATGAGGCCCTATTCAATAATGCTGAATTTTAGGATAAATGGGCCCTAATTCAATTTAGAATAGTTTATATAACAACCATAAATATAACTACCACTCTATGATATCTTTAAACTAATGGCTGAAACTATTAACAAGATGATCATTGCCATGCTTAAAAGGTACCTAGGAAGTATAAAAGAATTGTTGGTATAAGAACTACAAAATGCTTTGTGGGCCTATCAAACTCAGACGACAAGTGAGAGACAAGCCAAATTATTTCTCGTCACCCATACATGTGAAATAGAATAGTCGATACCTATAAAATTGGCATACCTAATATCTAACCAAGCCCATTAGTAATAACTAACCACTCATTGATTAGTAAAGAACTTTATTTATTGAATGAGTTCCACAACATCACTACAAACTAACTATTCTTATTCGAGTAAAAGGCCAATTCATATTATAACAACCACACTTGAAAATGGGCCCTATGCTTTTGTTACATAGTACATCGGCATATCTTTTAAAAAATTGCTATTAACTTAGCTTGAAAGTTACAAGCTAGAAGGAAGGTCTATATATAACAACCAAAGATGGAGTAATTGAATCATATGCGTTGAATGAGTTGGATGGGATACCAATCCTTTGAATGTAGAATATATTCCACCTAAATCAATATTTTCATAATAGAAGCCTAGCATCCAAAAGTAGGTTGATGTAAATTAAGGTATCCACCCCTTATAAATTATGTAAAAAAATAAATCCTTGAACATTACATAGTCTAGAATAATAGTCTTAGACACCAAATACCCAATCTTTCCCATCTAGAAAAGTAGTTTTGGATATCAAAGATAAAATCAGAATAATAGTCTCAATAACAAAACATCATATCCACTTTAACTAGAATAACTTAATCTATAACAAGATAATTTAGAAAAATAGCCTTGGATATCATATATCTACTTTACTCCATTTGAACTAGCAGCCTCTAACACCATTTAGTCTAGAATATTAGCCATATATAGTAGACATCAATTCTACTCTATCTTGAATAACAACCTCGGACACCTAGATGGTCTATAATACTAGTCTTGGATCCATATATCCAATCAACTCAATCTGAAATAATATCTTTATATACATGATAGTCTATAATAATAACTTATCAAGAAAATGATAGTCTATAATAAAAGCCTTGGACACTAAACATTTAAACTAGTCCACCTCAAATAATAGCCTCGATGCTTGACAAACTAGAACAATAGACATGGACAACCCATCTAATCTACAATTTTTTGGAATAAGAGTATCAGACATTAAATATTATAGAATAATAGCCAAGGACACAATATGTTCGACCTTCTTCATCTAGAATAATAATCTTGAATACTAAAAAGTCTACAACAATAGTCAAGAGTAATAGCCTTGGACACTACATATCCAAACAACTCAATACAAAATAACTACTTTTGACCCTAAGCATGGACATTATTATTAACTATTTCATTTAGGATAGCTGCCTATTTTGCTTATAGTCTAGAGTAATAGCTTCATACACCATATATCCTAACAACTCAATATGGAATAACTATGTTGGACACTAGGCATCAACATAATTACTAACTAAACTACTCTATCTTGGATAACTAACTAGAATATTATATAATCCATAATAACTACTTTAAATGCAAAAATTCAACAAAATTAATTACTTAATTTGAGATAACAGTGACAAGTGTAGTGAACAAAACTAAATAGTTGTGCTTGGTGCTTTGGATGGAACCAATAACACATACCTATCAAACATAACTAGCATGTTTTATAAGTCATATAGTCTTTGACCAACCAAACAACTTAAATAACTATTCATCTCAAACAACAAGTTTATCTAGGTCACTCAACTATCATTGGTTGAATAAATAAAACCTTTAACATGACAATATTCCAAGTCAAAGAAGTTGATAACTAGCTACACATACACAATAAAATGCAAATAGAGATTTCAAAGCCTACCCAAAAAAATGTATATAAGGGCTTCATATCCCACCAAACACAATATATATTCACAAAAATCAAGCCTAAAAAGCTCATCAAGCACAAAGCATTAACATATAGTTTCAACACTTCTATAGCATCCACAAAATTATATAGCATTTAAAAAATTGCAATTATATTAAAATATAAAATTTTTGGATATATTCCATTTTCCACCCACCTAGAGTCACACTTAATCTTCAACATCGCCCATGCCTTACATATCATCACATCATAAAAGCTAGCCACTCACATCATGTACACATTATCAATATTCCCAATTAAGCTGTAATGTAGTTTGAGAAATACTCAAGGGTTATCAAGTACTTGAACTTATGCATGGTATCAGTATAATGGGACTGTCTTTGCAAATTCCATGGTAAAATATGAAATAGTTATACACATTGAGAAATAATTGATCAAAACTTTCATTATGATCTTTTCTAGAACTAATATACTTGCTTTCCTTTTTGATGAATAATTAAATTTGAAATAGTTGGAGAAAGGCCTAACTCTAGATAGGATTTAATTCTCTTAGCCTCCTAGCTGCCTTCTCTATATTTTCTTTAGTATCCTATGAAATGAATACCATCTTAGTAGTTACATGGATTTCTACATGGGTAGCATCCTATCCTTGCTTAATAAGTTCCACCATTATTGAATGTTTCACAACCTTCACCATTCATTCACCTACCTCTCATCTAGATGCCTCTAAGTAAAATCCTAGCTATTGTGCTAAATAACAATATGTTAATTATGTGCCTGGATACATCAAACTTCACTAGTCAAATAAGTATTCATTTCACAAGTATTTTATATTTTGAATGATTGTAATCCTCTACATAAAATTGAATGATTAATAGAATTAAACAAAATTTGAAATATGTGTAAATAATAAAGCAGCACTCACTAACTCTATGGTCTTTAGAAAATAATGATTTCACATAACTATCATATTCTCAATTACAAGTTGACATGATTCCATTGAAACAAAAGAGAGGAAATAAGGCTAGACATTTTTTTATTTTTTGTCTAAATATATACATTTTTCAAAATTGTTAACCCTCATATATTAAATCTCTAAAATAAATGATCATGGAATTATTGGCAATGATTAAGCATGATTGGACCTCATCCTATTGAGGGAATAGGTTCTTGATACATATGTATACTAAATTGAAGCTAGATGCCCATGCCTCCCTAATTTAACTTAGCTAAAGTAATCTAGATGGGGAACCCACTTGACCTCCTTCTTTTCCTTCTCATGAGAAGTTTTTATAAAAACATTTTCTTATTCCTTGAACTTCAACTTGCTCTATTATTGTCCTAACCTTTTGGGTGGAAACCAAAAGTTTCATTGTCTCCTCCTTTCAATTATGAGGTAATGAATATTTCATTTGTTTCTTAGCAAAAAAAAAAAAATAGTAGGAATGTGAAAAAATTCATATGTTTAAGTCATTCTCTTGAACATCCATGCATAAATTGTTGATATAATTTGTGACATATTAGTTTCTATCTAGGTCAATCTTTCTTCTCATTAATGAGAATGATTCTAAAAATATTCTTCCTCATCTCATCTGACCTAGTCTTAATGGATGTGAAACCAAGTAGGTATTCTAAAAAAATGCTCATCAAACCTAACCATGGGTAAAACTAACTTGGGCATGTTTAGCATCAAGAAAAAGAGAAAGACATCTCAAAACTACCTAGATATATCTCTCATAAGCAATAACTGATATCACATCTTCTCTCTATTTGGCACAGTCAGTATATGTTATCGAACTCAAGTGCATATAGCCACATAACTAGAAGGCATTCTTTACTTTTGTTTGAAACAAAAAAAAATAAAGAATTGAACCAATACAAATCCGACAGAAAAATAAAAAGTTTTAGATTAACTATATTCACTATGCACTTTGAGAGAACATTCCACTCCAAACAGAAACTTGATTGTCCAAGAAGTTTCATATTGATTGGCTTATGATCAAAATGACTCTTTTTTCCTATGTCTTTGTGGGCTAAAAAAAGCTAGTTACCATCCAAAGATTAAGTTTTTATTCTGATATGGATTTTCACCCTCCACTCCCACGTTTAAATGTATTATATAAATAAAACCTTGGCTAGTTTCATACCCAAAACACATAAAATATTCAATATGATATATTCCATTAGGACATCTCTGAAAAATTCAAAAATTATTACATTAGAGGGGAACATTGAAATTATATCCCCACTAAAAACTACTCTATCTTTAAAAAAAGCATAATATTTACATTTCTTGGCAAATTTAGTAGACTTATCATAAAGTTTCATCCCTAGATTAGGCGAAATACAACAAAAGATATGAAAATCTACCTCATTCAATTCCTTTCACATGGAATCTAAAAGACATGTCTAATCTACAAGAGTCCCTCCTTGGGATGGTTGACTGGGGGATATTTCTTGCTTTCATTGTGTTGTGACAAGTTTTGAAAAAACTCAAATAAAAGAAGTTTACTTTTGCTAAAAAAACAAGAAAGTTTCAAGAGATAGCTCATAAGTTTTTAATAATCTTGTGTATATAAATCTAGAAAGCTTATATAGAAAGTGTACCAGAATCTTATGTTGGGGGTACGCATGTCAAAAACAATTAATAGATTTCTATTCCATTAACAAGAAAAAAAAAGTAGGTATTTTCATATTCATCCAAATTAGTTAGATGTCACTCCAATTGGCCAAAGAGAAAATGGTGCAGAATAGGGACTCAATAAATTACACCTTATTAAAGGAATCATACTTGAATAAGGATAAAGATCTCAAGTAAAAAAAAATTTTGTCCATTCATGGAAAATCACCAAAAAGAGACCTTACATGACTAAATAACCCTATGCAAGATAAAATATTAAATATAACACCATCACATAATATAAAACATCACTAATAGAATGACCTAGAAAAGTCAATATTTGCATTTATTTAAAACTATTTGTTAGTCCACAATTCATTTCAAAATAAAATGTTAAAGCATTCCCTCTCCACTATAAAAGGCTCGACAATAAAAAATCATGTTTATAATTGTTTAACTTTTTTATTTGGCAAAAAATATGCATAAATTTCTTTCAAAAAAAATTTTTGAATTAAAGATTGTGGATGACTAACCTAACTAGTCCAAACCTCTTTACATGGAAGAATACTCATCTAACAAATAAATTATGAGTATTTTTATAATCCACATGGATCAACCAATTCGAGGCCAATAGATCAAGCAAATCCTCAATCATAATTGCTAAGTTCCAACACCACTTCAATAAAAGGCTAGTGAATTTGAATTTGAACCAATTATAATTCAATTGTATGGTGGTTGATTCTCCCTATAAATGATTGATTATATGGAATAAAAGGAATTTGAATTTCATACACTCACACAAACATATGAGAATGATTTTATAACAAATAAGGCTATGATGTGAATATTATGAAATTAAGTGAATGGGTATGACCATTAGATCTTAAAGGGATGGGATCCTAGTGGATCAAGATATAGTGATGAATGTATTAATTAGATTGTATCTAGGATCTAATCTTAGTGGAGAGAAGAAACTTTTAGAGGCAAGGATGATGTATTTTGGGTTTGGACCTAGTGTCATGTGAGAAGGTTAGAAGGTAAGATTGGCTGGAACATTATATTTGAACATTGAAGCAATTCCATCCTTGTAGTCATGATCATAATTTTGTTATGTAGGACCATAGTTACAATCATTTCCAAGATGATATTATATGCACATAACTTTTAAAAATTGTATTTGTTAAGAAAAAAAAACGTATTATTTCTGCAACTATTATGAAAAATTTAGATGTGAGGAAATATTGTTTCAGATATGTTAACATAATATGATTTATAAAATATTAGTGTCTTTAATGATGAGACTTGCTGAGTGTTCACAAATGTACACTTTTATTGACTATTAATGTATGTGTGTGTAGATAATAAAAGAAAGAAACTATTATAAACCCATAATGTAAGTATCCAACTTTGGAAATCATCCCTGATATAAATATTATGGAAAGAAACATAAATAGTTAATGATAAAAGCTTTAAAGGGGGCTTTCCCCATTATGTATGATTTCATGGTGTATTCTAAAACTTGAGATTTTGTATGGCTATGTCATTTATATGTTTTAGATATTATACATTAGATGAACATGTGTGATAATTGACTATCACATAAAAAGTTGTGAATGATTTGAAAATTTTATATAAATAAAATGGAATTTGAGAACCACATTTTGGTTGGATGTAGTGATTAAATTAGGTAACTCTTAGGTGGGTGAGGTGCTACTTGCATAGTTTTTGGTGGTGCTTGGGGATTACTTGGAATTAATATATTATTTATGAAGGAAAAATAATTAATTTTTTTGTATATCCAAAAATAATGAGGTTATTTTCCCAATTAGTTTAGAAGTTATGTCTAACCAAAGATAACCATTCAAATGTAGACTATAGGAGAAACCATCTAGGGTAAGCAATCATTGTCTCTCACACTCTTGAAAGAGGAGAAAGATGAATTTTAGTAGGATTCTAGTAAACAAAAGAAAGGTTATGCCTACTAAATTTGGCTTTTTAGCTCCTCTCCATGGGAGATTTATAGATCCTAGATTTGGATATTGTCATCTTAAAATTTCAACCAAGCCAAGTGAGTATATGTTGTGACATTTTTTTAATGATGCATTGTGTTTGCTCTCATTATGATAAAAAAAATGAAATATTGTATGAGTTAGAATGCAATGTGATTCCAAAATAGTATTAGATACATATAGCTGAAAGAGTTTGAATATTTGTTTTGGCGTGTCTAAATTATGTAGTTATTTAAGTATGGGGCCAAAACATGGATGATGAATTCCATAGATTCCTTAATAAGCCAAATTATAAAGAAAATAGAATATAAATTTGAGGATTGTTACATACACAAATAAAAAACAAAAAAAAATATATGAATAAACAACTTATATTTTTCTTTTTAAGAAGCTCGAATAATTTATTAATTATCATATATGCCCTTGGATGAAGACACTTACTATCACATTAAGGCACGAGCTCTAATATATGCATGCAATATGAGGACTTCCCATGTGATCATCAATCCTATTACTATTTGCACCCAAATACTTTTAACTTCAGAGTTTTAATAAGATCATAAGAATTAATCTGTTAGTATTTGTGTAATCACACACAAAGCTCAAACATAGAATTCTCAAAACATTTCTTTCAACTTAATTTATATTTATAATTTTCTAAGCATTGGAATTGTTTTGCATTCTTATAGCATAATGTGATGATATATTCATTAAAACCATATCTAGCTATGCACCACATCGACATAGCCATATTTCACCTAAGAGAGAATTATGATAAAGATATTAAATCAAACAAGAATATGATTGGTAGCTAAATACAATGTCTATGAATATAACACCACACTACAATAAAGTCATAGAAATAAATCACAATAGTTAGATAATTGTAAATGTTAATTCAATTGATAGGAATTGTCTGAGAATGTTATGATGGAGCTCAATCAAGTCTAATAATGGATGGGCAAGCCTAGCTTTTTAATAGAAAATAATATATTTTTCATTCATAGATGCTTTTGTTTTTTTATTACCAAGTTTAAATTCCTCAAATACTTTTTTTTTTATAATTTGGCTATCTGAATTAAAAAAAATACATAATGCATGTTTAGGTATCATAAGTCATACATTAAATCACTATATATTCTAGACAAGGCAAGAAAACATATTTTATTTCTTTCATCATTAAACTTTTTTATAGTGAACAAAATAAAAAAAAATAGAATCATGTATGAATGAATAACTTATTTTGTTATTAAAAATCTCAACAAGCTCATTCATTATTTGACATTTCATTAAGTTCCAGCACAATAAAATCATTCCCCACTAAATTATTAACATTTATAATTATCCAACTTTGGAATTGCTTCTTATGTTATACCATATTTATCTATTTTCTTAATTATTATTTAGGTACATATTTATCTATTAGTATTCATATCAACTTGTTTGTATGATTCAATAGTTATAAATAAATCATAAAAAAAATAGTCAATACCCTACTTCCATTTATCCTTTTTGTGATCATGTATCAAAAAAACATACTCTAATTTTGCACTTTCAATTCTTTTAGATAATTTAGCATGTTTGAAATAAGCATTCTATTATGAATCATACTTATGTACTCCATCCTGTAATTTCAAAACATCTTCCCCAACCATAAAGAAAGTTTCCGGGTTTTTTTATGAATTAATCATTTTCAATAATAATTGGCTCAAAACAATATCAAATTGTTATAAAGGAGAGAAATAAAAGCTATTTGAATGAACATTAACATATTCTTTGTAATAGATCAAATTTATTATTATTTGTCTTCATAGATATAGTATCTTTATATATGCTTTCCTTTGATTATAGTTGTTAATACAAAAATAAGCTTAACAATCCAATATAAAGTGTGAAAAAAAATCAAATATCATCAAAATTGTTATCAAATTTACATTATAATGCAAAAAAAAAATAGCAATGATATATACTTCAGTTCACATATTTGATTTTCATCAAACTCTAAATAAATCCTATTGAAACAATCAAAATTTTTGGAACTAAAGAAAAATATTAGCAATTTGGTGAGCTGATTTTTTTAAAAATAATTAAACACAAAATTATCAATCGGATCAAAAAACATCAAGAATTCATTAAATGTCTGAATGACATCGAAACACATATTATATTGCTATCAAAAAATTATATCAAAAAAATCAAACTCTAATTAAAATTCTATCAAAAAATTAATGCAACTCAAAAAAAGTATCTCCCTTATCATTACTTTAATCTTATGTAATAACATGAAAAAACATCAAACATTATTAAGTACCATTAAATAATAATGAAATTATCAATAATGTTTAATTTATTGAACAAATTTGATAACTATCAAATAACATTGAGCATTATCAAACACATATTATATTACTATCAAATACCATCGAAACATGTAGATGAGCTTCGAATCTTATCAAATGTTATATGTGTATGGGACCTTGTCTTCATTCTCATAATAATACGTATGGTTTAAAAGTAGTTTTTTTATCTTATTTTTGAGATGACTACTAATATAACAACATTGAAAACATACCTTAATATGTGCTATATAGAACAATAAACTAAATCTTTAATTATAATTTAATTATTTTGTATGCCACTAAATTAGGCTACAAAGGGATACTAGTCAAAATAAGATTTTAGGATCTCAATATACATTATGTTATACCATTTATATTAATTATAATCCACTTTACTATAAAATTAAAAGTGTACTCTCTCACTGAGTTTAATAATATATTATAGATCTCACTCTTTATGAATCAAAATAACTATTAACAAACATATGTGTCTATCAATTGCTATAAGGGAGAGTAATAGTATTTACAATAATGATGATATATTTTTATTTGATATGTTAATATAAGATATTCATATTATGGTGGTCATGTTCAATACGCATAAATATACCAGCACAATAAGTTAGAATTTTATTATTCTTCATAATCAAAAAATACTTACTAAAATCATGTGTTACAATCTTGCCAATAAAGTATCCAACTCTATCTAGATTGTGAATATTATGCTTATATTCTATAAGAACTAATATTTTTGATCTTTTATGTATAAGTCGAATTATAAGCATCAAATCATCTACTATAAAGAATAAAGGACACATGCATATTAATTTTAAATGTAATTTTAGCTCATTGAAATTTCACTTATTGAAAAACAACAAAATGAATTTAATCGACCAATAAAAAAATCAAAAATAGCTTTTAGTATAAATACAGTTCCAACAATATGATGCCATCAAGATGTAACAATCATTAAATAAGAAATACACTAAACAAAATTGAAACCATAGTTGTGAAAGGTATAAGGCCCACCAAGGAAAAAAGGACCCTCGTGGCATGAGGTGCATGCATCACCTAAGGCATGTACTTTAGTGAAGTGAGTGAAATCCTATTCTTTCACATATATTTTTTATAATAAAATCAAACTTAATAATTATTTACTCATTCTAAGCATGCAAATTTTCAAACTTCAATCTAAAAAAAACAACTTTAAATATAAAACAAAACAACAACATTCCAAAGTTTCTAAACCAAAACATAAAATTTGTTCACAATTCAATTCCATCATTCCAAAATATCATTAAAGAAACACTAAAATAATAATTTTTACATGCTAATTTAATGTCAATCATCATTTAAATCAAAAAACTCATTTTCAACATTTCTATGATCACATTTGTAGCTTTCCTCCTTTTGGTTTCTATGCTTAATCAATAAAAGTATCTTAAACTTCCTCATAAGAGATATTTTGATTGAGCATGCTCTTGCTATAGTATCAAAGCTATCCACCTTAGCTTTAGTTTTTCTAGCAACTTTGCCCCATTTGAATTCATCTTATACTAATACAACAATATTATGTACATGACTCCCATCTTTGATTCTTCATATCAACTATTTTTTGTTAACATATACATATATCTATCAAAAAATTTTGAGTCAACTGTATTATTTGTTTTGTATCTTCACTTCTATGCTTGATTAAATTTAATGTTCACTAAACCATTCAAAATCAATGATCTAACCTCTTCACTTTTCTAGGTATTAATCTGCAAAAAAAAAATTATGACATCATAAATATAGTTTAAAGAGTTAAATGAAGACTTTCATCATAAATATGTATAAATTTGAAGCAGAAGCTCCATGTGAACTTTGCCAATTAGTAGTAGTATAATTTTAAAATATAAGTGAAATTGATCATGTGCTTAACTTGGTAAGATCAAAAATAATACTATCATAAACTTTCACTAAAGTTGGTTTATGTATGATCAAAAATTATTGATTATGTCCTTTCATGATATGGGAATTTTGAGGCCTTCCACTAGGATGGATTAACTCAATGTAAGATCTATAAAATATAAATATAGGTAAAATCAGATAGTACTTGAGGTGTATACTAATTTTGAAAGAGCTTATGAAATTCACAACATTATAGTGTTTGAAAGACAATGTATTTATGAGGATAGTAGGAGTTGGGATTTAATAAACACAATTTCAATAGCTAATTAAGGTATGAAATTTTGAAGATTGTATTTTGGAAGGAAATCCCTAAATTAGTTAAGTAATTTCTAAAAATTAACTCAACAATCCACACATTCTTAAATCATATCACCTAACCATGAATAATAGCTGATATCTTATAGAAAGATAATGAATTAATGATAATCAATAATGATATCTTAGTAAAATGTGAAATAACATTTCTCTAAGATAATCATAGAAAGATATATATGGCTTTACAAAGTAGCCATGTGAAAGCATAAACATATAGTTAGAAATTCACAACCATTATTATCATAAATCTTGAATATAACTAGTTCATTCAATAAGAAAAATACAAGATCTAGTCATATATCTCCTAGATAATCATCTCACAAGGATGTACAGCTAAAGTTCCATATATTTGAATTATATTTATATTGAAAGTCATTTGATTGTAATCAATAAGTGTTAAATGCATTTTATTGTTTCAAGTCTATGAGAATTTACAATGAGCTGATTGTGCATTTAAATATACGCCTATACCCTTTATTCTATATAGTAGATAATTAGATATGTAGAGTTTAACTTACACATAGAAGATCAAATCATCAATTCTTATAAAACTTAAGCTTTCTATTCATAATCTAAATAGAGTTGGATATACTATTGGTAAGATTATTGAACAATATGTTAGTAGCCTATCTTGACTATGAGAAATAGTAAAACTCCAAATTCTTGTACCAGCATGCTTGAGTTAGAATAAATATTTTATATTGACACAAAATAATATAAATCTCATAGTTATTTTTAATACTATTGCTCATAATCTTGAAGTAATTAATAATCACACATACTTGATAATACTTATTTTGGTTGACATAGAATAAGATCTATAAATAGATTTAAAAGCTAGGTGAATTGGATAACTATATCAATCATATGGTAAATATTAGTTACTAATGAAAATTGTATCCTATTAAAAGGATTATAGATGTCCCCTTGAGAATACTTATAAACTTTGATAATGTTAAACCTTGTATGTGAATTTTAATGTGGAATATCAAATAAGTTAAGATGTTGGTCTTGAGGAAATAATAAAATATTGATTAAATCAAATTCTTAGTAATTTAATTTAATCAATGAGTGTCTATATTCTTAACATGAGAAGATTAATAAGTATTAAATGATAAATAGCTTGAACTAAATTTCAAATAAGTGATGAGAAAGTATAATTATAATTCTATAGTGGAAAGAATTCTAATTAATATAAATGGAATTATTTAATTTATATTGGAATTCCAAAATCTTATTAAACTTGAGGCCTATTCAATATCCTTATATAGAACCATAAGTAACTTTTGAAGTTATTTATATTATTGACTTCATAAATTAAGACAAAAAATTTATTTATTTGATTATATATATATATATATAATCATTTTAAATGATTTTGTTTGTTATATATAAAACAAATAAACTTTAACTTTTGAATTTTTAATGAAGAATAACTTTAAGTGATATGACACATGCTTTTTTTAATAAAAAAATGAGAAATATGAAAACCCACTTTTTCTCTATCTTGGGTGGTGCTTGGAGATGGGAGTATGGGAAAAGATTTAAGGTGGAGCTCCAGTAAGGTATGCTTATACTTCAATAATATAAAATCAACTCGAAAGTTAATCAAAGTGATTCTTTGTGTAATATCACAAGTAACAGTTAAAACCATAACACTATGATGGAGTGATATAAAGAGAGGATGTTAAAGAATTGTGGGTATGTATTCCAAATTGTAAAAATATGACATAAAAGCAAACAATGAGGGATTTAACTTTTATTTTTTACTTTTGGTATAATCCACATATTTTTAAAATCCATCAGCTAAAAATAAAATTTAAATGGTACAAAACAATGTAAGAATCAGTTAAGTTTTAATTATTTATAGTAGTTCTCATGTGCTTGCAAACTTCTATAGCCTCCATCCTAATTGATTTGGTCCCTCAAATTTTGCAATTGCTAGCGAACTTATAATGTCTTATGTCCATAGACTACAGAGTAATGATCTAGTTTTGAAAGTGATTACAAATGTTTGAAACCTTTTAACTATTGACATAATCTTTCGATTACATAAGTGCTCATGAACTCCATTTAAACCCTAATTTTCATGCTTTCTGATCTATTTTCATTGTACTTCTAGACTCTTTTATACCCAAAAAAAAAGTGATAGAACATGGCAAAAATACTACAATTGCATACAAAAATAAAATATATTGCAATATAGGACTATTAACTTATAAATTAGTTTACCCATTGATAATTGCTACATAGAAGTTGCTAAATTAATAAAATTTTCATGGGAACGTGTACCTTATGAATAATAATTACTCGCCCAATTTTCACATTGATAATCCAAGACAAAAAAAATAGTACTAAAATTCATCTTTTTTTGGCTTTTCTTTTTTCATATTTTTTTCTCTTCTATTTTTTCTTTTTTTCTTTTTTTATTTAATGTTATACTATCTTTTCATTCATTTCTCATTTTTTTCTTTTTTTCTTACTTTTTACTTTTTTTCATTTCTATCATGCCTAAATTATGGAATTTTGTATGGAAATAGGGTGTTTAAAAATAAAAAAGATTAAATTAGTTCAGTAGAGAAAGTATTAACCTAAGTAGTGCGTAATTCTAGCAATGAGGATTGTAGAATTACAGATCTCAAATAGGCCGAGAGGCCTGGATAGTCTGTTTCTTGGGTGCCTAGCATGGCATGGCATGCTACAATAGCGTGCTCGGGCGCATGTTGTCAAATGATATCAACACTAGCTCCTTCATTATAACCTTTTTCATATCTTCAAAGGCTTATTGACACTTTTCATCTTATGACTGCATTATTTTGAGAAAATCTATTAATGGAGCTGCTCTTGCTAAATACTCTTCGATGAATCGATAGTAGTAGTTAACTATGCACATGAAATATCTTAAATATGACACCTTAATTGGGGGATCTTATTCTTGAATAGCCTTAGTCTTATTCTCATCCATCTTAAGTTTTTCAACTTCAATGTGATGCCATAAGAAACCCACTTTTTCCAGATTAAATGAACATTTTTCCTATTCACGTATCGTTTATTATGCTTTAATAGTCAAAATATCTTTCTTTGATGATCAACATGCATTTGCAATATGTTACTATATATAATAATATTATCTACATATATCACCATAAACTTATGTAGTAAATGGTGAAATATCTTATTTATCAAAATACAAAATATAGTAGTTACTTTAGTAAACCAAAAGAAATCACAAGGAACTCATATAAGCCATCTCATGTCACACCTTATTTTTGATTCTTCAATTATCGTTACTTGATAATACTCCAATCATAAATCTAACTTAGTGAAATATCTTACTTTCCCAAGTTGGCCAAATAGATCATCAATAAAAGGAATATGATATTTATTCTTTAGTCATTTTGTTGAGTGCTCAATAATCAATACACATTCTTAAATACCCATTATGTTTCTTCAATAAAAAGATTGGTGCATCAAATGGGGCATTAGATTGTTTGATGATTTGATATTCAATAACTCCTTTTATTGTCTTCTTAACTTTAATTCTAGGGAAAAATAAACTATCACTGTGATCCACTCCTCCCTCTCTCCTCCATGAAAATCCCACAAAAAACCCTAAACTTTCCTTGCTTTTCTACAAGAAATCCAGCCTTGGAAAGCTTGGATCGAGCAAGGTAATGTTGGAAGCAAGTTTCTATAACTTAGAAACTTATCGTCTTTTTATTTTTTCTAATTAATATGATTTTGATGGGACTACCCGAACCATCCTGATATATTAAGATGAATGTAACAAATGGAAACCTAAACTATGCTGAAACCCATCCCAAAACAAAGGTGCTCATTTTGTCTCCTCTGAAGCCTCTGGATGCAATCATGAGCAAAATTCAAAGAAGAAGACTCATAATTTGCCTGGAATATGATTTGGATGCAACCGAATATGTCATTGACGATGAGAGAGGAAAATAATTTTCTATGGTAAGATTTCTACTGATTTGTTTGAATTTCTTCCTAAAAAATCTCGCAGAAATAAAACTTCTTCTAGATTTAATGAAAATCTCATATTTAATGGTGATTTTAATGGAATTTCAAGTGATATTAATGGAATTCCAAATGGTAGTAATGATAACTTTCAAGAAATGCCCTTGCCAAATGTTAATGGAGGAAGTGATGAATATTCGGTTGATAGTAATAATCAGGATAATGTCAATGGAGGTAGTAATGATAACTTCCAAGGTATGTTCACTAATTCTGGATATGTAAGCAATTCCACTGATGTTAATAAAACAAATGAAACAAATGAAACAAATGAAACAAATGATGAATGTGAATGAATGGAATCAAAAACTTTGTCCCCCATTAATAAAGAATTAGAGGTAAGAAACTAGAGCCTCTCTACCCCTAATCTGGATAATCATAGAAATAGAATGCCCCATCAATTTAAATACCATGAGATAGGGGATAATGTGAATCAACTAGTTAACCCTATGACTTTATGGAAAGAAAAATGCCCCCATGAAGCAGTATTTTTTCTGGAAATAGGGCACTTGCCAACACAACAAAACTATCCTATCTTTTTTCTAAGTAGCCTGGTAATGCACATTTTGAAGAAAATGATTTGCTCCATTGAATTGAACACTGGAAAATTGTCTAGTAGGGTACTTCATGACTAGAAACCCTAGCCAGCTTATGCTGAGGAAGTTCATAGAGGAACAATGGAAACTAAACCCATAAATTATTCAGCACCGAAGTGGATGGATAGTCTTCAAGTTTAGAAACACTAGAAAAATGGAGGAAGTGCTCAAATCTGGCCCCTTCCTATTATTTGGTCAACCCTTGTATGTTAAGCCACTTCTGGTTGGGTTTTACTATGGGCTAAAGAAAATGGCTAAAATCCCAATACAGTTGAAACTACCCAATTTTCCAATTCACCTTTGGAACCCAATTAGGATAAGCAAAGCGGCAAGTCACTGTATTGAACAACTACTACATATGAACAAATTAACATCAAATATTTCTAAAAGAACATTTGCAAGAGTGCTAGTAGAAATTGATTTGAATGAGGAATTGATTGATTAAATAACCCTAAAGTTTTTGGATGGATCAAAAATTTGCTCATCGATTATCAATGAAAATCTCACCACCATATTGCAAATTTTGTTTTATATTTTGGCATATGATAAGTGGCTACCGAATGAAGAACAAAAAGCTAGAGATAGAGGAAGAGGAAGATCTTCCAGCAAGTCCTGCAAATTTAACTTGTTCAAAGAAAGATGAAGAGATTGGCTCCCCCCAAGAAGAAGGGCAACTCCTGCATGCAAACCCAATAAGAAAGGAAAGCCTTCTTACACATCCAGAGATGGAAAAGGTGCAAATCAGATTGAAGTGGAAAACGAAGGCTTCATAGTGATAAAAGCAAGAAAGAGAAAGAAGGATCCAAATAATCCAAGAGATGGCCCTTATTTAAATCTTAAAAACAAAGGTAGATACAAAGACTCAACATTCAAGGACACTGCTCCACATGGGCTAGCATAAGAGGTATACAAGAGTCCTCAACCCCTTTAAAAATGAGGCATTGAGATTGATTTATATTTTCTTTGGAGATTCTGTTTATGGAGTTTGGGAGGATGGAAGAGGGAGAGAACAAATAGTCTCTCCCTTTTATACTTACTAAGACCTTTTTTGGGAGAAGTGAGGGCACCTCTGGGTATGATGATGGCATGTGTAAAGGATGTGTCTCTGATGATGGCATGGGTTTTTGATGATAACAAGTCACCCAGTGGATAAAACATGCATGCTCCATGTTGTCTATCCTTTAAAATCATTATTTGAAAATACATGTGTCATATGGGCTAGGCAGGCCATGCCCAACCTGAAGCCCAACCTATTTTAGGCATGTCTGGCCCGACATGGCATGCTATAGTAGCATGTTCGGGTCCGTGTCAGGTGCACCCTTAGAAAAAATCATGTAGAGCCATGCCGAGGGTATTCGGCCTGCGTGCCATGCAAGGCATGGCATGGGTGCCTGACACATGGACACGGCACGGATGACTACGCACTAAGTGACGCCCTACAGAGGATGATGTGGTGATGCCTGATGGGGAGACGATGTGGCGATGCCTGATGGGGAGAGGATGTGGCGATGCCTAACAGGTGATTGTGGCATGCAGCACAATGCCAAAACCCTAATTTTCTAAAAAAATGACCTCACCCGAACAGATCGACCCTAACTGACTTGAACTTGGGCAAATTTCGGGCCACGAGCCCATGTTGGGCCTACCCTCCAAGGAATCATTCCATGATATGCATGACATGGTACTATAGCATGTCATGCCTAGCACGACATGGCAGCTTGGTTGGGCCCAAAAAAATGGGTTAGGTAAGCTCGGCCCAGCCCATTTGACACCTCTATCTGGAAATATGTGAATGAATGCATGGAGGGCCTACAAGTGCTTGATTTAGCTCTATACTTGTCAGTACATATGAGGGTGAAGCCTACATGTCTAAAAATTAGCCTATATGTAATGGGAAAATATGTAATAGCTAATAGGTGAATATGTAATGGGTGACTATAAACTTGGTTATAACGCCCTGCACATGGCATGGATGTAAACTATGAACCTAATGCTAGAGGGTACATGGGTACGGATTATAATCGAGTTATCGCATGTGTACTATCAAGTAATGAGGCTGAATTTTAGCTCTTTAGGGCAAACCATGAGGAATGCACTGATGAAAGTGTGCTATGAACCTAAATTTCTAAAAAAAAGTGAACTACAAGGATGCAATGTTAACTTTTATGGATTTTTTGGATATTCAATATGCTCAAATGGATTTCTATGCAACTGAAGGATGTGTGAACACACTACATGATATGTATGAATGCATGCGGGGTTTCTTGGGATCTTTCATACATGTATGGGTAGAACTATGTTCTAGAATTGTCTTGTGGTACTTACATACAATATCGAGAATATATGGCTGAATGTTAATTTCTAAAGTATGTATGCAGGTTTGAGAAAAATGTTAAAGGGGAGATAGATGTAAACATGGAGTTGCCATTTTATGGGATTCATGTAAGGGAAGAGTTATGTACTACTTTATGTGAGAATCATGGAATGAATTGTAAGGGTAGCCAACAGTTTGTAATCATGGACATGAATAAGGGTGATCTGGTGGATCCATGTAATGAGGAGTGCAAAGTAATAATGCCGACTAGAACAGATGAGGATTATAATGAGTTAAATATAAAATGAATTATATGAAGATTACCTATTGGAATATAAGGGGATTTAACTGTCCCTTAAATCACAAAGAGATCCTTAGGATTTCAATGCCTATCGAATTGATATCTATGTTGTCATCGAGGCCAAGCTAAACTACGAGAAGATGGCATGGCTCATGAAAACAAAATCCAAAAAATTCAGTTCTTTGGATAATTTCTCCCTTCATAGGAATGGCAGAATCTTAGATTTGTGGGATAGTCAAACCATAGACATAAATTTACTCTCATGCACACCTCAACATGTTCATTTACAAGCATGGGATAAGGAGGAGGAAGTATTTATCAGACTTTCAGTCATATATGGCCTACACTCTATATCTAGTAGAAAAGCCCTCTAAGTAAATCTAATAGAAGAGGAAAAGGTACACTTCTCCCCTTGGGTCATCTTGTGAGATTTCAACTCCCCTCTCTTGGGACTGGACAAAGTGGGAGGAAGAATCATAATAAATTATGAGTGCCAAGATTTTCTAAAATTCATCTCATCTCTAAACCTGGAGGATCTACCCTCCTCAGGTAGTTAATTTAATAGACAAATGGTAGAGTATCAAGTAAGTTGGATAGGGTAATGATCAATGATGAATGGACAAACTTACGACCGGACAGTCAAGCAAGATTTTTGACTCCAAGGATCTTTCCTGACCATTGTTTGATACTAATTACTACATAAGCTGATGCAAAGAGTTCACACCGACGTTATTTTAAATCTAGAAGGAGAACATACATGGGTGGGTCCTTTATGTTTTAACTAGTCAAAAAGCTAAAAATATTAAAGGAACCTCTAAAGAAACTGAATAAAAAACATTTTGCACACATTAGTGCTAAAGTATCTCTCACTAGGAAAACTCTTCAAACCCTCCAAATGAATATCCTACAATGTCCAAACCAAGCTCTAAAGGAAGAGGAACTTACCTGAACATTCAATTAAGGAAATTAGAAGAGGCAGAACTCTCTTTCCTTAGATAAAAGACAATTATTAATAATCTTAAACAAAGTGATAAGTGTACAGAGTTTTTCCACACCCTTATGAGCTCTAAACTGCAAAAAAGTAAAATTGTAACTATTGTGAAAAAGGATGGAAACTATACAACATCGAAAGAGGATATTACGGAGACCTTCGTCTCATACTATAATAATTTATTAGGAACATCGAGTGATATTGGAAGAATAAATGAACAAATCTTAACAAAATGTAGGACACTCCAATAAGAATACCATGAATTACTCTTTTTATCCTTTTTCTCAAAAGAAATAAAGAATGCACTATTCACTATGGGTAACTCTAAGTCACATGGACCAGATGGGTATATGGTCGAGTTCTATAAATTCTCTTGAAATGATATTGGAGATAATGTTGTCAAAGCAATAAATAGCTTATTCAATTCTAGAAGAATGCTGAGACAAATAAAGAATGCCTATATATTTTTAATTCTAAAATCTCTGCATGCATCGACAGTTAGAGACTATAGACCCATATTATGTTATAATGTGATCTATAAGATCATAGCTAAGCTTATAGCCTCTTGGCTAAAAATAGTGATGGGTGGCATAATAAATCCAGCTCAATGACTTATGTAAAGGGAAAATTAATCTCTGATAACTTTCTCTTAACATGTGAATTGATTAGAAGGTATGCAAGGAGAAGGATCTCTCCAAGATGCTTCTTAAAAATATACATACAAAAAGCATTAGATCGGTAGAATGAGATTTTTTGAAAGAAGTTCTAAATGGTCTAAATTTTTCTAAATGCTTCACAAAAATTATCTTTGAATGCATTAGTATCACATCTTTTTTCGTTGCCATAAATGGACATCTACATGAATTTGTCAAAGGTAATAGGGGACATAAGCAAGGAGACCCCATGTCCCCTTACCTTTTTTTCCTGTGCATGAAATATATCTCTAGGCAGTTGGTATCCGCAACATCTTTAGAAAGCTTCTCATATCAAGTGAGATGCTCATCTCTTAAGATATCTCATCTCATGTATGCAGATGATTTAATTATTTTAACTAGAGGAAACCACCCATCTATCAATATTATTCTCAATATATTAAAAAAATTCTCAGTAATTTCAGGCCTAAATATCAACTCTTCCAAATTGAATATCTTTTTCGAAGTAGACACAAAGCTCAAAGAAGAGACTAAAAATTTCTAGATGTACAAAGGGCACTCACCCATTTATCCCCCCTGGGGTCTCCTTATCCTCAAGTTGCTTAATAACTTCTCAATTTTATATTCTATTGAATAAAATTACCCGGTCATTCATCAATAGGCGAGTAAAATACTCTCAACAGTGAGAAGACTAGAGCTCCTCTGCTGTATGATACAAGGCAATGAAAAATATTGTTTTCCATATTTCTTCTATCAAATTATATCATAAACACCATAGATAATGCATGTAGAAAATTCTTATGGGATGGACTAAAAACTATAAAATATAGACCCAAAGTTTCATGGGCTAAAGTATGCATGTCTACCTCCCCTTGAGGCATTGGTATCCTTAATATACTTATATGGAACATAACTTTTTTTATCAAAACACTTTGGAGGATAAATAGAAAGGAGGACTCACTTTAGATTAAGTGGGTCCACCATTTCTACCTTAATTCCCAAAGAATTTGGGACTATTAGAAATCTAGGGAAGACTCTAAATTCTAGAAATCCCTAATCTTTATTAGGGATATCTTGATTAACAAATCAAGCTCCAAGGAGTATGCTAAATATTTCTGAATATATGGGGGGATAATGGCAATATCATCTTGGATGCCTATAAATTTCTAATTGGGACAAATGGAAAAAAAGAAAAAACTTGGACTAAACAATCTAGATGAAAAATCACATGTCCAAGCATGCCATAAATTTATGGATTGCTAAACATGAAAGCTAAGAATAAAAGATCATGCATTCTCAACACTAGAAAATACTAACTGTGAATTCTACAATCTTGCAAAATCCATGAAGCATATTTTTAATGCTATTTTTCCAGGACCATTTGGAATAAACTAAAAAGTTGGACATATATCAAAGAAGATATTAACTCCATTCCACTAGGTTTCAAAGCTATGAAGTAATTGTATTCCATTAATATACTAAAGAACAAACTATGAAAAATATCTTTTGCATCTAATTTATACCATATTTGGAGAGAAATGAATAGAAGATTTCATGAAGGAAAAGCCCAAGATGTAGAAATTTTAGTTAAGGAAATCAAAATTGAAAATTACATTGTTTTTAGCAAAGAATGTAATTATTTAAAACTTCCTTAGCTTGTACAAAAAATTGTGACGTTGAAATTTATTACTTATAAAAAAACTTTAATTCTAGGGGTGCCATCGTATAGTGCACCATAGGCGAGGGTTTGGATTTAGGCTCCATCTCAATCTTGTGATCTTCTTTTCTTTTTAGTGGAGCTTTTTAGGGTGTTCCAAAAGTATCACGTCTTTATACTTTCCCAACATTTTATTCACTTTCATTAGCATATAATCAACTTTATGATCAATCATATCTCCCTAAGAGCTGCTAAGTAAGCCATCTCATTTATTTTTAAGCTCTTATTAAATAGCATTGTCGATTGTACATGAGTCTTAGCTTTGCCTTTGATGGTTATAAGAATCATACATGAAGCATTCTTTTCTAAAATAGCCATTAAGCATAGAAAATATAATTGCACAATTATTACCTAACATAAAATCAATCTCGATCATTCCTTGAAATTATATATGGTTGCTATTATGAAATCCACATTATCTTTCTATGACCCAATCTTTATCATTATCCTATGAGCTACTCCTTGTGATAGCGTGTTAGGAAAGTTGACTGCCTTGATCAAATTTATCTTTTAGGATCCCTGAAGCTTGAGTCTCTTTATCTCATCCTCTAAGATAAAATTATATGTGACACCAATGTCTATCATGACTTTGGTGAATAACCCATTAACATTGGTATCCATAGATGAATTCACTACTTTGAGGTTGCTCCTTGACAGACTTGACTTTGAGGACATTTGACAACTACATTGATATTGGATCCCAAGTATTCATCATCATCCTCTTGTTTAGTCTCCCTCTCGATCATAGCATTTAGAATATTTCTATTGGGATATTTTTGAGCCTAGTGTAGTCCATCACATAAGAAATAATTGATTACTGGCAAGAAATCTTTGTGTTTGTCTCAACCCCTATCATTTTTGCTAGTAGAGGGTACACTTGATTCTTTTTTTTGCATTATAATTTTTAGGCTCATTCTGTCTCACACCTTTAGCATAGCTACCTTTAAATGGTGGCTTATATTGAGATGTGTCACCCTTTCAAAAATCCATGAGTAGCTCTGCTACTATTATGGTTCTGGTTAAGTCTTAGATATTTCATCTCTTCAACTCTTGCTTGGTCCAACCCTACAAGTTGTCCATAAAACTGAAGAGTAATTTTTCCTCCCTCATATCAAAGTCTAAGGCATTAAGGAAAAAAATTTCTTGACATATTCACAAATTGATCCTATGTGTTTGAGATGTTTTACCTTTTTATGTGCTATATATGTCATATCTTTTAGATAGAATTCCTTCTTGATCTCTTTCTTGAAGTTAGCCCAAGTATTTATTGTGCACATCCCACTTTTTATTCACATAAATCTTCTATGCCACCATATTGTTATATATTTTAAATGAGTAGGTGTCAAACTTCTTGACATCCCATTGCCCTAAAAAAGGTATGTGGCATTGGTACCTTTGACTTCAATGCCTCATGGATGGCCATCACTTGAGCTGACAATGTGGCCTTATATAAATTATCACCTTTTATTTTAGCTCCTTTTCATGCTTAATCAGGACTTCCATCCTTGACTCCAAGCTAGTTACCATCCGGATTGCCAAGCTTTGTATTCCCTCTTGAAAGTCTTGAATTTGTACTTTAATATCCTCAATAAGCTTCTCCATGTTTTGATCCATGAGATCTGTGGTCTATTCCCTCTCTGTTGTCTATCAGGTCAATCTATAACTAAGTCATATGACCATTCAAGCTTGTAAGAGGATCACACAACTTGTCCATTCTTTCCCTTTCTTTTGGTGGGAGGGTCAAAGTCACTTCATCAAATTTCATTGAAGACTTCCTCCATGTGAGAGCTTATCATTATTTTATTTAAATTACTTCACACTCATAACCTTAATCTAATACCAACTATCATGGGCCTAGTATTTTTGATAAGCTCTCATGCATCACTAAGGCAACTCATCCCTTGGATATTGCTAAATCAGCCTCTTTCTTACCTTGCAAGTGATACTAATAGTTTAGGAGCACATGGAACCAAAAAGAATACTAAAAAGAAAAGGACTTACTATTCAAAAAAGTAGTATACAACTTTTTGTGGTTTGCAAATGAGGCCACCTTCATTTTTATACATATCAATGGAAGTATCTAGAACATTAGAAGGTTTTGATTCTTTAATTCTCTAAAACCTTTTGCACTTTAATTGGAAAGAGATGTCATGTTAGAAATAGTGCTCTAGGCATATCATATGGACATAGTATTTTAACTATTTGTGAGAACTAATTATTATGATGATTTGCATGTTTATTATATATAATGTCCTTGAATAATATTATTAATTATTCTAAATGTCCTTAATTGGTTATTGTTATGGGAATAATAATATTGAATAAAAATTAGTATAAAGTTATATTAATAATCATGGGATGAATATGTGTATAAGATACAAATCAAATTTATATCTATTTGTTGAGAATAAATATTGGATATACCCGTATTGATATAAATACATGGATCAAAGTCATAAGTTAATCTCTAATAATTGTGTCATTAAATCCTTTGACTTGAGATCTCTATAGTTCTCAATATAAGGAATATTATTTTTTGATATAATCAAACATTCTTTTTAATCAGATGACCATAAATGTTATACTTAAACATAATAAAAATTATATAGGGAGATATGAGCGATTAAGATGGAATTTATCCCTCTTATTATATGAGAGATATTTCTGGGTCCCCTTGATAATTAAGATTGAGAAATGCATGGATGTGCACAAATGAATTGATAAAGATCAATGGTATTTGTTTAGTTAGTCTGATTAGGTTTCGAGTAATCAAAGATAGAATAATATAAGGTTGACTTGATCTATGCCTTATATTCTATCAAGATATCATGAGACAAAAGAATTATGTTATTAGTTATATTAATGTTGTCTCGGATCATGAGCTTTTCATTTAACTTGGATATTCATAAAAGTTTGCTAGTGACCACTTATGACTTATAGGATCAAAATGTGATATAGGCCTACAGTCAATGTTAATTGAACCTATAGGGTTGTACATTAAGAACGAATAATAATAATTATGGTTTTTTACTTTTTTAGTAATTTAAAATGATGAAATTATTTTAAATTATAAATAACAATTAATTGTTATTTAAATTCAAATTAATTTTTATAAAGTTTAAATTCATGATTTAAACAAATAATTAATCTATTATATTTTTTTATTAGATAAGGAAATAATCTATAAAGGGTTTTTTTAAAGAGTTTTAAATATCTAATAATATATAAATTTGTTTCCTTATCTAATAAGGGTTTGAATTTAAATTATTATTATTTAAAAGAGTTTTTAATATATAATAATATAAAATTCATTTTTTTACTTAAACCCTAGCAGACTCATATGTGTGTGTGTGTGTGTGTGTGTGTGAGACATATATTTATTAGCCATCGTATTTTACTCTAAGAACAACCAAAACAAAAAGAAAGAAAAGAAAAACCCTAAATTCATTTTGAGAAGATAAATTTGAACTAGCATTTAACAAAATCATTTATTATTTGTTTGTGTATGGATACTTGTAGAGGGTGGTTATTTTCAGAAAGGCAGCACCTTTGAAAATACAAATAAACCAAAGACGTAGATTTTGAAGGCTTGACGAATCAATTTACAAGAGGTAAGTGTTGTTTACCCTTCCTTCGATTTTTATGAAATGCATGTGATCCTTGGCGAGTTAAGAGATAAAAATTTTAAATTATGTCATGTTTATGTTCCAATTAGATTTGATATTCTACCCATTCCCCAACAGGGTTCTCCATGTTTCTACAAATTTCTCACCTTTTTATAGAGATTGCCTAAGGGTTATTTGCCTTCATTTGATGGAGACGGGAGCCCTCCATAAGTGCTAGTGTGACATAATTATGCCTAGCACCAAACTGTGGGGATAAAAAATGAATTAGTCTATCATAAGCTCAAATACAAGGCAATGGCTATGCATTAAGCCATGAATTTGGAGTTAAATAATGAAAAGAATAAGGAAAAGCTTCAAGGCAAATTCATGACTTCACTCATCACTATGATTTGGGAGTTATAGGAAAAGAAGGGAAAGGAAAGGATGAAAGGTAAAGATATGGTTGTACTCAGTGTTGTGACTTTAGGAATCTTGAAAGCAAAGGACCAGCATAGAATAATGAGCCACATCATTCACTAAAGTTGGGGCATCCAACAAAGAAAAATCACAAGAAATAAGAGTACTTGAAGCAAGACTAAAGAAAAAAACAAACAAGAAGGAAAAAAAATATACTAAGAAGATAACTTAGACATCAAAGATCTCTAATTGAGGAAATTAGCTTTTAATAATCTAGCTATGAAACTTAAACATAACACTGCTTGGAAGGCAACCCAATGATTCTTTTTACCACATGTATTATGTTATAAATACCTTTATCTACCACATAAATAAATATATATATCCATATATCATAAATATAGTTGTGAAACTTAAACTCTACTATGACTATCAATATGTCCACTTGAAGTTGGCCTACTATTTTAAAACTCTATGACACTCAAACTTAATCATATTATTTCTTAGAGATTATGAAGACTTTGTGTTATAGAGGGGAAAGTTAGTGTTTGGAGATGAGCTATTGTTTTAATATGAGAATTTATTTGTTATGCAAACTACTAAATATTCATAGGTATTTTAGTATATTATGATGATGTGTAGGTAAGAAATAAAAAAAATTCTAGATTGATTTTATGACTTTGGAGTTTTGGCAAGTTTTGATGAATAGTCAAAAAATTTATAATTCTTTGGAGTTGTTTTGCTATAAGAGTAGAACATTGTATCTTGTGAAGTTGTGGCATCCATTATTAGTCGAAACTCTGCCTAAAAGGTCATGGAGATCTTTATACGCTATGACCCTACCAAATTATTAGCATAATACTTCCATTATATGATATATTTTTAGTGGCTATGCTATTATTATGGATTCAAAATTATACTTTTTTCATAAATTTTAAATGACTGATATTAATATTGTATTGCATCAAACAAATACCTCATCAATGCTACATGTTGCAACCATGTTCTAGTACTAAGATTTTATATTTAATATGGTTTGATAGTATCAAGTCAGAGTTGTGGTCCTTCTACAAGGCTATGACTTTTAAGCAACAAAATATTATAGAGACAAAACTACTCCAGTCAAAACCATAGTAATTATTTAGAGAAATAGTTTTTAGAACACTAAAAATTATATATGTTATTTCTAGAGTATGGTTATTTTTCAAGACCATGACTATTATCCACAAAGAAAGATAAAGATGTGATGTTTATATTGGATATAATTGTTAGTGTCATCGAATTCATATAGTAGCACACCAACATCATATATGACAAAAGTAAAGTCCAATGTTGTAGCCACCCACAATGTCATGGATACTTGAGACACTTGAAAATCAAATTATGTGTCAGCCATTTCTAAAGCTACTGCTACAAAATATGCAAGAGAGACCAGCTCAATACCACATCTATTTCCCATGGACACAACCATATACTAATCTTGGAGGTCCAAAGTCAATGTCACTTCTTTTTTATAGCATCATGAATATAAAATAATATGAGAAGCCTTTTACCATGTAATGACAATTTTTTAGTTTTATGATACTTTATTAAAGACAATAAGACATATACATGAAGCCATGACCACTTAATTGTACTATAACTTTATGTTATAAATACATTATGCCCAAGTCTTGGTCATTGTCAACATTGTGATTTTTTGTTTCAAAAAGTTTAGGATATAGTCTAAATTCATAGATATTTTCTAAAGTTACAACAACAAGCTTAAAAGATGAAAGTCAAAATTATGACTTTCTTTTAAAATTCATGGCTTTCTACATGAAGTAATATAGAGTTACCCGAGTATAAAAATAAAATATTAAGAGCATATAAAAAAAGAACTCTCAATTATTTCTTTATCTCCCTTGCGCAACAAGCAAAGTCATGGTAGCTACCAAATTTTAGGAGCTAATTTAAAACTCTCAATGGTTTCCAAAAGCAAGTAAAGTATGCAAGACTTAATACAATCTCTAGAATTAGGAGGATTAGCTTTCAAACTCCCCATTTCCTCAACTCTAGGATAGATTTAAAAATTTTTATCAAAATAGCATGTGATCTAGGGTTTGTGTAAATTGATATATGTGATGTGATAATGGTTTTTATTTATGAATAAATGTATTTGATTTATTATGTATTATATATATTGATGGATAGTGATTAAATAGAACTTGAACTAGAATTTTGACTATTCTTATGTTTATTTGAGATTATTGTAGTGGATAATGATAAATAAACCATGAGGCTCACTTATGCATATGTCTAAAAAAAATGATAACTCTTCCAACTATGATGCACTAGATTGACCTATGCATTGAAACCTAAAGTTGAGTATGTTAATAACCATGAGTATGGTGCTTAAGATGTTGAAATGTGAATACTTTGGCATACCAATCCACTATACACGTCTTAAAAGAACTAGTAGTTAATTGAGATTAAACCTGTTTGCTCGTACGATAATGAGGGTGGCCCGATGTTCAGGAATGTTACATTGTGCTTTCTATTTAAAGCAGTGTGCATCCTCGCTTTGGAGGGCTTATGGTGGAGAATTTCTAGACAAAATAAATCATATGTTATAAAGATTATTTGATGCATGCCGAACAAGGCATCACGATGAGCCACTATTTTTTAAAGAGATTCACTTTTAGTATGAGTGTTGCATCATCACTAAGGAAAAGAATGACATTCAGTCCACAAGACATGTTATTGTGACTCACAATATTATAATAGCACTCTTGAGTTACTTTTGCTCATATGATTCCTATTAGTGAAATCTAAGGGAAGTATATGTTAATTATGCAAGTATGGTACTATGAAGCTACAAATAAAAATACTTACAACATGTCAATCCTTGATCTTTATGATATATGAGGCTAGATAATAAGAGTGAATATTAAGAAACTATCAAGGGAAGTTAATGGAGTTGCTTAAAAGGTATGAGATTGTAAATAACTTTTGCATAGAGATGATTTATTATCTCGATGATAATGTACTGAGGGTACTACCATTGGGACATGTTCAATGGTGACAACCATATTATATCTCATTAGGGCAAGGAGTTATTTCATAATACTTTAATCTTCATTCTTTATCCAAACATAATATAAATAGAGTCAATTTAAACATAAAATATATAAATTGAATGAATAAACCCATGGACATAAGATTGTTTATAATCCAAATATCCATTTTACTAGAAATAAATTATCTCACTATTGAATAACCCAAACTATTGATATGGTTCCTATGAGATTTATTCTGAGATAATATTTCTTTTTACTACTTGTTTTATTCATGTACTTATGGATTTTTATTGACAGAATATTTTTTTAATGAATTCTTGATATATCACTTAATTGATAAAATTATGCGGCATAAAAAGTCACAATAAGTTTCCCATTAATTCATATGTCATTCCTTTCAGAAAAATGTAATATGAGAATTTGTATAACCTTAAACTTTGCAAACATTTATTAACAACATCTCATCCTCTTGGATCAAAAAATAAAAACTTTGACTATTATATATGTTATTGCATTTCCTAATTTTATTTTTTCATTAATTTTTGATTCTTGCATATTCTATCAGGTGAGATATTACACCTAGTTATTCTTATCTACATTCCTCTAAGTAGAGAAAAGGTTTAAATCTTTAAATGTTTCACTATCATTCATTGTTAGGATATGGACTATCAAACTCACTTCTTTATTAGCTATTTATGATATACTTGTTTATATTTGTCATGTGATATGTTTCCTATCAATAAATTAGTTTCAATCTTCCATGTAAAGCTAATTTTTATTCTAATTATTTTGAATTTTAGGAACTAGTGTTTAGGAGGATTGATAGTATTGAATAAAACACACACACACACACACACACACACATATATAATAAAATTTGTTTGGGGTACTATGAATGAGGTCATCCTATTTGTATATCTGTTTCAAATTTTTTTTAAACCAACCTATCATTTATTTTTCCAAGTGAAATATGCTAATTTGCAAACAAATATTGTACATATTTTATTCTTGAAGCTTAAGAATCAACTATTTAATTTATCTTCATTTTATTGATATTTAGGATCAATGTCAAACATATCTAAATGATGAGACAATCCAAAGTGGTTATTTTTCTTCAATGTTTTTGTAGTGATACTTTATAAAGAAAATGGGTTGGCTAAAAAATATATTTATTAGTAGTTGGAGCATTCTTTTACAAATGAGATGCCTAAATGTAATTAAAAAGAAATAATTATCTCTAACATATCTTATAATTAGTATATCTATTTCAAATTTTTATTTGACTTTAGTTCTATTTCAAAAAATTTATCTAACAAAAAGATTTTCTTCATTATAAAAATAAATGTTTGATTATATTGCACTTATCAATATTCAGAGTCATAACTTATTGGCTATCCTTCTACTCAAATAGGTTGTAATGGTTTTGGTGGTTCTTCCAAACTATAAAAATGGATGTGTTGTAGTATGATCAATTTTATGGTTGTTTGAAACTCTCAATAACAATGTCATGATCATGGGAAACCACTCTCTTTGTGAGAATAGAAAATTATGTTTCTATAATTCTATCACATGTTCACTTGGTTGATAAGTAGAGCTTTCTTTGCAAGCTAACTCATACTTTTCATATATTTAAGGCATCTAATTTTGAGGTCCTCCAACCTTCGAGAATATGAAGTCATCTTTGATCACATATGAAACTATTTGATACATCATCCACATAATGCAAAAAATCAAAAGAATCATTCAAATGTTATTTGCAAAATTACTAGTTCACATATTTTTTAATAGTTTCTTCATTGACTCTGATATCCCCTTACAAAAATAACTTACAAACATGTAGGTATCAAATCAATGGTGTAGGAAAGAAATTATAACTTTCATGAATCTTTCTCAATACTCATAAGATTTCTCATTCTCCATAGCTATAAAATTTATAATTTTCTTTTTTAACAAACTCTTATGATGAACTAGAAATTTTTTTTTCATGAACACTAATTATAGATAACCCCATGTCTGAATAGTTTAGGTCTCAATGAATGAATAAATCTTCTCCTTATCCTTCAAATTCATAGTAAAAAGTTCCACTCACATCAAATAAATTCAAGTTCCCCCCCACCTAGAAGATTTTAGACACTTTTTAAAAATATCTCAAGTGTAAGAAAGGGTTTTCAATCCCCATTGTATGAAAATAAAAAGAATTCACACAAATTATGTCAAATAGTTACATGTTAATTGGTTTCAAAATATACAAAAGGTGTTCTTGCTTCTAGAGGATGCATACAATTATTCATAAAAAATGATAAATATCGTGATTCCTCTCATTATACACATTTGAACATGTTCATCTTCATGCGGCTTTATTGTTTTGAAAAAATTACTTTACTAAAGTTTCCAAAATAATCAAGTTAATTTTCTCCAATTTTTTTCAAATGTTGTCAATTCAAGGTAACACCAACACTTTGACATTATCCCTATCAACAATTCATTTTGATCACCCACTCAATTTGGTGAGGTCAAAAATAATTTATGAACTTTAACTTTCATTATGAGATATGATCAAGGATTACCTAACATGTGAACCCACATAATATATGATTTAAGTCTATCCACTTGGATAAATTAACTTAGTGTAGTAGATAAGAAAGAGAAACATAGATAAACTTTGTTGGTTGTCGAGAATCCTAGGAGTTCAAATATAGTAAATGCAATTTCAATAGTATTAAGGTATGAAATATTAGGTTTTCAATTAGTAAAAAAGTGTTATAATTAGTTAAGTAATTTCAAAAGATTAATTCCACTCTATAAATTTGGTTTATCTGATTATAAATAATAGATAATATTTTTAAAAAAATGATGAATCTAACTTTAAACATCCATGATATTTTGATAGAATATTAAATAACATTTAGTTTTGTTAATCTAGGAAAAAGATATAGGAATTTGTAAAGTAACCATACAAACTCAAAAATGTATAATAAGAAATTCACAATCATAATTATTATAGATTATGCATCTAAAATTTTCCACTCCCAAGACACATGCAAGATCTAACCACATATCCCTTGGATCATGATCTCTTGAGGATATACTACTAGGGTTCTATAAAGGGTTGATTGAGAAGAAAAGAGTGAAGAAGAAAAAAATATGATAAAATTACAAAATAAATTCTAAATGATAAAAAAACATCAAAAAACATGCAATGATAGTCTTAGCTCTCATTTTGTAGTTCTCATACAATTCACATGTATTCACAATCCATTCACTAAAAAGAAAAATCAAAAGGATACAGAATAACCCAATAACTAGACGAGTTCAAAGTATTTTTCAGCAATTCACGAGTATTTGCGAACTATTTACACCTCCTTCCTAGAAGTTGACTTTGGAATCTAGCAAGGATTTGTAAGTTATCAAACCATTCTGCCACATATGAAATGCCTATAATTTTTCAAGTTCTTGTGAACATTTGTAGTTTTCTACTTAAGTAACATGATCCCTCTCATTTGACAAGTGCTTCTCAAACTTTTGAATTCTTTATTCATTAAAGTAGTCTTTTTTTTTTCCACAAGTGCTTGGGAACTTTTAAAGCCTTCTATGCACTAATGTAGTCTTTCAAATTTACACTTTCTAGACCAAGTTTGCATCACCTTGTAAATTTACACAAGTGCTTGTGACCTCAATTTTCACCTTGATTTTAATGCTTTCTAATTCTTCCTACTCAATTGTAATGTACACTCTTATAAGATCAAAATGAGTGCTAAAGAAAGCCAAAATACCACAAACTCTTGCAAAAACAAATATATTACAATTAATGACCCTTAACATACACATTGAGGTAATTATAAGTAATTACTAGTAAAGGTAGTTAAGTCAGAAAAAAATAACTACTTACATTTGTACATTTTGGGTAGGAATGAAAAATACTTAGCTTCATTTAGAAAAAAAAAGAATTTAATCATTTAAATAAACAAACTAAATAACTAATATGCTCGATGATCCCTAATATTTGACAATAACTTATGATGTATCTATTCACTAATGTAGTCTTCTAGTTCTACAAGTACTTGAAAACTTTTAAAGCCTTCCATGCACTGATGTATTGTTTTAGATTCACAAGTTATTTCAAACAGATAAATTTTTTGGTCTACTAATACACTTTATAGCCCAAGTTCACATCACTTTCTGAATATACAAGCACTTGCAAACTCAATTTTCATCTTGATTATAATGCTTCCTAATTCTGCCTACTTATATTATACTTTTACACTTTTATAAGATCAAACTAAGAACTAAGCCGTGACAAAAATGCCACAAACTCATAAATAATTATTACTAGTCAAAGTAATAATTACTATGAATTATGAATAATTACCAATCAAAGTAGCTGAGTCATAGGAAAATCACTACTTACATTTGTATTTTCTGATTTTTGAGAAATAATCAAACATACTGAACTTGTTTTAGAAAAATAAAATAAAATTTAATCATTTAAATAAATGAATTAAATAACTAATTTGGTAGTCTAATCTTCATTGTCCTTAACTAACTCATTGTTGAATAGTCCATGGGCATTGGTGCTTAAATTCTTTTTTCACACCTTTTTCTTATTTGCTAGGGTCTTTTATATAAATCACTCATACAATATGTATCATGTGTTCTTTTTGCTTTATCATGGAAGAATCTTGGGTGCAAAAAGTAAATCGCTACATGCAAAGGTAGATGATTGTGAATCTCTCAAATCTCATCAATGATTTTGAAGATTTCTTTGTACAACTCTTCATTTCTTTTAAAACTTCTCATAATTGAATCTGCAACGTTATCCATGACCTCATATGTATATCCCATATATTTTTTCTCACCATCATCTAAATGAAATACATGAACATGTAAACACATCTTTTCTCAAGTTGTTATTCCCTCTCTCTTTTCCTCATTTATTATTTGACCAATCAAAAAGTAGACATCTTTGTCAAATTATATTTGTATTCATGTAAGCGGGTTAATATGATGTAAATAGTTACAAATTGAGTCTTAGCATGCAGAAGAAATTCTTTTTTGTCTAGTAAAATGTCTCATGACATAATAAGATGAGCAATTTTAAATATACTCATTTAGTGATATTGCCTTCTCTAGTGTGTTCTTGATATTCAATAGCTTTCCCATATCTTCCATTGGTGAGGTAATGAGTAGTATATTACATCCAATACAAATGAAACCATTTTAATTCTAACAAACTTCTAATCTTAAGACTATAAAAAAGTTACCTAAGTTTTCAAGATAAATATTCAAATCTTAAAATTGAATAATAAATCAAGAAGTAGTATAGCTACTTGTCATCATGGGGCCTAAGTAATTGTTTTTTATAACTTGAATAATATTCTCATTGCTAATTTGTTCTATCCATTTGTCAAGTCACTTAGATATTATTTTTCCCATCTTAGTTATATAATTTCAACAAAATTCTTTCTTTCTATCAGTCCATCCAATTGATATAATTGAACATACATTTTTTTCTATTTTTATATATTACCCTTCATCAAATCTTTGCAAGATTTAGTTTTTTTTCTTGAGGTTAGCAACTCTTACCTCATGAATAATCGATCCCTTCATCCCTATACATATTGGCCAATAGTATTGAGAATTGATTGTAAACTTGGATATGTGATTGCATTAAAAAAAAATCAATCTCATACGCTACCTTATGATAAGCTAGTAAGCTCTTTATGTTGCTTCTTTTTTGTAAGCATCGTTGATATTTCGGTTCATCTTCCTACTTTTTTAGTTTTGAATATTCATTTCCACATTAAGAATGCACACATGATCTATGAGACCCTTTTATCTTGGTCTTTTTGTAGTATGCATCCTTTAGCTACTTCCTCCTTAGTTGGTACCTTCACTAAACATTTTGGTGTCATCAATTCTACTATTGATATCCTCATCCAATACTTCATCTTCAAAACTAACTAAATTATCAGTATTCCCTCTCCATTTTATTTTATCTTTTTGATTTTTTTGGGAGCTCATATACTCCATTTCTTCTCTAATATGACATGAACATTTTCTATCTTTCTTGGCATTTTTATATCCAACAATGAGATGTTTGTGTCTATATATGCCCCATTTGGTTATTTTGCTACAAAAAAATGTTTCTTGATGTTTAATTTTTTTTCCATTTAACAAACGAACATATTCTCATCCATGGTTTTTCTCCCTTTGGCACTTGAGCCTACTTAAGTTTGATTATCATTATCCATTCTAGTAATGAAAATAAAGTATTTACACTGTATGTTATGATAAGATTAAGAAAAAACATATTGCATCAACAACAAAAACATAGAAAGATATTAATTTTAAAAAAATTATTTACTTCTATGTCATATATATTTCCTAGATAAAAATTTCTAGGCATTATTCTTCTTTTCTACACACAAGGATATTATAGGTGTCAAAACAAAATCATTATGGCACCGTTACAAGTGATCCAAATGGTTTCAATATGGTCACCAAACCATGTTTTTTGATAAAAAAAATCATCAAGCATTAAGTGCGTCGCATTTTCTCATGAGGTGCATGTGTCACCTGAGGTTCACCTTGCTGAAGTTGTGTGCCTCATGTGAAGATTCCTCACCATACCTTAGGTGAGGAATCAAGCCATTAACCCGTAGGTCACATCGCTTCGCCCTTCACCTAGGCATGAATCAATAATTATGATTAAAACTTCATGACATCCACATTGTCATCAAAAATCATCAAAATGAATTAAATATGAATCAAAAAATAAGAACATAAATTGGCTACCTTTTTTTTTGAAATAACTAGTTTGTTTGTGTAAGAGAAATAAATTGCAGGAGTGATTAAGTTTGGAAGATTTGTGTTTTGGTACATCGAACACAATATATTTGGAAAAAGGAACTTAACTTTTCATAATAAAAAAATATGCACCAGACTCTAAAATAATTAATTTTAAGTGCAATCATGTCACATGTGGATCACATGCCAAGTCATCTCTCCCATTTCTCCCCGTTCCCCTTGTCCCCCCTATATCTGTCAAATAGGCCATGTCAGGCACATCATATCATAGTATTTATCATAGGTCACGCAATGTTAGCATGATTCTAAAAAGGAGCAGCTTGGAATGATCCTTTGATTGTCTTTTGGGCATGTCATGTTGGTCAGGCTAACCCAATTTGTTCTAGGCTAGCCTAGGTTCAGTCTAGACTAGCCGGTTCTACCAATTAGACTGAAATTGTCCTGCATGGGCCATAGTGCCAAGCTATGATATGGAATGCCTCCCATGTTTAAATGTTTGGCTCAACATGGCCTGAGCCATGTTGTGTCAACTAGGCTAAACGACCTAGTTGATACCTTAACCCCACCAACACCAATCCCCCCCACCTATTTGTCCCCCTTATACCCCTATTTTTCCCTTGTTCTCCCCACAATCTCCCCTCATTCTTCCTCTAATCTTGTAAATTTAAGATGCCAAAAACATATCCACGAATTTCAAATGCCAATAAAACTTTTTTGATGAAAAGAACAATTTGTGCCTGGCATTGAAAATGACATGCATGTTTTATCTATATTTTATGTATGTATGTATATCTCTTCTCAAAATATATATTCATATATCTTTATGCACATTGAAATTTATTTTTGTAAATACATGCAAATGTGTATACACTATCATACATATATATACATATATATCTCCATATTTACATATGCATATTGAAATTATGGTGTGTGTGTGTGTGTGTGTGTGCGTATAAGCATATATAAATATATATGTAAGTGTTTGCATAAATGAATATATATATATATGCAAATATACTGCACAAAAGTATATTTGTGTAGTAAGTATGACTTGTGTATTTTTATGCATATTTATATGTATGTACAAACATGTGTGAAAATATATAAATTTGAGTAATATGCATATTTATATAAATGTATATATACTAATATAAGCACATATATATATGCTTCTATTCTATATAAATAAACACACACACACACACACACATATATGAATGTATGTAAAAATTATAGTTTATGCATGTGTAGAATTTAAGCATCTATACATCCAACATCAATATTATAAATTGTATTTATAGCATATTAATATTGTAAATTATGTGTAATGCATATGTATAAATTGTAGAGTTTTTAAAAAATATTCATGGATATTGCATGTAAACATATTCATTTTAAATAATATATTCTAAGACAAAGATCAAATCAGAATCATTTAGTGTATACCTTAATTATTCGAAATGTTGTTGTAAGTTAGAACCATCTCCCTTGTCGCCTAGTCCTCCATCATCACAAGGAAGAAGATGCATAATAAATCGAGGGTATGTGCATCTTTTTCCAAATATTTATTGAATGTAATTAATAAAAGATAATAAATAAAACACATGTCGCATCACTTACAAAAGTGATGTGATATGTTCTCTTATTATTTATTTAAATTATATTAAAGATCCAATTTAAGTTAATTTATATATATAATCAATTAATTAATTCAGTCTTAATTTATTTCAATAAATAAAATGAATTAATATACTTATTATCAAATTAATTATTTTGATTTTATATGCACACATACTCTAAAAAATAAACTAAATCTTCAATTATAAGTCTTATATTTTTTATGGCATTAGACTATGAAAGAGACTTTGACATAAATAAAGATATCAAGCTCTCAATGTGATATATATATATATATATCATAATTCACATTAATTATACTTCGTATCATTATAAAATTATAATTACACTTACTCACTTATTTTAAACAACTTACGTCATTTGTTATTCAACACTAATTCAACTCTCCGTATTAAGATTATAGATACCCATTAAATAAATTATATTATTGATAATTCAATTCAATCAATCTCTTATATATTACCTCGAGACCTTTCACATCTTATTTGATATGCTGGATCAAAATCTAAATACATAATTTGCCAATATCAAAAATTATAAGCATCCTCAAAGAATATCAACACTCCTTTTTATAGGATATATATTCTATCAATAATCAATATTCACTATATAATTGATAAAGTTATCCAATCCATTGAGTATATTAATATAATAATAATTTTTACCTTTTATGAATCAAAATAACCATTAATATGTATACGTATTTATCAATTACATTAAGATTAAGAGTAATAATATTTGCAATAATTATGATTAGTTTTTTATTTTAAATGTCAATATAAAATAGCTATACTTCTTTGGTCTCGTTCAATACACATATATGCACTAACATAAAATATTTGAATTACACAATTTCACATGGTCAAGATAAACATACTGAAATCATATATTATAATCTTATTGACAAAGTGCCAACTCCAACTAGATTGTGAACAGTAACCTTATATTTCATAAGAATCGATGATTTGCTCTTTCATATATAACTAAACTCTATGTATCAAATCATCTAATATGTAGAATAAAGGATCGATGTATATCTCTTATAAATATAATCTCACCTCATTGTCATTTAGAAGAAAACCAAAACCAATCTAACAAATAAATAAAAGGAATAATAAATAAAAAATAGTTTTTAGTGTAAAATAAATCTAGCATAAACTATAATATATGCCTGTGTATTTACAAAATATCGTAAATTATATACATTAAATATAAATAAATAAATGTGCGTGTGTGTGTGTGTGAAAAGAATATTAAGAGTTAAAGCATATGTTACAAATTCTAAAAAAAGAAAATGCATAAAATTTTGATGATAATTTGTTTTGTGATTTTAATTAAAAATAATTTTTATTGATTAAATATATGAGCTTGTATGTATTGTAAATACTTATTTTTTTTAATTTTTATATTCAAAATAGGGAGATTTGTATTTTGGTGTATCAAGCACAAGATAATTTTAAAAAAGACCATAGTTTTCAAAATTTTAAAAAAGTACACTAACATCTAAAATAATTATGTTTTGGTACACCTAAAATTGGAATCCCAATTTTGATCTCAGCAATAATTTTAAAAAAAAATTAGAAACACAATTATCTCGATTGTCGTCTAGACGTCTACCATACTCTTGGAGATTCAAATACTTGACCTTCTTCTACAAAAACTCATGAAAATTGTCCCAGCTTCAAGCATCATCTAAATTTCAAGTAATATAAAAATAAATATAAATACATACATATAAATTAATATATATATATAAAGATATAAAGATATAAATATAACAACACATCAATATATCAACATATAATTAATATATAAACATATAAAGATATAAACATATATAAATATAACAACACATAAAGATATCAATATATAATTATATAAACATATAAAGATATAAACATACAAATATAGCAATATAAATAAATAAATATGTGTGTGTGTGTTTATATATATATATATTATTTATTTATTTATTTATATATTTATATATTTATATATTTATATGTTTATATATTTATATATTTATATATTTATATATTTATATATTTATATATTTATATATTTATATGATTATATGTTTATATGTTTATATGTTTATATGTTTATATGTTTATATGTTTATATGTTTATATGTTTATATGTTTATATGTTTATATGTTTATATGTTTATATGTTTATAAGTTTATATGTTTATAAGTTTATATGTTTATATGTTTATATGTTTATATGTTTATATGTTTATATGTTTATATGTTTATATGTTTATATGTTTATATGTTTATATGTTTATATGCTTATATGTTTATATGTTTATATGCTTATATGTTTATATGTTTATATGCTTATATATTTATATGTTTATATGCTTATATGCTTATATGTTTATATGTTTATATAATATTATATTTTATATGTTTTTATATTTATATGTTGTTATATTAATTTATATGTTATTGTGTGTGTGTGTGTGTGTGTGTGTGTATATATAATTTCAAAAAACACAAACTCTAAACATGGATAAATTATAATGACTAAAATAATATCTAACACAAACCCTAAACATGGATAAATGATAATAATTGAAAAAAATAGTCAAAAAAACATATTAACCAAACAAAATAACATAAATAAGAGTTGTAGAAGAAAAATCATAATACAACAGTGACAACAAAATAATAAATTAAACTATAGAATTCTTGCAAGTATTTTTTATTCATGTTCTTTCTTATTGCATCTATAACAAAATACAATCTATTTGTTCATCATTTGAGATTTAGGGTATTTCTTTTATGGTCTTCTAGGTGGATGTTTGGACTTAGAAGGAAATAAAAAGAAGTGAATTCCACCAAAAATATCATGTACAATGCCATCATCACAAACTGATGGCATGTCATGTGTGTCTATCCCTTAAAATGAGCCTAAATATATTAATTTTTTTCTTTTCAAATTTATACCAATCATCAACAAATCCAATCATAGATTTCCCAATTGATAGTAATACCGTGCATGCATCCTCACATGGGATACCTAATATTACTAACCTTTACAAGCATACTTTCTATTAATAATATTAATATTAATATAAACTGATCTAATGGAAACTCTGAAAATATCTTTCATTAATTGAGAAACAAATAATGATTTACCTTTGGTAATATTGGATATTATATGATCTTTGATTTTAGGGCCAATAATTCATTTCCAACCAATTGCCTCTTCCTTATGCTTAACCAACATTGCACTTAACTTTATCATATACTCCATTAAAAAACTATAAATTCAATAATATCATTTAATACAAACCTAAGAAAGTTTCATTTTATCCTATCTTTTTTTAGGAAACTTACATTGCCCAATTTTCTGACTTATTTGATTTGACCTGAACTATGAAATCTTCATTAAATTATGTAAGTTCTACCAAGCATTCATTATAATCATAATTCAACCTAACATTATGTTTACCCAAATGACTACTAAAATTCTTTTTAAAGTCATAATAACAGTAAGAATAATTTTTATTACCAAATAAATATGGAACTACATGCAAAATAGATGGAAGTCTATCAGATATAACAACATCTCTATCATCAATAACTATTTTATGATTTTCTAAAAACCAAAAAAAAATTATTATAATTCTCTAAATATATCACCCCAAATACTAAAGGAAACATCAAATCATTCGCATCATATATTATTGTAGAGAAAAAAACTTTACCATAAGACCAACTCTTTTGAGATGAGTAGATAGTAATAACACGGTGACAACACAGCAAAATTTTTAATAGATATAGAATACATAATGAAAAGTTACTCTAAATGCTCATCTTCTGAATAAATATACTTCATAATACTTTTTTGGGTTTGTTTCAACAATACGCTCACAGATCCAAGATAATAATTTATAATAATTTTATGAAAGTCCACATATATGTTATTCACCTTCTCCTTATCATGTCATGCTTGATTGTAAGATAAGTTCAATGTATGATTTCAAATAAAATCTTACATATTTATTCTAGTAGATAAACAAGAATTGATTGGATAACATTATAAATAATAACTAATGATCTACTAGATTGAACAACATGCATAAATATAATAATATCCTCTAAATAACAATTATGAAAGTTATTAAAAGTATACACTCAAACAACTTTAGAATTTTCCATTTCTTGACCCATGATTTACCAAGGATAATCAATGACATAGTATAACACACTCATGTTTCTTTGGAAATTTTTCTTAATTTTATATTTAATCATCCTCCTAAGGACATTAAGTAAACTGCATCATGAAATTCACTTGCACTTAAAAATATTTTCCTATACCCCATAATAGCATTATCGTATCAAGTTATCTTACATGTAGAGTCATGTACTTTAGCACATCTCGATGAAAAATTATAATAATTAATAAATGTATCTGAATTCCTTGTGTAGATGCAATGACACATGCACTTTCATCATGTATGGAATTAAAATCATCAATTAGGATGTATACACATGATAATTAAATAAATTTCAAAATTAAAAAAATTTAAATATAATATCAACAACAAAGCTATTATATACATACAAATGTATAACATATTACCTTGTCATTTAAAAGACATTTTTGTTTGTAGCAACAATTGGGGTCAAAAAAAATACCAATAGATTTCATTAAAACATAATATATTTGACATAGATTTTGGTGAATATTTGTTTAATTATGAAAAAAATAAAATTTATTTTTTTCAAATAGTTTGTGTATTACACCAAAACATAAATCTTTATTAAAGTTTTAATTTGTCATTATGTTGGTATGCTTTTATATCAAAATCATAATTATACAAATTCAAAATTTATCATTATAATATATTTTAAAGGGGGAATTATGTTTTGGGGTACTCCCCCAAATTTTAAAAAATATGAAACTTATCTTTTAACATTTGAAAAAAAGATATCAAACTATAAATAAATTAAAAATAAGGGTACTTGAATTCATGAGTCCTAAACTACCCTCGCCCTTCTTCCCTACCACTCGCCCTTGCCCCTCTCCCGTCTTTTGCCCCTTGCCCATCTCTCCTCACCCCTTGCCCCTCTTTATGAGCTCTATCGTGGAGCTCACTGGAGCTATATGAGTTCCAATGTTGAGCTCACTGGAGCTTTTTGAGCTCCATGATGGAGCTAGTCGAGCTCTGTCGAGCTCCATCGTGGAGCTCCATTTATGGAGCTCATGGAGAAAGGCAAAGGGCATGAGAGAGGGGCGAGAATTGTTTTGGGCTTATGAATTTGAGTGCCATAGTTTTTAATAATTTTATAGTTTAGTATCTTTTTTTTCAAATATTAAAAGATCAATTTTATATTTTTTAATATTTATAGGGGAGCACCCCAAATCATCCTATTTTAAAAATAGGATGATCTACATAATTTTCTCTAATAATTGTAAAATTATAAAAGTAACCTTATTTTTTGAGTTATTTTGAATGCTTTTTTTTTGGACATTTCTATCATTGTATCTATCCAAAACCTTTACATTTATTATGCTCAAATTTTTATTTTTATTTCATTCTTATTTGGCAGCTTGGGTTTCCCATCATGAATGGGGGATATAGTATGTGACCTAGCTCATATTATTGAAAATGTGAATTAGCATGGCTAGACTATTAAAGTTTTTATTACATTATTCTATTGGATGCATATAGTAATCATGCCTTGGTTCATGCTTGGACCAAAAAATAACCTAGCAAAGTTTGCTCATCCTAAGCCAAAGAATAATTTAATGAAAATAGCAATATTGAAAGTAGCCACAATGTGTTGGAGTTTTATAGAATTTGAATATTGAAATGCAATTTCAAGACCCAATTAGTTCAACCCAAACAAACCCAACATATTGTAACCCTAGTTCGATGTCTTAGTTATAAGTGATTGAGTTTTTTCCCAACTCTTTCTTTAACTACACAAAACTAGGTTAGAGTTGGGATTTTAATTCATATGCTAGATATCAAGTGAAAATAAAGTTTAAGTAATAATAATGTCAAATTAAATGATAAATGCTAAAGACTTTTTTACATGTACTAGAAGTCCTTAAAGCACAATACACCCTAAAATTATATTCTAGACCAAAAAATATTTTCTAAGATATAAAATCCTATAGATCAAAAATTCAGCATAAATATGTAAACCTAGGATTTTGGGATGAATTCTTAGGATCTCTTTCCGTGATAAATTTTTGGTGATAAGGTCGGTTCATCAGATTTATGGCTCAAAATCAATAATGCGATTACATACCTATTTTTGAACTGAAGAAGTGATTTTATCTGTAACTTTCAATTTCTTAAAATTGTCCAAACTATAATTCCTTACGGCATATGACCAATAATATCTACACTACAAATAAAAGCACATACCAATAATATCCACACTACACACACTAAAATTATAAATCTATTGTGATTATATATATAATCTACACATACAATGCATAGAAAATCAATCACACGGTAATGCATATATTTAACAAACATGTTGTAATTTAAATACAATCACATAAATAATTAAATTGTCATATTAAAATCAATGTGTTGAGGTGATAGAGGGAGAACCTTGTCCTTTAGTTTCTGGTATACAAAACCATAAATGAAAATGTCAAAAATGATAACTCAGTAAAAATTTGCTCAAAAACCTTGTCAACCACACACACCAATCCATTTTTTGAAAAAACGCACTTACTATTGAAAAAAAAAATGCTTCTACCTATTTCTAAAAATGCAGACATACCCTCACAGCTAAAAAAATGTACATTGCTATTTTTTAGGGAGAATTATGTTTTGGTACTCCATTCATAAAAAACTAAAAAAACATAACTTTTAATATTTAAAAATGGTGCACCAAATTCTTAAGTAATTGATTTTTGGTGCATTTATTTATATTAATATGAAATTACTTTTAATTTTAAACAGAGTAACATAACTAATTCATAAAAGTTATAACTTCAATCAAAGTAACCAGGAGCTCCACAAGCTCATCAAGCTCATAATGAGCTAGATGAGCTTCTAGGAGCTAATGGAGCTCGATGAGCTGAATGAGCTTCAGGAGCTCATGGAGCCTCCAAGAGTTCATCAAGCTCATTACGAGCTCATGGAGTTTCCAAGAGCTCATCAAGCTCATTACGAGCTCATGGAGCTCCTGGTTACTTTGTTTGAAGTTAGGACTTTTATGAATTAATTAGGTTATTTTGTTTAAAATTATGGATAATTTAGTATTAATATAAATTAGTGCACCAAAAATTAATTACTAAAAAATTTGGTGCGACATTTTTTAAATATTAAAAGTTTAGTTCATTTTTTTAATTTTTTTATGAATAATACAATAAAACATAATTCTCCATTTTTTTTAATGATCGTATGGGGGCACTCCACCACCCAAGAAAATGTGGGTGGTGCCTCCATTTTCATAAAGTTTTTATAATACAATAAAACTCTTTGTGAATAATACATGGATGGGGGCACTCCACATCCACCCAAGAGGATGTGGGTGGATGTGGGTGGATGTGGGTGGATGTGGGTGGATGTGGGTGGATGTGGGTGGATGTGGGGGCACTCCACATCCACCCAAGAGGATGTGGATGGGGGCACTCCATTTTTTATGAATAATACAATAAAACTCTTTGTGAAAACAATATTCTTCCCATTTTCATGAAGTTTTTATAAACCATTTTTTTCGTTTTTTTTGTGTTTCTTTTTTTTATGTTTTTTTAAACAAAACATGGGATTTTATTTAATATAATTGGTCTATCATACGTGATGCCTTTAAAAAATAAAATAAATAAAATACACAAATAGACTATCCAACTCGAGAAGACCTAACACTTGAAATGCTAATGCACTTAAAAGAGTCTTTTTTTTTTCAAAGGAAATGTTATTCGTTTACTTATTAATTATTATTATTATTATTATTATTTATGATCATGAGTATAATCGTAGAGTAATCTAACTAGAATAATTATTTTTCTTTCCTTAAACCTATAAATAAATATGTGGGAGATTAATTTCTATCATTTTTTTTCCTTAGAATTAACTGAGGACAATAATTCCTCTGATTGGACTAGCCACCAAGCTAATTTGATTTAAGAAACTTCATTAGTCTAGTCATTACGGACATTTTATTCAAATAGAGATCAAATTAGATCATCGATGTTATAGTTTCGGTGCATTTAAAACAAATTAATTAACAAAATGACATTTAAAAAAAAGTATACCAAAATGAAAAATTATTAAATTTTAGTGCATGAAAATGCATCAACCTGATTATGCCTTTTAAGTTTACAAAAAAAAATTTAACTATAAAACTTTTTAAATTCAAAAACCATAAGGCATAAAACCATTTTATGAAGTTAGAAACTATAACATTGTGTTATGAATTTAGAAATCACGAAACCAATTTATGGAATTAGTAACATCTTTAGATTTTTATAAAACTTTCAAAGACCTCTGGTGGGATTCAAACCAAAGACTTAATATATTTGGCTATGACTCCAACCAACAAACTATTAATATCGAATCAATTGATAAGCAATTTGAAATGACACACACACACACACACACACACTCATATTTAAATATATAAATATGTAAATATTTATAAATATATAAAAAATTTATAAATATTAAAATATATTACTATATAAGCATATATAAATATAAAAAAATATAAAAAATATAAAAAATATAAAAAATATAAACATATATAAATATATAAACAAATATAAATATATAAACATATATGAACACTATAAGAAATAATCAAATTAGAAATGGTCAAATCTATTTCTAATTCCGTTGCTATTTGTAATTTGCGACATAAATAGAAATGGAATATTACTATTTCTAAATGGCTCCTTTTTAAATATTAGAAATAGAAATTACTTGAGCATTTCTGATATGTGATGGAAATTTTTTGTTTCTAACTATAGTGACATAATCGAGATCTCAGTTTCCATTTCTATTCTGATACTGAAATAGTGATGGAATAGAATAGAATTGCAAATTCTATTTCTAAATTAAAAATAGAATTGAAACACCATATTCCATTTCTATTTTATACAACAAGAATATTTTTCATTTGTTATAGTTTTTGTATGATGTATATTATATAAAAATACATACAAAAATCATATACCCTACAATCTCATTTGTACTCGCACATTTTCTCCAATAATATTCACATAACATCCAATAAAAAGTATAACATCAAATAACAAATATCAAATTTCAACTATCCCAGCACACATTTATTATATTCAAAAATAGGAACACGAAAAAAAAAGTTTATCATATCAATTTTTTTTTGCAAAAATATAATAAAACAACATAATAAATAACTATGAGTCATTGTCGAGATGAATATTCTCCTCCATGGATCTGGATGGATCTTCTTCAAAATGATGAAAAAGATATAAAGCTCCTGTCAACTTGCACATATTTTTCTCTATTTTCAAAATTTTTTATTGCATTTTCTTCTCTATTTTTAGTCTTTCTTTTTTTATTTTTTTTATCTCTTTCAATTTGTTTTTGCATCTCTTCATTTTTTTTTGTATCTCCTCATTTTTTATCTTATAATTAACTAAGGACATTAATCCCTCTAATTGGACTAGCTGAGCCAGGCTAATTTGATTTAAGAAACTTTGTTAGTCTAGTCATCACATACATTTTATTCAAATAGAGATCAAATTAGATCATCAATGATGAATTTGTATTTCGGTGCATTAAATACAAATTAATTAACAAAATGACATTTTTTAAATTTTTAAAAATGTAAACCAAAATGAAAAATTATTAAATTTTAGTGCACTAAAATGCATCGATCTGATTATGCCATGAATGATTACAAAAAAATTTAAAATATAAAACATCTCAAATTCGAAAACCATAATGCACAAAACCATTTTATGAATTCAGAAACTATAACATTATGTTATGAATTTAGAAATCATTAAACCAATTTATGAATTTAAAAACAACTTTTGATTTTTAAAAAACTTTCAAAGAGCTCTAGTGGGATTCATACTAATGACTTGATATATTTGGCTATGCCTCCAACTATCCAACTATTAATATTGAATCAATTGGTAAGAGATTGGAAATGACACACACACACAAACACACATACAATCATATTTAAATATATAAATATGTGAATATGTAAATATTTATAAATATATAAAAAATATAAATATATAACTATATAAACATATATAAATATATAAATATATAAAAAATATAAACATATATAAATATATAAACAAAAATAAAAATATATAAATATATATGAACACTACAAAAAAGAAGCAAATTAGAATTGACCAAATTCATTTCTAATATCGTCATAATTTGTAATTAGCGACTTAAATAGAAATGGAATATTTTCATTTCTAAAAGACTCCTTTCTAAATTTTAGAAATGGAGATTGTTTGGCCACTTCTAACATGTGTGATAGAAATTTGTTGTTTCTAACTATACTGATAGAATATGTTTCTTAGTTTTCATTACTATTTTAATACTGAAATAGTGATGAAATAAAATAGAAATGTGAATTCTATTTCTAAATTAGAAATATCATATTCCATCTCTATTTAATGCAACAATAACATTTCCCATCTGTGATAATTTTTGTATGCTATATACAATATACAAATACATACAAAAACAATATACTCTGCAATCTAGTTTGTACTTGCACATTATTCTCCAATAACATTCACATAACATTCAATAAAAAGTATAACATCAAATAAAAAATATCAAAGTTCAACTATCATAGCACACATTTATTACATTCAAAAATAGTAACACGAAAAAAAAAGTTTAACACAACAAATTTCCTTACAAAAACATAATAAAACAACATAATAAACAACTATGAGTTATTATCAAGATGAGTATACTCCTCTAGAGATATTAATGGATCTTCTTCAGAATAATGAAAAAGAGATGAAGTCCGCCAACTTGCACATAATTTTTTTCATCTTCAAATTTTTCTATTGCTTTTCCTTCCCACTTATTAGTTTTTCTTCCTCTCTTTTTTTCATCTCATCAGTTTACTTTTGCATCTCTTCATTCTTTTGTTACATCTCTTCATTTTTTTTCTTTGCAAAATATCTTGAATTTCATATATCTTCTCTCACAATTGCTTATCAAACAAATTATTATAATTGGAAGGTGAAGTTGAAGTGCTCCAAATAGAACTTAGATAAAATGTAGATGCATGGGTACCAAGACCATACATTTGCTTTTTTTTCAACTTCACTCCAATAGCCTGGAAGTATATATGCACAACATCAATCTCGAGAGCCTCTATTGAATGATCTATCAATTGTGAAGTAAGCTACAGATTCTTACAATTGTCACAAAACAATATAACTCATCAGTACTATATTCAGATATAATTTATACCATCACATGAAACTTTCAACACCCTACTATACATTAATATAAAAATAAAGTGGGTCATTATAGTTAAGGTGTACATATATAATAACTCATTAGTAATGCTAAAAAAATATTTAACTTTTGTAATGAATTCATGTGATTGCCAAAAATTATATATATATTTTAATTTATTGATTAATATTTTGTAATTTATATAATACACTAAAAGTACATATTAAGAAACTCACATTAATATCATTTGATTGCTTATCTATAAATACTTCATCATTCTTCTTGTGAATTTGCTTGATTACCTCAAATAGTGTTGGTAAACATTTCAACTCAACCTCATAAGAATAAATAATATTTACTAATGATGTACATATTAATTTTCATAACTTTAGTATCATTTGTATTTGTAAAGTTAAAATCAAAATAAATTAGGAAAGATAATTTTATCAAAACTATTAAATATTGGTTGGTCATCTTTTAACCTTCAATATGTTTGGAAGATCATGATCCTTCATTTGCTTTCTATGATCGATGATTTTTTGATGTCATTTGAGATAAAGCCTTGAACTCCTCACTATTCTAGTATTCCTACCATTTTGTCCAAACATCACAGAAAATACTATTTGATTTTGCATCTTTATCATACTTTTTCTTCATTTTTAAGCTTGTTATCATATCTGACACTAGCCACATGTTTTCATGTATCCTTCATAGAGTTCAACAAAACATTATTCCATTTTCATTATTTCTATAAAAAAACAAAAAAACAAGAATATATTATAATACATTTCTTTTTATAGTATTTCATAAAAAATAATTTCACATATTGATTAATGGAATAAAATTGTACTTCAAATTTTTTCTAATTATATTCTTTTATATTTGGAGGTACTTTGCTCCACTTTATATCCTCTAAAATTAGTTTTTTCTTTAAAATCTTTCCGATTATATGAGATGAAAAATGAATTAACTTGTAAGCAATTTGACATCAATATGTACATATACATACAAACAAAATATACGCATATTTTTATTACTAAGTAAATATTTTATTCATTTATATTATTTATCCTAAAATTTTATAATACAAACAAGTTTTAAATTCTTAATGATAATGTTGGATTAGTAACAACATCATAATTTGTTATTAATTAAAATAACCATATTTTAACCATGATGATTAATTTATATTTTCATGCACAATGTAATTTAAGTTTGTTACAAAAAAAGAATGAAAATGATAATGTATGCATGTAGTGAATTTTTGAAAGGTATATATTATTTATTGTCAATCATGGGTTGAATAAAGATTTTATCATAACTTTGCATGCAAAAAATAGATTGTAAATATTCAGCCATTGTCAATGCTATAGTAGCAATGCATAAACCTCTTAAGATAGATGGGATGAAGCTAACAATACCATATGATGTAGAATGAGATAAAGATGGAATATTAGTAGTAGAAAATTTATGTGTTTCATGATGAGGTGATTCTAATGTATCCTCTATACATGTAGAAGAAAGAGGAGAAATACTTATAGTATTATCATCAATGAATAAATATTGAGTTTCTCCTCAATGAATTGTTAGTTGACTTCCTACCCATCCACATGGAATGGATCCTTGACTACTTGAATTGTCACCTCTCACCTAATTCAAGTTTCAGAAACATCAAAAAATGCAAAGATAATAAAAACATGTAATCAATATGTCATTCTAACAAAATATAATTAGAAATACATTGACATTTATAATTGTGAAAAAAATATTTTTTTAACACTCAAATTATAATAGTTACAAAATAAGTAACACAACTTAACATCAAAGTCAATAAATATCTACTCATCATCAGAAATTTCTAGTAAATCATTCCTATCTACATATTCATCCTCATTTGATTAGGCAATTAATTTTTTCTTATTATCTTCTTCAACATGTGCATCATCAATGCCCAAATAGTTCCATCTATACCAAGAAATATTTCAAGCCTATCATCTTCCACATGATTGATTGGATGAAGTTCTACATTATTCTCTTGAAATGCAAGTACACATGATACTGTCAAAATAACATCCTTTTCAATAATGTTCATAACAAAATCTAGATTTTATTTTATAAATAGCCCACTCGTCACAAGCATTTCTTCTTGTGGTTGGATAAGTGGTGTAACACATTTGTTCTGATTGCACCACAAGAATAAATGGCTCGTACTTATAATAATATTTTTTATGGTGCATGTCCACATGGTTGTATTGATGATAAATTCTAGTACCCAAATTTGGATTAGGATCAAACCATTTACACTTAAACAGAATTATCCTTTTAATTGGTAAACATGATACTCAAAATGTAGAAATTCAATCAAACAACCATGAAAGTTAATATTAGATGTAGTAGCATTATACTTTTTAATGCATATACAATTATTCATTAGAGCTCTATTTGAATAATGTTTCAAAGTATGAAATTTATATCTATTTATATAATGTATATGATATGTCTATAAACTTCATAATGGTCATTTTGCAACATTTTTTATTTGTTTATTACATATATTTCAGGGTGAAAAATATACCTACAAATAAAATAAAATAAAAATAATACTTATATAATGTTGCACATTATTTTTTAGAAGTTAACATGATAAGTTGTATGCTAATAGATTTTTCTAACCAATTCTGAAATCTTTGTCATACTTTGCATTAATGGAAGCATTGTCAATATGTGGTTCTCTTTGCTTTAATTCCTCAGCATAAATTATACATAAACAATATTGAAGTTAGTTTGAATATTAAAAAAGGTATATCACTTACCATAACAAAGAAATAACAATATAAAATGATATAAATCTTACTCAATATAAGATACGACTTCCACATAGTTCAGTAATATATATACGTGTGTGTAGCATGATACTATTGGTCATCCAAAAAATATATTGATTTTGCTCTATTATATGATCTTCATGTATGGGTAAAAATAGAATGTATTTCATCTTCTTCTGATCTATCCCATATACCACAATCATTAGTTGGTGATATTTTATAATGTAAATTATACACATGTGGCCAAAAGTAGTGGATATAAAATATCAAATCTTTTCTTCAACCAAATAGGCATCACATATCAATCCTTCAATTTTGACTTTGTTTCAAACATTGTTTTTCAATTTTTCTAAGATATCTAATATATATCTTCATTAGAATAATATTTATTCATTGAATACATTTAAATCTTTAGATGAACAAACAAAAATTATATAACCTTTGAAATTGATACATTCATCTTTATTGCACAGGGCCTTCTATCATGGATTCATGAAGTAAAGTGGATCATAAGATGTTCAATGGAGTCAATGAAGATAGGAGAAAAACATATGTTCAAGTATATAACTCTATATATAATTATGGGTACACCATTTTGTGATTGCTAAATATCTTCCTTTGTTATGACATTACAAGTGAGATTCTTAAAAAATATTTATTTTAGTCAATGCTTTTCTAATATTTTTTGAAGTAATTCCTAAAATACTTTGGGTAATAGCCTTTGTATAAAGACATGGTAGTCATAATTTTCATCCCAAATAATTTATGCTCCTTCATATCAATACATCTTCCCATGTTAGATACATATCTAGCAGGGAACCTAAGCTCTATCAGCTATTTGCAGAAAACTTCCTTTGATTCATTATCAAAACTATAACAAGCCTTATGAAATTTATTCATTGATTTATATTTATGTAAATTTGGATATGAACATAACTATTTCAAATCCTTTATTGATTTGACATTGTCTTTTGTTTTTCCTTCCATATTTATTATAGTATACAAAAATTATTAAAAAAGTTCTTCTCAATGTGTATTGCATCTATTTTGTGCTTAATTAAGTTGATTTTCTAATAAGAGAAATCCCAAAAGATGCTTCATTTCTTCTACTGATAGTGATAATTCTTTGAAATTTGCCCACTAATACAATCAGTATCAATATCTATATTAATTTTAAAGCCATATCTTTCAATTACATCTAATATTTCAGCACATGTCTTCAAAGGTGGTGCACCTTTTACAACTAATAGTCTTTCCTAAATGCCCTAATATTTATCCAAAATGAATGTTTCATATGTAAGAACTTATGATGATTATCAAACCAAGAAATCTGTCCTCCTTTACTAAAAAAACTGCATCAAAGTTCTCCATGTAGTAAGGATACGTAAATTTTCTTAAAGTACTCATCTTGACAACATTGAATAAGTTGGAAAATCACTTATAGTCCACATAAGTGCTGCTCACATTTGGAAGTTCTACTTTCTAAATATATTATTCATTTCCACACCATACTCCCACAAATATTTTAGCTCCATAATAAGGGATTGCAGAAAAATATTCAACTTGTCTTTTGTGTTTTTCATACTAGGTATGATAACACACAAAAACTTGTACTCATCTTGCATGCACATTCATGACAGTTAATTATATGGTGTAGCAATCATTGGCCTTGAAGAGTATTATTACCTTGTTTGTTTACTTGGCTGAAATTTATTTATGTACAGTCCTAATCTAATATTTTGGCTTTCATCTACAAAAGATGAATAGATATCATCAAAATATTTCCAAGATAGAGAATATGATCAATGTCGCATTACGCCTTCTTTAGTAGTATGTTTTTTGTGCCAACTTATGTTATTAATAGTGACTTCATGTGTAAATAATCTTTGTAGTTGAGAATTCAATGGGAAGTAATACATATTTTTATGATGAACATTTATTGTACACCTTTTTTATGTAATATGTATTTTATATCGAGAATAGTTATAGAAATTATAAGTAATTGCATCATCTTTGCCCCAATATATCATGTAGCCATTAATGTAGTAAAATATTTTTTCTATAGTCAAACCCAAATCTTGCATCAACTTCTTTATATTGAAACCTATTTGTCATGACATTATTCTTTGGTAACAAATAACAATTCAAATAACAACTCATAAATTTAATCAAAATACATTTCTAAAAAATGATAGTTGTTTTGCCTTTAAATTCAAAAGTCTGGCCACTGCAGATAACTTTAAGTGTCCATATGGATTACTTGGCTAAACATTTTCTCCTAGTGCTTTAAGCATTTCATAAAATTTTTTTGTTGCTAATTTTGGGATATCATCAATGGCATCCATATTGATGGATAGACTAATACTATTTTTCAACATATATGTGTAAATAGGCAGTGTCATGCCGACATGACCCATTTTTGCTAGGCAAGGCTATGCCACCATGTCGTGCCAGACACGACATGGGATTCATTAGGTCAGGCTAACATGACACGGTGATATGTGTAAATAGGCAGTGTCATGCCGAATAGTGATGAATTGTGCATCCATGCATGTAGAACACATTGCATGAAAATGTAATGGGTGGCCAGCTTATATGGATGGCCTATTACAATCGGCCATATAATAAACATCTAGCTTTTGTGGATGGATTTTTTAAAGATATTAGACCACCCCATTAAGTGGTCACTGGGGCCGGTGGACCATGCCACTGAGCCAGGGACATGGGTCATGCCTAGCCCGACATGAGGAATAGCTCCTACTGGCCCAACATGGTAGGAGCCATGTCATAGGGTGGCATGACCTGGTATGAGGCATGATTTTGGATTATGTTGTGTTGAGCCAATCACAGTTGAACCAAGCTATGTTGCAAGTCTTACTTAGGTTGCCCGACCCATTTGACACCTCTACTTCAACATGACTTCACATATATCGTTGGGATTAACATATTCCATTGTAACATATGAATTAATACTTCTAAATACATAATACTTTGTTGTTTGCGGCATAACTATTTCTCCATGTTTATATCAAGCATAATTATCTCTAATAAATTCATTTTTTGAAAGATGAAATCTCATCATGTCCACATTTTGGAAACTCTGATTTTGATATTTATAATCATTACATGAGGATCTTGCTTTCATTCCATCCATTAATTAAAGGTACTTTTTAGCAAAGTCAACAAACTCTTAAATACCTACTACAAACTAGCTAATTAGTCAAAAACTCATCTCTTAGTCTGACATTCATTCATTCATGATCAATTTGTATAATATTTTCCATTCCTATAATATACAATACCAATGTATATTGAATATTGATAATGTAAATAATAATTTATTTTAATGAAGTTATAGTAACATATTTATGACATTACATAAATGTCATAAAAATATTGTAGTCACATCATTAATAAGTAAGTTTGCATTAAAACAGTAAAATGAGAGTTATATTAATCTCTTAAATATTTACCAATAGCCTATAAGTGTATTTTTTTCATATACAAAAAATTGAATATTTTATATTAATCTATTACGGATGTAATCACAAAAAGTAAGCAGGGGTCACATATAAGCAAAACATAATAATACATTCCAAAGAAATAAAATAAGATTTTTTGGCAACAAATAAATTAACATCACATAAATATAACATGATGCTATATTTGAAAAATAATGTATGGTGTGTGGGATATGTGCACGTGAGCATGAATACTTTAAAATAATTAGGTGATACCTTTAGCCATGGAGTTTACCTCCCAACTATTGAGATTTTGGATTAATTATTCTCAATTACAATTTATTACAAGAAATAATACTATTTGATTTCAAGATTATATGCATGTAGAAGATATTTGAAACTAATATGTTTATAATGTCATAATATAAAAAATTGTGTATGTGCTAGTAAGTTTTTTTTCAATTTAGTTTATTTATGAAATATCACAATATAAAAATATGTTGAGGGTTACAGATTCACTCTTAAGATCAAATATGTGTGAAAGTAGTGATCATTCATATAATTAAGTATTTTTTTCATTTGAGGTTAATAAAACAGCACTTTGAGATTCTATTATATATGGGGTTAATAAAATCATTAAAAAAATAATAACATGAATCCTATAAATGATATTCCAATATGGTTAAGTGCTCTTGTGTTTCTTTGATATCAATGAATTAAAGTTTTATAATAATTGATGCCTTTAAAAGTAAGAACATGTAGTAATTATATGGACTAAAGCATTTTATATAATATGGATCTTTAAAAAATTCACAATGCCAATACATATTGATATGCCAATTAAAATACAACAACAAATATCAAATAGTAACTGAGCAAAGCAAAAAATTAATAGGGATCTTCAAAAATTCATATAAAACATTTTATATTGCCTAAGTATATACAGTAAAAATTATAAGATTAAATTGCACATCTCAGTAATATATGTTTAGAGCAACGAACATAAGTACGGAGGAAAGCAAGCTCGATTAGATAGATGGGTGATGACAAATTAGTGATACTTTTGCTCGAACCCTAATTTTTTTTTCGAACAAACGAAACATTTTTAGAAAAAACAATTAACATCAAGTAGTGATGAAATAAATTTCTATTTTGATAGTGACAGAATTGAATTCCAACCCCAAAATTATTAAAAGTGTAATAGCTACGGATTGATATTCAATTTTAAAAAGAGCGACGACAATGAATTCAATAGTTAAAACCTAAAATGGTTTCGCAATCCATAATTAAAATATAATTCATTTCCATCAAAATATAGAAATCTAAAAATATAAAAATATAAGAATATAAGAATATAAGAATATAAGGATATAAGAATATAATAATATAAGAATATAAGGATATAAGAATATAATAATATAAGAATATAAGGATATAAGAATATAAGGATATAAGAATATAAGAATATAAGGATATAAGAATATAAGAATATAAGAATATAAGAATATAAGAATATAAGAATATAAGAATATAAGAATATAAGGATATAAGAATATAAGAATATAAGAATATAAGGATATAAGGATATAAGAATATAAGAATATAAGGATATAAGAATATAAGAATATAAGAATATAAGGATATAAGAATATAAGAATATAAGAATATAAGAATATAAGAATATAAGGATATAAGAATATAAGAATATAAGAATATAAGGATATAAGAATATAAGAATATAAGGATATAAGAATATAAGGATATAAGAATATAAGGATATAAAAATATAAGAATATAAGAATATAAGAATATAAGAATATAAGAATATAAGGATATAAGAATATAAGAATATAAGAATATAAGGATATAAGAATATAAGAATATAAGAATATAAGGATATAAGAATATAAGAATATAAGAATATAAGGATATAAGAATATAAGAATACAAGGATATAAGAATATAAGAATATAAGAATACAAGGATATAAGAATATAAGAATATAAAAATACAAGGATATAAGAATATAAGAATACAAGGATATAAGAATATAAGAATATAAGGATATAAGAATATAAGAATATAAGAATAAGGATATAAGAATATAAGAATATAAGAATAAGAATATAAGGATATAAGGATATAAGAATAAGATAAGAATATAAGGATATAAGGATATAAGGAATATAAGAATTATAAGGAATATAAGAATATAAGGATATAAGAGATCTAAGAATATAAGGATATAAGAATATAAGATATAAGAATATAAGGATATAAGAATATAAGAATATAAGGATATAAGAATATAAGAATATAAGGATATAAGAATATAAGAATATAAGGATATAAGAATATAAGAATATAAGGATATAAGAATATAAGAATATAAGGATATAAGGATATAAAAATATAAGAATATAAGGATATAAGAATATAAGAATATAAGGATATAAGAATATAAGAATATAAGGATATAAGAATATAAGAATATAAGGATATAAGAATATAAGAATATAAGGATATAAGAATATAAGAATATAAGGATATAAGGATATAAGGATATAAGAATATAAGGATATAAGAATATAAGGATATAAGAATATAAGAATATAAGAATATAAGAATATAAGAATATAAGAATATAAGAATATAAGAATATAAGAATATAAGAATATAAGAATATAAGAATATAAGAATATAAGAATATAAGAATATAAGAATATAAGAATATAAGAATATAAGAATATAAGAATATAAGAATAAAGAAATATAAAAAATATAAACACGCACACACACACACACACATGTGTGTGTGTGTGTGTGTGTCTCATTCAAATTGCTTACAAAATTTTTTGATACTAATTGTTGAATGGTTTCAAGGATAACAAATAGAGAGAATTATGTTTTTGTGCATTAAATATGAAATATTTTTATTTTGTTGCAACAAACTTTTCATAATTAAAAAAAGAGTATTAGATTCTAAAATAATTAAGTTTTGGTGAATCAAACTTTTTATAATAATAAAAATATATTAAATTCTAAAAAAATTATGTTTTTGTTTGCTAAATTCTTTAACTCGATAATGATCTCGAAATTTAATATAAATATTTGTTTTACTAATATCGGAAAGGATGCAATTATGTAATCTTGTAGTAGGGGCAACATAGGATTCAAATTGGTGTTCTTTATGCAAGAAAACTAAGTAAGAGACTCGGTCACAACTCACAAGTACTTTACTAAGTGATGAGTAAATTGAGATACATATATAAGTATACATAAATATTTATAGATATAAAAACATATACATATATATATACACATACATACATATAAACATATATATAAACATATATATAAACATATATAAATATATATAAATATATATAAATATATATAAATATAAAAATACACACACACACCACACACACACACACAAATATATATTTAATTATACATATCTATATTGATATATTTATATATAATTATATAAAAAAAATACGCTCACACACACACACACATAATTATATATGAATATATATTATATATATAAGTAAAATAATAATCAATATATATATAAATTTATATGTGTGTGTGTGTGTGTGTGCGCGTGCGTGTGTGTGTACTATGATGTTTGTTTTTGTATATATATAATTATCCACACACACACACACATAATATTTATTTATTTATTGACATATAATTACATAAAAATATATTTATACATAGTTATGTATAACTATATATATATATATATATATATACACATATTTATATTTATATGTATGCATATGTGTGTGTGTGTGTGTTTATATATGTGTGTATATATATATATATGTATGTTTGTTGATTTATATATATGTTTTTTATATCTATGTATATCTATGTATACACACATATATATATATATATGTATGTATGTATGTATGTATGTATTTCTATGTATTTTGTATTTGTATATAAGTATTTCAATTTGGTTCCTATTTGATAACATTTGTGAGACCAAGTGATTTCCTTGGTTTTATTAAGTAGAAGATATGAGTTTAAATTTCATATTGCCCATTCTATAAGATTAAATAGTTTAATGATTTCCAATGTTAGTTATTCAAATAAATAAATTAAATTTTTTTTTCTTCTAAATTTTAAAAGAAAAAATTGAGTTAATGATTTTTTAGTATATCAAAACTAAATTATTTTAGAATATGATGATTTTTTAATTATGAAACGTTAGATATACCAAAATTTAATTATTTTAGAATTTGATATATTTTTGGGGTACCAAAATTTAGGGTACAAAAACACAAATATTTTATATTTGAGGTAACAAAACATAATTCTCATTATTTAATATATATGCATTGGGTTCTAAGTTCGAACTACATCTGACCGGAACTCATAGTCATATTAAGTTTTTAAAAAATTCATAGTGATTTTCAAAATTGTAAACTGATTTTGCGGTTTCATAATTCAAAAAGTCTTACATTTAATTAAAAACAAACCCTTAGGGCCTAGCCCAGGTAGATGTGTCAAATTGGCTGGGCCAGCAATGCCTGGCACGCTACACTGTCGTGCCCCGACCCGTCGTGCTGTGCCGGTACGTGGGCACATCACGTGACTACACACCGAATGTGGTCAATATGAGCTGATGCCCGATAGGTGAGGCTCGTCGAGCTCCAAAAGTCCAAAGTCGCACCTCCGAAACCCTTTAAAAAATTATGGGTTTCTCTGACCCAAACTAGTCAGAACTCGGTGGTTTTCGGATCGTGGGTCCTTGCAGGGCCGGCATGGAACAGTAACCATGACGTGGCCCGGCAAAGTAGCTCGGTTGTGCGGTTCAAAACTGGTCCAGGACAGCCCGTTTGACACCTCGCAAAATCTTTTTTTTTTTTTTTAAAATTTTGAAAAGTAAATATTGTTTTATTTATTTTGTGTTAGTTACACAATAACATAAATCATAGATTATCATAGGCTATATTTCTGCCCAACATGGAGAACGTGAAAATGGTGGCGGTAGAACGGCAGCAGTGCATGATGAATGGAGTAATGCCAATGATGGATATTGTTGAAGGTCAGACCCTCCGTAAAAATCAGATTCACTCTTCTAAACCAAACATGGTTGTGACTCATTTTATTTCGTTCTCTCCACTCCCTGACACCACAGCCACTCCATGGGTCGAGAAATATCGTCCTCAATCACTCAGTGATGTGGCTGCTCACAGGGACATCGTTGACACCAGTAATCATTCTGTTCATTTTTTTTCATATATTTATTGGTCACAATTAATTCGATAGTGCAAGTGCAGAGCCATGGAATGCTATTTAAAATACATGTCATTAATGATTACATTCTCATTGAACTTAGTGGCCTGAAATAATTTCCGTACGTTGTGGTTTGAGCTTACCTTCCTTGACAAATAAGTATTTTTTTTATTCATGTACAATTTATTTTGTGTGTATTCCGTACATTTGTATGAATTTTAATACGTGGGAGTGTTTTTCTACTTGATTTATGGAAATAATTCTAGTACGAATTGTAATGATCTGTGTGTTTAAGCTTGCGATAAACTGTTGAAATCATGGCTTCATTTTGAAATCCTCACTGGATCATACTCAATCCAATGATTTTAGTTTAGTTAAGTTGCATTTTCAATTTAGAAATCATGAAGCCTTCTGGTATGCATGATTGTAACCGTTGGGTTTTCAGTCAATGTAATGCAACTAAAAATTTGATATTATTTCAAATCTCCGAATTTTGGTTTTGCCAGATGTCATGTCATTTGATTATGAATTCATCACCCCCTGGGGACTTTCTAATCTTCTATTCAGCATAGGGCAAAGGAAACCCCACCAAAAAAGATGGTCATGCTGAATTAGGTGAGAATATTTTTCAATATATAAGCTAGAGGTAAGATCAAAATTTAGTCATATTTTAGTAAGGAAGAAGAAAGTTATCTCCAAATGTTGTTTATTGATTTTTTTATAGTTTCCCCCATCTTTATCAAATTGCTGAAATTATCGTAATGATTTGAACTATTAATGTACCAATAGTTAACTTTCACAAGTACAAATAAATAGTTTTATGTTGATATTTTTCATTAATGGAGTGGATTGTTGTGGTTTTCAAGGATATAGATTTTGATAATTTGGTTATGTAGGGCTTGCCTAATAATTTTTATCTTAACTCAGATGAGAAATATTTAATCAAGAATGCTTAGTCGGGTGGAGCACACCTCTTTTTTATGAAGAGGGTTGCTGAGGTGAATATATTTATCTAGGCGAGTGCTCATATTTTGAATAATTATCTTTTTTTTTGGGATTAGTGCCATTTGTTTGGGGTGAATATCTTTTAACTGAGATTGTTGTAGTTTATAACTTTGTAACTTATAATTATTTTCTTACTATTTTTTTTTTATTTTTTATTGTATTATTAATGGGGATATCTTATATATGACTTATTTTAATCATATTTATTTATTATATAAGATAATTGTCTGCACATTGATGATAATAAGTGTGATTATATTATATTGCATATTTATCTAACCTAAAATTCATTATGGTTTCAAAATCAATACTCTAGAGAAAAATAAACCTTAGGGTTTGTGAGGTTGCAAAAACCTAGAGAGAGAAATACGTACACTACCAGCACTCTCTCATGATATGCAATGAATGTTGAAGTCCACTGTGATGATGTTGACACTCACTATGAGTGTGATGGAAGTTGATGTCCACTCTGATGGATGTTGACATCCAATGTGTTGGATGTTGTCACCCACTACAATGGATGTCGTAATGAAGGAGTGGTGCACCAAAATCTGACATTGGTGTAGTGTATTCTTCGTGGAAGAACACATGGTGGCGCAAAACAGAATTCATAGTTGTCTCATGTGTGTGGCAATAAGTGCGATAGTAAACTTAGTAATTGATGCCGTAAACATGTGATTTGATATAATTATGGCTTGAACAGAAATTTTAATTTAGTTTTTGGAAGAAATTTGAATATTGGGCAGAAATTATGGTTTGACAAAAATTTTAATTTGATGCAGTTTGATTTCAAGTAAAAATATAAGTTTGAGGAGTAATCTAAATTTGGTGCAATTTGCTCTTTAACTATGTATTGAATATGAGGAGGAATTATCACAGAAAAGATAAAAAAGACTCAATTCGATGTACACACTAAATGAGAATAAACTACATTAGAAATAATTATTAGGTATTATTTTTTGACAGGAGCTAAAGAATAGATGTGACAAATGAGTTGTATCGGTTTGACATAATTTTAATATTAGTGCGGCTTGGCATGGTTTAATATTGGCATCATTTTATGCCTGCATGGCTGAATATTAATGTGGCCAACACGGTGTGACACACATGCCCGATTGTAGTTTGGGCCGTGCCTTCCGTGTTGGGCTGGGTTGTTCTCCAAAAATACTGGCACAATTCTGTTAGTGGGCATGATTGGTGCTTTGGTTGACTGGACACTGGCACTGGTAGTAGCCAACTGCCATTGCAGAAATGCTAGCAGCCAGCACACTGCAATTCAAGTGTACCTGCTAAAATTGTGCACAAGTCACTTGTAGCTGCACTTGCATATATAAAATATTGTATATTAATAATACATATAAATATAATTAATTATAATATATTAAATTTGGAATTATAATTTAAAACAAAATTAAATTACTAAAAAAAATTTCTTTAATTTAAACTTGGAACTTAATAAAAAAATTAAAAAAAAACATAATAACTTAAATAATAAATATGCACACTATGATACTTGCAAAATAAAAAATAATAACATAAATTTTCAAAGCAAAAACAAAACATAAAAAATATAATAAATAATAAAATGTTATAAAGTGGTAAAGATTAAAGGATTATTGTCTTTCGGACTGATTGATTTTGATTTTTATAAATTCAAATTTTATTGTGTACTTCATCATTTATATTTTATTGTAGTGCTTGAACTTGTTCCTAAAAATGTATTCTTGAATTTTTAAAATCTTTTAAGTATAATGTAACTTTTATAATATTTGACCGCATAGTGATTCTCATACTTGAAATAATATTTATAGTTAATTTAAAAATAGATTTTTATACTATACTAGATATTGGAGGGGTCAATATATCATTTATTATTTTAGATAGTATGAGAATTATAAATTTATAATTTTTATCATTTTAATATATCTAAATTCTTCATATTTGTATGATAAAATATTAACTAGTATATAAATATCTTGATAATTTATATCTATTGGATGAATTACTTTATTGTTTATTATTAGCTAATTGAAATAATAATTATATTAATTTTATCTTATCTTCTTCATAAGGTCGGTTAGTACAATAAAGAAATAAAATAATAATATAGTATTTTAATATTTTTTGTTAATTTTAATAATCATGTCATTAATATTTTAGTATTTTTTATATTAGTTAAATAAATCTAAGAAGCATAGATATGTATACGTCCATTGAGATATAGCACGATTGGACACGAGGACACAATAAAATTTTAAAAAATAAAAAAACGAATATAATAAGGATACGACATAATATGATAAAATAAAAATAATCTTTACAAATATTTTTCTTAAAAAGTAATTTAGATAAATAAATCAGTACTTAAATATTATTTTTATAAATATTCAAATAGAAACATAAGTAATACTAAAACTAAAGACTAGTAATTTTTATTAATCAAATACAATGGCCATCAGTTTTGATTTATCAAGAGAAAGATTCACAATCTCAATGATTACAGTATTTTTTATATTTATTGAGTTAAAATTATTTTCTCCAATATTGTATATTTTAGATTCATTTTTATTATTGTTTAGAGATCTCCTTGACAGAAGACAAATATTGTTATGGACATAAATTAAATTCTTGGTTCTTTGTGATATCAACTTATTTTTTTTCATGGAGTGAATGAAATTATATATGTTCTAATTTCTTTTATAATATGTGGATGAAGAAGATTGTCCTATCAATGCTATATATTGAAATATTGGTGTGGAAGTTTCATAAACAATTTACCATTTAATATGGCTCATGTGTTCCATGTCATTAATAGAATCATTATTAGAAAAATTTTTTAAGTATGCAGAAAAAGTAGCATATTCTCTATTTGTTTGCCTTCTTTCAACTTTATTTGAAAAATAATTTTTAAAATATTTTTGTTCTCTTATTACTTTCATATCTTGATGTAGTGGAACTCGATCATGAGACTCGTTAAATTATTGTTGACTATAATACTTATAAGTTGAGTTGTTATATAATTTATTAAAAGTTAAATATTATAGAATCTTATTTATATTTAAAATATAAAAGTTTACAATTTAAACTCTTAAGATTATATTGGATTTGAGGAATGAGCCAAGCAATATAAATGTGCGTGGCTTATAATCTATCTTTCCAGCAAGATTTTATTCACAATATTAAAAAATTAGTAAATATAATTACAAAATGATTCATATAAGTTTAAATATAATTAAAATTTAAAAATTTCAATTAAAATTCAAATATTAATTAATAAATCTTAATTATATTTTGAATTTTCTGTGAATCTTTTATATTTTCTTGTAGATGACTTCCTTCGCTTTTGTGATTATCAAATTTCATAATTTATAAATATTGTGAATGCAACGTTTGTTAGTGTCAACTAATCAAAATATCTCATAAATGTGAGTTGTGAAATTAAGGATATAATTCACTTATATCTAAAAGTTTTCATTTAGGATTTTATCATTTATCTTTTTAGCTTTCACATCTTTTTTATATATCTTTCATTCTTTATTTATCATTAATTACTTTAATTTTTTTTATTGTCTTAAATTGTTTAAACATCATAATAGTTGAAGCAAAATGTATATCAGACAATGAAAGTAACTGCAACTTGTAATTATTATTAAATATTGACAATCTCATTGCATGATTTATATTGAAAATTGACTTGCACTTATAAAGGTATGAGCATAATAAGGATTTTTAGCAAAGTGAAAAGATAATTCCTTGTATAAAATATTATAGCTATATCATTGTCGATAATTTCACAAGCATCCATATTGAATGTCTTCTCAATTGATTCAATAGATCTTTTTTTTTTGATCAATAGCATTAGTACTAAAGAGGAATTCTCAAAATTAGATATTTCAGCACTTGATGTGGGTAAAAGAACTTGTTTAAGATTAAATAATTTTACCATTTATTCAGCTTTCTCCACCATCATTCATATCTTAATAATTTCTTTTCGTTATTTTAGTACGACATGTAATCTTGGTCCCTTTAATTTTTAACATATGAGCTTTGACTTTATTATATGATCTTTTATATATTTGTTTGCAAAAATTACATTGTAAAATAATATTCTCTCTTTTACTTAATTTTACTTCTCTCATGATGTACTCTATAATGAAATATCATTATCTTAATTATTTTTTTGATTAATTGAAAGCTCATAATTACTATTCATTATATAATTATATATTATAAAAAATATTAATTATGCATTTAAATTAATCTTTTAGAATTTTTTAAAGGTTGATTTACACGATGTGTCCCCCAAGCGTTAATCATGCACTTAATATCAAAAATATTAATAATGCATTTTCAACCATTATCAACTTTCCAACACCCCCCCCCCCCCCCCCCCACACACACACACACACACTCTTTTGCTAAAAAAAAAAAATCAGAAGTATACCTTTTCCCTGGATGTTTGATGTGTTACGTGTGCTGATCCGACATGATATGGGCAGGCGTGCTTAATGAAATTTGGCACATGAGCCTACCCTCTTGGTCCAACATGACATGAGTAGCAGTTGGCATAAATTCTGACATGTTGTGTAATTCCTGGGCTAGTAAATCTAGGTTGTGCCTTGGGCTCGACCCAAGTTCCTGATCTATTTGTTATCTCTAGCAAAGAATATTATATATTATTGAGAGAGACATATTAACTAATAGTCATTTAGGAGTTCTCATAGAATTCATTTATAATGACACATTTATTTGAGAGGAGTATTATCACTTTATCTTTTAACCATTTTTATTAAATAAATTTTTACTTTTTTTATTAAATATCTAAAAAATAAAAATGATTTATCATGAAAATGATATGCCTATTTATATTGTGAGTAGTTATTAACTATTATAATTAAATACTTAAATTATTATTTGTCATATTCATACTAGATTCTTATATATTCAAGTGTATTAGATTAAATGAGTTCATACTAATGTTAGACCGATATATAAGATTGAAAGTTTTTGATATATTTTCTTAACTAAAATATCACATATTATATGATAAAAATATTTCATAAGACATGATATAATAATTCAAACTTAGTTAGTTATGAGTGATCATGTTTTGAATGTACACATAAATAGTCTAATACGTTCAAATATCTAAAAGAAATATTATTCAAATTCAATACACTCTTATAGTTTTGTATATCTTTTTCTATTAAGCACAAGTATCATTATAATTGAATTTTATAAGGATATATAAATAATTTTGATAGTCAATGTTGAAAAAGAGAGAGAGAGAGAGAGAAAACCTTTTTTTTTCTGACTTCTGCAGTTCTACCTTATATTCAACACTCCCCCTCAAGCTGGAGCATATACGTCATATGCACCAAGCTTATTATAAATGTATTTAATCCTAGGACGACTGAGAGATTTAGTGAAGATATCTGCTAGTTGATCATTTGAATTAACAAAACTTGTAGCAACACATCCTGATACGATATTCTCTCTAATGAAGTGACAATCAACTTCAATATGCTTGGTCCTTTCATGAAAGACTGGATTGGATGCAATATGTAATGCGGCCTGGTTATCACAGATGAGTTTCATCTCTTCATCCTTTCCAAATCTCAACTCTCGAAGAAGATGTTTCAACCATATGAGTTCACATGTTGCCAAAGCCATGGCTCGATACTCGGCTTCAGCGCTAGATCTAGTCACTACATCTTGTTTCTTACTCTTCCAAGATATTAGATTACCTCCAATAAAAATACAGTACCTTGAAGTGGAACGTCTATCTGTGGGTGAGCCAGCCCAATCTGCATCTGTGTAATCAACAAAATGAGTATGACCTCTGTTCTCGTACAACACATCTCGGCCCGGTGTACTTTTGATATATCGAAGAATACGGATTACGGCATCCCAATGGCTATCACATGGTGACTGTAGGAATTGACTAACAACACTCACAGGAAAAAAAATATCTGGACGAGTAATGGTGAGATAGTTCAATTTACCTACGAGTCGTCGATATCTCCCTGGGTCTCCTAAAGGCTCCCCCTGTCCTGGTACAAGTTTGACATTTGGATCCATAGGTGTGTCTACCGGTTTACAATCTAACATATCGGTATCTTCCAGGATGTCTAAAGCATACTTCCTTTGGGAAATACTTGATTGAGCTATCTCAATCAAGAAATACTTGATTGACCACACCGGAACTGGATTGAGCTATCTCAATTCCTAAGAAATACTTGAGTTTCCCCAAATCTTTGGTCTGAAAGTGGGTAAAAAGATGTTGCTTTAGTTTCTGAATACCATCCTGATCACTGTCTGTAATAACAATGTCATCCACATAAACAACCAGATAAATATACTGCCCCAAGGAGTTATGATGATAGAAAATTGAATGGTCTGCTGTACTGCGAAGCATGCCAAACTCTTGAACAACAGAATTAAAACGACCAAACCATGCTCGAGGAGATTATTTCAAGCCATATAGAGAACGGCGTAACTTGCACACTAAACCAGACTCCCCCTGAGCAACAAAACCAGGAGGTTGCTCCATATAAATTTCCTCGGCAAGATCACCATGAAGGAAGACATTTTTAATATCCAACTGATAAAGAGACCAAGAACACATAGCAGCCATGGAGAGAAGCAGATGAACAGAAGCAATCTTGGCAATAGGGAAGAATGTGTCGGCATAATCAGAACCATAAATATGAGTATAGCATTTAGCAACTAAGCGGGCCTTAAGGCGATCAACCTGACAATCAGGACCAACCTTAATTGCATAGACCCAACGACAACCAACTGTAGATTTACCAGAGGGTAAAACAACAAGATCCCAAGTGCCATTAGAGTGTAGAGCAGCCATTTCATCCACCATTGCCTGTCGCCAGCCTGGATGGGAAAGAGCTTCATGGGTGCTCTTTGGAAGAGAAACAGAGGATATAGCAGAGACAAAAGCAGAATAGGATGAAGATAATCGATGATAACTCAAAAAATTGTAAATAGGATGAGAATAACGAGTAGAGCGATTACCTTTTCGAGTAGCAATGGGTAAGTCATCAGGAGAGGGTGGAGCCGGGGCAGGAGAAGCCGAAGGGACAGGAAGTGAGTCTGCAGGTGCCTCAGCAAACGACAGAGGAGAATCAACACGAGGGCGACGATGATAAACCTGAAGTGGTCGAGGAGGCACAACATCAGGTGAAGAGACAATGGGAATGGGCAAGACTGCAGAAACAGGAAGAGACTCAGAAGTGGGGGAAAAGAATGGTGAGTCCTCAAAGAAAGTAACATCAGCAGAGATAAAGTAGCGATGAGTCTCAAGAGAATAACAACGATAATCCTTCTGAAGTCTGGAATATCCCTAGAAGAGATACCTCATGACTTTGGCTGAAAGTTTGTCCTGTCCAAGAGTGAGAATATGAACAAAGCAAGTACAACCAAAGACACGAGGAGGAAGGAAATAAAGTGGTTGGTCAGGGAAGAGAAGGGAATGAGGAATCTGATCATGTAAAACATAGGAGGGCATACGATTAATCAAATAACAAGCGGTAAGAACGCGTCCCCCCAAAAACGAAGAGGAACATTACTATGAAGGAAGATAGTACGAGCTGTCTCAACAAGATGTCGATTCTTGCGCTCAGCTACCCCATTTTGTTGAGGAGTATGAGCACAAGAAGACTGATGAAGAATCCCATGATGAGACATAAATGAAGTAAAGGGGATGAAAAATATTCCCTGGCATTGTCACTGCGTAACACACGAATATAAATATTGAATTGGGTCTGAATTTCAACATAAAATTTCTGAAAAATAGAAAATAACTCAGCTTGATTTTTCATTAAAAATAAGCAAGTACATCGAGAATAGTCATCAATAAAAGTGACAAAATACTGAAATCCTAAAGTAGATGCAGTCTGACAAGGACCCCAAACATCAGTGTGGACAAGCTCAAAAGGAGACTTTGCCCGATTATCCAAACGCTTTCGGAACGAGACACGAGTATGTTTCCCAAGCTGACATGACTCACACGAAAGCGACGACAAAGTGAAAAAACGAGGGACCATCTTCTAGAACTTGGAGAGATTAGGGTGGCCCAAACGATTGTGAATGAGGAGAGGAGCATCAGTGAAAATGCAAACTACAGGAGATGAATTCGAGGTGAGGTGATAGAGGCCTTGAGACTCATGTCCTATGCCAATCGTCTTCCCCGTACTCCGGTCCTGCAAGGTCACAAATTTATCAGAAAAGGTAATAGTGTAATTAAGAGTACGAGTGATTTTGTTGATGGAAATAAGATTAAAAGGACATTTAGGAGTATAAAGGACAGAAGTGAGAGGTAGAGAAGGTAGAGGAATGACCAAACCAATACCTTTAGCCACAGTTTGCGAACCATTAGCTAAGGTAACAATAGGTAAAGCAGAGGTAGTAGAAATAGAGGAGAAAAGATCCTTATTACCAGATATGTGGTCAGAAGCTCTAGAATCTAGAATCAAAGGTCCAAGAGAAGATGTGTGGGTAAGGCAGACAGATGCATTACCAGGCTGGGCAACGGAGGCAACAAAAGCCTGATATGCCTGAGATGCGGAGGAGCTCGAAGGCTGTGGCAGCTGAAAATCAGAGGACTGGACCACATGGGCAGTGCGAGGAGGCCGTCCATGTAATTGATAGCAACGATCACGAGTGTGGTCAAGTTTATTGCAATAGGTGCAATGAGGATGTTGGCCCCTACCTCGGTTACCACTGCGGCATCCTTGAGTGGTAGTGTGAGAAACTAACACAGAAGAATCTGAAGTGCTATCAGATGACAAAGTCTGAGTGGACGAGATACGAAGGAGGCGAGCAAACACATCATCCAAGGACGGAACTGATTAACTGCCAAGAATCTGATCGCGAACAGACTCAAGATCCGGACGGAGGCCAATAAGAGTAAGGACCATGAAGAACTTATCAAGTTGTGTTTGTTGAGCCCCAACATCAGAAGTAAGAGGCATCACAGTCAAGAACTCTTCCTTAAGAGAAGCAATCTGACCAATATAAGTAGATAAATCCAAGTCCTGTTGGCTGAGATGGACAATAGCAGAAGCCACCTTATAAAGACGCTGGATATCATTAGTGTATAATCCTTTAGCTTGAGTCCAAAATTTAAAACAAGTTTTGTAGGCCCGAAGATGAAGAAGAATCTTAGGATCAACTGATTGCCACAATATATTACATAACTGGGCATCTATCTTCCTCCACTGTACGCGGTCAACCTCAGGGATATCTGTCTCCTGTGTAACCAGGTGATCCTCATATCCTTGACTCATAAACTATAGTTCAACAGAAGCTGACCAGGAAAGATAATTGTCATTGCCAACCAATTTCTCGAAAGTAATCATAGGAGATCCAGATATAATAGAGGAAAAAATGAAAGTTTTAGCAGCCATATCTACTTCAGATTGAAAAGAGCCCTAGTACAGCTTCAGATTGTGGCGTGATAGCACCCGAAAGGTAGAAGAACACTTTTGACAGCACGTGCAGGGATTGGGGTGGAGAAAAAAAATTGTCGGAAAGCTTCGTTCTGGATTGCAGAGGTTGTAGACCTCTCTTATGATCTCCAGGGCTGGGAAGGCTTGACGGCGGAGGAAAAGCACTTCATAACGCTATGTTTCTGTTCCTCAATTAACCGTGCCTGCTCCAGCTCCTGTCCAAGTCCTGATTTCCACGGATTCCAAAAATTATAAGTTTCTCTAGCAAGGCTGAAAAATGAAATTCTTCAAACTGATTGGGCAAGTGTGATTGAAAGAGGAGACTGGAAAAATGCGATGGAGCTGGTCGCAAACGCAAAGCAAGTTGTGTCGTCGGTGCAAGATGTGGAAAGAAAACTAGTTGATTATGCAAACTTATGTCAAGGATCTCCCTCTCCTCAAACATGTGGCGGACCTTGCAGGCACTGCGACGCTAGTTTTGCCTGTTCCTTCTTGCAAGCTGCTTAATGGTGGATCATATGCAGATAACAGTCTTGTTTTTCAGGAGCTGATGATCACTCCAGTTGGGGCTCCTTCATTTTTCGATGCCTTCATGTTCAATACGATGGCTCATGTTCGTGCCGAAGAAGCCGTGATACGGAAATATGGTTATGATTCCTTCACTGTCGTCGGGTGTGGCGACGTAATGTTTTCGCTCGATGGCTTTACCCCAAATATTTAGGATGTTAACGAAGCTCTGGAAGTGATGAAACGTGTTCTCCTCTCTTATTCAAGTTTCAGAGGAAAAGTTTTCATAGAGGTGGATCGACGGGTCGGAAAGCTTCGGGAGAGAATTAGGGTTTTTCCCGTGGCTCTGATACCATGTTGAAAAAGAGAGAGAGAGAGAGAGAAAACCTTTTTTTTTCATGACTTCTGCAGTTCCACCTTATATTCAACAGTCAATAATTTCATAGTTTTGTAAAGTTTTTTGTTTTTTTTTTCTTGAAATAATTCTAACAGTTATCTATAGTGTTACTCATAATTCTTTAGTGTATATATTGAGTTGAGATTTTTTTATCTCTACTATGATAATTTATTTTCATACTTAATTTAATATATGGATAGATTTAGTACTTATTATATAAATTATAAGATTATATATAATTTTTTATGCTAACATATTCCAACAAAATAAGATTATTGAAAGAAAGAATAAGTATTTGATTGCAATAATTTATATATTCATACTAAGTTATTATTCTAGACTATGCTATCCCTATTTTGAAATTAGGCCGTGCTATGTTCGCATGCTTTTAAAATTGATAGCTAAGCATGACTCATTGGCCAACAGTTTTATAGGCTGTGCTGGATCATGCTTGGTTGTGTTGGTTCGTGCATATTAGGTAAGGTTGAGCCCAACCTTACTTGGGTCATGTCTTGGCTAATTTTGCTTAGTCTAGGCTAGTATGGGTCCAATCAACTAGGTCAAAATCAGCACACACGGGTCGACATGCTAGGCTATGTTGTGTCGTGCGACATGTTTATGGTACATAGGCCAAATACTCCGGCCCAACATGACTCGACCCATGCTGTGGGCTGGCCTATGCTTGTCTGAGGTATACTTTTATCCATGCTATGCTGTGTTGAGGGTTGAACTTTGGCTGGAACTGCCCAATCCATTTGCTATTTCTAGGTATTATTTTGTTATTGAGGAGAGATACACTTGATACTTTTATTGAGTTTGAACTATTAAGTTGTACTCAAGTGGATGTTCTTATTAGTATATTTATTGATTATATTTTTGATATGATATATTAGTTAACTTTATCTTTTATAGGAAAATTATAGAGAAGATTAGTTATATGATTATGACTAGACTATATATAATATACTTAATCAGTATTATTAGTTATTTTGTAATTTTTCCTTGACAAATTCACCTTGATATAGGATAATCTAAAAATATATGTAAAGAAATCTATGAGAGGGGTTAGTCACTTGTAGTTGGTCAAATATTCATGTTTGAATTGAGTATCTAAATGCACCGAGCGGTCTACAATATGTTTTTGTACCTTTTGTGGATACAATCTTGTTTTTTTGAGAATTAAATAATAAATAGTTATTTTGAGATTAAATACAAAGATAAAATTTAGAGTGGTGATGATAATTATCTATGAGATATTTTGGATATGATACATGTTTGAGAGATTGAATATAATTTTTTATTATTATTCTTTATTGTGACAGTTAGAAAGTGTGACATAATTTCTAATCTAAAATTTCATGAGCTAAAAAAATACATAAATAGTGAATATTTTTATTTTTTATTAGGAAGAAGATCTAGGATAAAATAATTAATATTATATATATTTAAATAATAAGACAGTCAACATATTTTTTTATGAAATTCTTGAAGAGAATCTAACTTATATTGCTCTCTTTCAAGTTTGATATTCTTGATATTTACGCACAAGCTTGAAATGATGTGCTACAACTTGTAACTATATAATTTAGTTTACTAGTCATAATTTTTTGTTTTTTTTTTCTATTATATTTTTGATGAGAGCATTCGATCTATGTGATACTCTAATCATATTTGTGATTTGCTTTGTTATAAGTATCCCTTGATTTGGATGGTTGCTTGCTCTTATTTTTGATGATAGTTTCTTATTTTGGATTAATGTCCATGTTTGGGGTAAATATTTTTTATTTGAGATGTGATAAAATAAACTCCATAATATAAAAAATGTATTTTGCTCACATCATGAAGCAAAAACTCAAACATATAAATGAGGAAAAAATTATTTTGACGTCCAACATTACTAGGTGTTATCATTATAAAAAAATAATAATAAAAAATAAAAATTGAAGAACCTATAATATTCTCCCTCAATGTGGTGTATAAACATTTAGAATATTAAACTTGAGGAAAGATAACTAAATTTAGACATTTTCAAAATATTCATTAATGTATTGAGAAATATAGGCCATTACTATGATATCATCTTGATTTGTTTTGATGAGAAATAAGTAATATACTTTTATGTACTTGTCTGCCAATAAAATATTAGATTTAAGGTTATATTTTCTGTTGCTTGACTATCACAATAAAAATTAGTGATAAAATTTGATATTTTTATGTAGATGCTTAATCTAAAGATTATCACAAATAATTGTGACTATGACTTTATATTTTGCTATTATACTAAATCTAGAGATTATTGTTTATCTCTTATTTTTTTATAAATTAAAATTATCTTTAAGAAAAATATAATAATTTATAATAAATATCCTTTTGTGTAACTTGATGCTCAATTAGAGTCTAAATATCGAACTAGTTAAATATGCCTATGATTAGCAAATGAAATATAAAATTATGGAGATTTATTTATATGTCAAAATATGTGAAAATTTATGTTAAAGTGAGCATGTCATGAGAAATTTAAGAAATTATTAATTATATTAATTACATAAATTATATTTGATTTGATAATAATCTTATAATTAATTTTGCATATAAATTTTTATGTAGTTGAGTTAATTAAATAATACATATCAGACACAAGATTAATACTCGTCTTAATAGATATATATATGCTGTGACTGAATGTATTATTTGAGTGATCAAAATATCATTAATTAAATAATTCATTATTTATTGTGATCAAAATATCATTCATATATGCGATAAATCAAATGAATTTGTAATTTGAATTCCTCAGATAAAGTAAATAATAATATGTAATATATTTGTATAAATCAAATATGATAACTATTACTAAAACTTTAGGAAACTAAACCCTTAGGGATTGCTTTAGATTATACAAGAACTTCTGTAATTTGTAAATGATATCTGAATATGGTTTGAAAATTAGGTAGTTATTCCATATACATCTCCTAAAAATTATTGTGGAAAAAAATATTTTTTAAATTTACTTAATATATCATTTATCTGTGAGAAGTTTTAAGTGAAATGAGTATCTAAACTAATATCACCATGATCGCTAAGAAAAAAAAAATATTTTGATAATCAATTTTAAAAGTCAGTAAATTTTCTCATCATACGTGTCACTTTTAGACAATTTATTTTATTATCAAGATCAATCTTTGCAAAAGATACTTAATTACAAATTTTAATAAATTTTATTGAATGTCAATGGACTTGTTTTTAAGTTTTATTAGAATTGATAAAATTTATTTCTTTTACAATGACCTAGTAAAAGAGATAATATTTAAGGTGACCTTGATTTTGTGATATTATATAGAGAAGCAATAAAAGAGAAAAAAAATGAAAATTATGAGTATAACAATATCTGTGAAATAACATGTAGAGTATAACTTATTTGTTTCTTTGAGAGTTTAATCAGAATATCAAGATTAAAATAGTTGACTATAATATTTTCTTATTTCTCAAGAATTTTTTCTTTATTTTGAATACTGTGTAGGTTTCCTTCTCGTAGTATAAATTTGAAGTCTTAGTGATCAAGTCTTCTAATGCTCAACTTTTTTGGAATTGAGAATGAAATAAACTCAGAAGCTACTATCTTATTTTGACGAGTAGAAGATTTTTTTTAATGAAAAGTTAATGCTCTAGATAATCAATTTATTCTGAATTTGTTGGTAAATATAACTTAAGCGGAAAATCATCATAATGTGATTCAATAAGTTTAGAAGTAGTTGATGGACTACACTTCCTCTTGGATGGAGCCATGGAGGTTTGAATGTTAATTTTAAATTCTTGCATGGTTTAGACTCATTAAAAAATTAACTTTGCTAAAAAAGCTAATATAATTATTAATTAATACTCTATTATTTTCATATGAATCACACATTATTTTTGGTTATTAGAATAATTATGAAAGATAAATTTTATCATAATGAGTAATATTTTATCACAACCCGGGGAGTAATTTTGAACAAAATATGTGTTCTGAAAAATATTGGTAGGACAACTAATTAATATCTTTCTACAATGTGTAATCTAAAAAGGCATAATATATTAGTTGATTAGATAGTTAGTGATTAAAATTCTCTTTAAAAATGTCTTCAAAGTTCAACCATTTTTTTCAAAAAAAAAATATATTTTAGTTGTTTTAACTAAATATTTATTTTTTTAATTTTATTTTGTGGAGTGTGCTAACACAAAAAGTCTAATGTATATTTTTATGATTAGTATAATAAGTGCTGAAATTAAACTTTATATACTATAAAATATTATCATTTCTAATAATTTTTTATTTTAATTATAATTAATTTTTTATTATTTTATGAAATAACTGCAAAAATAAAAAAAATCAAGATCTATTAAAAATAACTAATTAAAAAATATGTATAATAATCAATGAAGATAATAAATTATCTCAAATAATCTTGTCTTAATTTTATTAGGTTCTCAAATATCTATGTAAATTAGATTTAATGAATCATTACTTACATATGTTTAACAAATAGGATAGGAAACACTATTATATTTGTATTTTTGATTGACCTTATAATTTAACCCAACGACACCTCTATTATTATGATTCCAAATTTTTATTTGATCAGAGATGACTAATTAAGTTGATAATGGATAAATAAAAAAGTAATAAAATTCAAACATCTAGTAGGATACCTAATTATAAAAGATAAATTATACAATTTTTTAAAAGTCTTCTAATCTTATAAAATAATAAGTAAAAAATATAATATTAAATCAAGCTGTTTAGTAAGATAACTCGCATAATAAAAAAGTTGATGTCGCAACTAAATCTTTTACATATTTTATCATTAGTCATATCAATCTTTAGAAAACAAATGAAAAAAAGTAGTAAATAACAAGCAATTACATGTGATGTGATTGTTTATATACGAGTTAATAATCTAGGAATATAGAGTGTAAAAATGTGAGGATCAATCACTAAATAGATAATATTGTTGACTTATATTTCTCAACAATCTATAATATTGTAGGTCTTTTATTTGACAATAATTTCCAACTTTCTTTAATATGATTATTTTTTTTATAATATTTGTATTGTATTGAGAATTTTTTGCCCTTGCTTGTGTTATGACTAATACTTTATATCTAAAAAGTAAGTCTGAAATATATCTTCATAATGTCTTTGTTTATATAATTCAAAATGGTAATAAATAAAGGTGTCAAATGGGCTGTCACCTTGTCGTACCCGCCACGACACGACTTGAGAAAGTCTCAGCCTGGCATGGCCTGCTGGCACGACTAGTACTAGATTTGGGTTGGGTCATGCCTGCACATGCTGGATCGGGCTTGGTTCGGGCCATTTCGGGTCTGGTTCGGGCTATTTCGACTCATTATGAATCCTGTCATTGCAAAATTTTAAAATAAGAAAAATTATAATATTTAATACTAAATTAAATAAATAATTAATTATTCTATTAAATTAATAAAACAAAAAAAATAATATGTCACTATCACAAGTCACAAGTCATAACTAACAGCTAAAAACACATACAAATTATAAAATAACAAAACAATATTAAATTTTTAAAAGATAAAAATTAATACATTAATGCAAAGATAAATAGAAACTCATAAATATTAAAGTTAAATATGATTCCCATAAGTAATTGTCTAAATCAACAAATGATATAATAACAAAAAAAGCATCAAGCTCAACCTCAAAGTCAAATCACAAATGACAAAAATAAATTAAATGAAGTAAATTTAAAAATGATAAATCTCATCAGCATATGATGATATCAGTATCACTAGCGGTAGGCCGCAAGCAGTATAATAGGTTCAATTTCATTTGTTAATCATCATTAAAAACTTACGAAAATATCATCATTCATCAATAACCAACTTCTCCGCCCTTGTTGTGGTTGCAATATGATCTTGGATTCCAAAACTTGAATCCTCTCAATCCTTCATGCATGCTAATGCTTTAATAATAATTGGTCGTAATCTAAATCTCCTATTTGAAATCATATTCACTACAATAAAAAAAGTAAACTTTGATGCTATGTTCAACATTGGAGGAGTCAGTAAATCCCGTGCCATTCTAGACAGCGCGAGATAGGCGGACTCATATGATTTTATCATTGTAAAATATTAAAATTTTTATTATCGGTACGTGATATGATTGAGCAGTAATCGATATCTAAGTATTGAGACAGTTCGAACTTATTCTATGGTCCAACCTGTCATTTTTTTCTCGCTAACTGAATAGAAAAATTATTATCTCTGAATATGATATTTATGTTCATACTCGAAGCCTCACTACTACTACTATCATATCTAGTATTATAGTATGTAAATAGTTTAGTCAACTTTTCATGAATGAATCTCTTAAGATGCTTTTCTTGGTTAATGTATGAGAATATATATGTTAAAATATTTTCTATCTTTTTCACCTTAATCTTAAGGTCAATGCATAGAGCCAGACAATAAAGATTTGAAATGGTGAACTAGTATTTTAATTATTTAGTTTTGTTCTCTATAATTATATCGCTAAATGTTGCGTCATTTCTAAATTTCTTAAACATATTGCTAATGTTGCATATGCAGTTGAGTGCAATATAACTGGTGAGAGTATAAACTCACAAATACATATTCGTCGTATAAAAAAAAATCTTTAATAATTTCATAAATAAAATTTTTGTAGTCTAATAAGTATCTTTAATAATAAATTTGTCACTCTTATCATTTATGTAGTCAGATATCATGTATACGTATCCAACAAATGACTCAAACATAAGATATATGTAATTTAAACTCTCATATTCAATTAAAATTTTTCTTTTATATTTACGTTTAAATTAATTTTGGTATTATAATTAAAATTATTATTTATCATTTTAATTTTCTATTGGTATATTTATTATATAATATTTTTTTGTTTATAATTATATATTAATTAATATTAATTAAACTAAAAATTTAAATTTAAATTTAAAATTAATAAACTAAACTAAACAAAACAAAATTTTTAAAGTAATGCCTGTAATGCATAAAATCTTGTTTGCTTTATGATATATGCACTGCAATTGATAATCCGCACTCCACACATGAGTAGGGAAAGTAAAATTTAAAATCCGAAATGAGAGAATTAGCTTAATTGTTTAAATATGCAATATGTAAATAAGTATGAGTATAATTGGTATATAATTTATTTTGAATGGATGAATGTAATATGTAAATATGCAAATTATATAGAATTATTCTAATTGTATGGTTGGACAAAAAAATTAGATTGATTGGGTTTTGAAATAATTTATATTTATTTAAATGCATGATTTTTGTATCATGTAGAATTATATAATGAATAGTAATTATGAGTTTTCAAGTAATCAATAGAATAATCAAGATAACAATATTTTATTATGGAGGTACGTCATGAAAGAAGCGAAATTGGATAAAAGAAAATGAGGAGAAAATGTTGTTTTTCAAAGCAATTTTTGTAGAAAAATATATATAGAAGTATATTATAGAGTTAAGATTCACTTGTTGAAAATTAAAGGGGCTGGAGTTGCTGAAATTCTTGAGATTGTGGATTATTATCTTGATGAACTTGAATTTGAAGTTATTTTATTTGATTTAGAATGAAATAATAATTTTTTATTTTAGTATTACTAATATTTGTGTTTGAATATTTGTAAAATAATATTTGAGTATTTTTTTTATATAAATTATCTTTTAAGAATAATATTTGTAAGGATAATTTTTTTTATTATATCTTATTATGCCGTATCCTTGTTGTATTTTTATCCTAGTTTTTTAAAATTTATTGTGTCCTGCCATGTCATATCTCAGTGGTCGTATCAATGTCCGTGCTGTTATGTGTGGAGACTTTTCTCCCTATCTCACATTGGTGGGAGAAGTAAAGTGAGTAGAGACCATTGCTATAAGAAAGCTAGTATGCTTATGTTGTAATTGACACCAATCCTTATTTACAATCATTCAGTAAGCTAAAGGATATTTTTCCTTCTCCCCCCTTTGTAATATATCCTAGGAATCACTCGTTGCGATTTGCTGTTCAATAATTACCTTTATTTTATACTACATGTTTTTGTACTTCAACTGATATCAGAGCTACAAAGGATAGTTCGATGGCGAAAAAAAAATACCGGTATAAAAATTTGATGGTTCTAATTTCGGTTTCTGGAGGATTCAGATCGAGAATTACCTGTATGGTAAAGATTTGTATTTTCCACTGGATGAGAAACTGAAAGATATGACGGAGATTGAATGGAGGCTGCTGGATAGGAAGGAGATGAGTGTTGTTCAATTGTCATTGTCAAAGAACATTGCCTACAATACCACCGGCGCAAAAACTACCAAGCAGATGCTAAAGATTTTATCGGAGATGTATAAAAAGTCGTCAGCAATAAATAAGGTGTATTTGATGAGGTGGCTGTTTAATCTAAAAATATTCGAGGCTATGCCAATTGTTGAGCATCTCAATTAATTCAATTTAATCACAACACAGTTGCATTCGGTTGAGATTAATTTTGATGACGAGGTCCGAGCCCTAATCTTGTTGTCCTTTTTGCCAGAAAGTTGGACCGGAACTGGCATTGCTGTCAGTGCTTTTGTCGGCAAAGACAAAATGAAGTTTGATGAGGTAAGAGATCTGATTATTAGCAAGTAAATTCGCAGAAGGGAATCAGGAGTTTCTCTGGGGTCAGCTCTGAACACATAAAGCAAAGAGAGAACGAAGAAAAAGTCGAAGTCAAGGTTCGGAAGATCTATGTCAAGAGGCAAGGCCGGGGAAGGACGAATGGATCTTCAGTGAAGTGCTGAAACTGTCAAGAGTATGGGTATGTGAAGAGAGAGTGCAAGACATCGAAGAAGGATCAAACTGACAGAAGATCAGTTAATGTTTTCACAGATGAGATAGCCGATGCGTTATTCTTGAGCATAAGTAACCCACTTGATTCGTGTGTATTAGATTCGGGGGGCTTCGTTCCATTCATGTGGCAATTCTGAAGTGATGAAGAATATTATTTCCAAAAATCTCGGAGAGGTATATTTGACCGATGACAAACTTCTTAAAATTACAGGAAGGGAAATGTGAAGATAGCTGCCCCAAATGGATCTACTCTGAAATTGCATAGTGTCAAGCACATTCTCGAATTGAAGAGGAATCTTCTTTCCATAGGACAATTGAATAATGAAGGCTACGTAATGACATTCACTAAGAGTAGTTGGAAGATCACCAAGGGAGCTATGATAATAGCTCGAGGTAGAAAGTAAGAAACTCTGTACTTGACCACAAGTTCTAGGAATTGCGTTGTTGCCGTACAAGAGAAGAAGGATGCAAATTTATAGCATTGTCAGTTTGGCCACATGAGTGAGAAGGGGATGCAAAAGTTGTGCACCAAAGGGAGACTGCTTGGACTCAAATCAGTTAAGATCGATCTTTGTGAGGATTGTGTATTCAGAAAGTAGAAAAGAGTGAGCTTCTCGAAAGGGGGCAGACCATTGAAGAAAGACAAGTTGGAGCTAGTGCACAGCGACTTATGGGGTCCAACACCCGTGACTTCTCTTGGTGGCGCATCCTATTATATGACCTTCATTGATGACACCACTAGAAAGGTATGAGTTTATTTTCTTAAAAATATATCTGACGCATTTATTACCTTTAGACAATGGAAAACTTTAGTTGAGAACGAGACAGACTTGAAGGTCAAATGTCTAAGATCCGACAATGGTAGTGGATATGATCATCACGAGTTCAAAAAGTTTTGTAGGGAAAAATGAAATTTGTATGGAAAGGATAGTAAGAGGAACGCCGCAGCAAAATGGCATTGCCGAGCGAATGAATAGAACATTGAACGAGCGCGCGAGATGCATGAGAATCAAGTGCGAGTTATCAAAAGAATTTTGGGCGGATGTAGTCAGTACTGTGGCATTTCTAATTAACAGAGGACTGTCGACACCCTTGGAGAATGACATACCGGAGGAGGCCTGGAGCGGTAAAGAGGTAAAATTATTATTTCTCCGTATCTTTGGTTGTATTGATTATGTTTTAGTTGACTCTGCTGCTAGAAGTAAGCTAGATGCAAAATTTGTTAAATGCATTTTCATTGGCTATGGAGGTGATGAATTCGGATATAGATTTTGGGATGAGAAGAATCAGAAAATTATCCGAAATAAAGATGTGTTTAATGAACGTGTGCTCTATAAGGACAGAGAGAAAATTACCAACTCGGGTGGGAGCAAGAAAGCTCAAATGGAAGAAATTGTCAATGTTGAGCCGAGTACCCCACAGCTACTGCAAAGGCCGTATAGAGAGCTACGATCACCAAATAGATATTCACCCTCTAATTTTTATTTATTACGACTGATTGTGGTGAACTGGAATGTTATGTAGAGGCTAGACAGGTCCATGATGCAAACAAATGGACACTTGCAGAAAATGATGAGTTAGACTCATGTTTGGCCAATGAGACATGGGAAGATGTGGAACTTCCTAAGGGAAAAAGAGCTCTTGATTGCAAGTGGGTCTACCTGATCAAGAATGAGGTTGATGGGAGAAAGCGATATAAGACACAGTTGGTAGTAAAAGGTTTCCAACAAAAATACGGTATTGATTACACTGACATTTTTACCCATGTTGTGAAATTAATTACTATCTGTCTTGTGATAAATTTGGTTCCTGTGGAGAATCTATTATTGAAACAGATGGATGTCAAGATGGCTTTCCTTCATTGTGATTTGGAAGACGAGATCTACATGAAGCAACCAGACGGATACGTGTCTAAGGGGTGCTTGAGACTTGTGTGTAAATTGAAGAAAAGTTTGTACGGGTTGAAACAAGCTCCAAGACAATGATACAAGAAGTTTGATGGATTTATGTTTAAGATCGGATTCAGAAGATGCATTATCGATCATTACTGCTACTTCAAGAGATTTGAGAGTAGTTATATCATATTGTTGCTTTATGTTGATGATATATTGCTTGCAATCTCTAGTGCTAAAGAGATAATCAAGCTAAAGAAGAAGTTATCCGAGCAATTTGCAATGAAAGATCTCAGTGAAGCAAAACATATTTTGGGGATGCGAATCAGAAAAGATAGAGCGGCTGGGAAGATCTATCTGTCGCAAGCACAATACATCGAGAAGGTGCTTGAGAGATTTAGCATGCAAGATGCTAAGCCAGTCAGTATTTCGTTGGATAGTCAGTTCAAGTTGTCTAAGAAGGACTGTTCGAGCACTAAAGAAGAACATGTTGAGATACAGAGAGTACCATATGCTTCGGCTGTTGGAAGTATCATGTATGCAATGGTAAGTACCAGACTAGACATTGCACATGTGGTGGGAGCTGTGAGCAGATTCATGAGCAACCCCGGTAAACAACATTGTGAAGCATTAAAGTGGATTATGAGATATCTTCAGGGTACGACTGACGTGACATTATGTCTTGGTGGGAGTAATCTTACTCTGTAGGGATATGTTAATGCGGACTTGGCATCAAATGATCTTGATAAAAGGAGTATCATGGGGTATGTGACTGCATTTGGTAGTACATCAATTTCTTGGGCATCGAAGCTGCAAAAGATAGTAGCATTGTCTACTAGGGAGGTTGAGAATGTGGCCATTACTTAAGCAAGCAAAGAAATCGTGTGGCTTCAGAGTTTCTTGTGTGAGCTTGGAATGGAAAAGAGTTGCAACGTACTTTTTAGGGATAGCCAGAGTGCGATATTCTTGGCAAAGAATCCAGCATTTCACTCAAGAACAAAACACATTCAGTTAAAGTATCACTACATTCGTCACTTGTTGGAGATGAATGTGTTGCAGTTGAAGAAGATTGAAGGAAGTACCAAACCCTGTTGACATGTTAACAAAGGTTGTTACCTTTAATAAGTTGAAGTTGTACATGACTTCAACTTGCCTCGAAGCTTGAGGACAAGGACGTGACACCACCATGAGTTGAAAAAGTCTATAGGTGAGAGATTGTTATGTGTGGAGACCATGTCTCCCTATCCCACATCGGTGGGAAAAGTAAAGTGAGGGGAGCTCACTTGCTATAAGAAGGCTAGTATGATTATGTTGTAATTGACACCAATCCTTAGTTACAATTATTCAGTAAGCTAAATGATTTCTTTCCTTCTTTCCTTTTGTAATATTTCCTAGGAATCACTCGTTGCAATTAGCGGTTCAATAATTATCTTTTTTTTATACAACATGTTTCCGCACAACACATTCTTCTTAGGTTAAAATCCTAGCTATGATGCCAAAGATAAAAAAAGATTTTTAGGATATTTCACATATTGGATGCTCTCATCATCGTAGTTGTTGAAATGCAAACCAAAATTTAAAAAGAAATATCAAGACTCTATTAAATATATATGGGAAAGATTTTTATAAAAGATGCTAGTTAGATTGGAGCAGTACGCAAGTTAGGTACTCCCATTCCTAAAATTATAAAATAAATAAACTGCTGTATATGTAATTTGTTTTAACTTAATAATCTGTTTTAATATTTTTATGTAAGTGCAAGAAATGAAATATTAAAAGCTCGGGGATGTAGCAGTAGCACAATAACGGAGGTCCCGCTGTCCGGTCAGCGGGCTGAAATTTTTGGAGCAGAGCCTGGCCCGGTCCATGATCCGACCCGCTTCGGTTAAATGAACCGGCTGTTTATTTTCTGTATAAAAACATTTGTATTTATTTTTCGGGTGGCTGTTTTTGACCCAGTTGAACTATTCATCGTCTCTTCTCCTCTCTCTCTGCGTGATTTTTCGCGACTGTCGTGCTGCATACTGTAAGACATACATTTCTTGGTTTTAATCTGTAACGCATAAGCATTTTCTGGTGGAGGTAGCTAGTCGTACTGAGCGACTAGCTAACCACGTTATTTGCTGTGTTGTTTTTTCTCGTTTTGATTCTGTCGTGGATGTTTGTGGATTGGGATATATATATTGCTCGTTTCGGTGTTGTTTCTGTATTTTCTGTTCTTAATCTCACTACCCGTGGAAGCGTGATTACCCAACAATTGGTATCAGAGTTTGGTTTGGGATTTTTCGATTAGGGTTTGAGATTATTCTGTACAAGCAATATTCTGTGAAATGGCTGGAACCCTAAACACCATGATTTAGAAATTCAACGGCAGAAATGGGTTTAGTATGTGACAGATTAAAATGCGAGCGCATTTGAAAAACTTCGATATTTGGAGTCATCTGGTTCAAGGCTTCGGTCCACACACTGCTGCTGCTCTTGGAATAACCGAGGTTGAGGCTTGGAGACGTGAAGAGAAAGCACACTCCACCATTCTGTTGAGCTTGTCGGATGAAGTCATTGCTGAGGTAGCAGATGAGGAATCTGCTGCAGGACTATGGCTCAAGCTTGAGTCTCTGTACATGACTAAATCTTTGACGAACAAGCTTCTGTTGAAGAGAAGGCTGTTCACATTGAGGATGCAAGAGGGAACCTCTTTGAAGAAGCATCTGGATGACTTGAACAGCATCCTCATGGACATTAAACGGGTGGATGCTAAGGTGGATGATGAGGATGCTGCACTTCTACTCTTGGTTTCTCTTCCTCATTCCTATGAAAATTTTGTGGAATCTCTCATTGTGGGAAAGGAGGAGATCACACTAAAGGATGTTCGGGCTGCCCTACACTCCAGAGAGATGAGGCAGAATGCAGCGGTTGAAAGACTTGAACAACATCCTGCTGGACTGGTGCTGACAAACAGGAGGCCACAATCTGTTCCATTCAAGAAGAAGGGAAATAAGATTCAGAAGAGGTCAAAGGAGGGTGACATTTGTCACTACTGTAAACAGAAAGGGCATTGGAAAACTAAGTGCCCGAAGAAGAGAGCAAGGCTGGAACAACAAGGTCAACCTAACCCCCCACCTGCTGCTGCTGTGACTTTTGATGACCTGGATGATGAAGAAGACCTTGTGTTGGTAATCTCCACAACGATCGCAAGATCAGATTCTTGGATTCTGGATACTGGTGCTTCCTTCCATATAAGCACTCACTTGGAGTGGTTCAGCAAATATGACAAGAAGGAAGCTGGCCATGCTGTGGTGGGGAACAGCCAACCATGTAAGGTGGTTGGAATCGGCACAGTCAGACTGAAAACATGGGATGGCCGGATTGTCTCACTTTTAAATGTGAGATATGTCCCTGAGATGACAATGAATCTCATTTCTCTCGGTGTTCTGGATGATCAGGGATATTCATTTAGTGGCAGAGAGGGAACACTGAATATTCACCGAGGAGATGATGTTGTACTGAAGGGGCAGAAAACTGGAACGCTATACACACTGATAGGTTCCACAGTGACAGGGGCTATTGCTGTCACATCCGGAGAGCCAGCATCTGAAGACAAAGCTGAACTTACCAGACTATGGCATATGCGGCTCGCACATATGGGAGAGAAATGTATGAAAATTCTCTCTGATCTTAATCTTCTTGTTGGTCATAGAGTCTGTAAATTAAATTTCTGTGATCATTGTATTTTTGGTAAGAAACATAGAACTAAGTTCGGTAAAGCCATACACTGCACAAATAATATTTTGGATTATATCCATGCTGACTGTTGGGGCCCTTCTAGAGTCACATCTCTTGGGGGTGCTCGTTTTTATTTATGTTTAGTTGATGATTACTCCAGGATGTTCTGGGTATTCATGATGAAACATAAATCCGAGGCTTTTATAAAGTTTAAGCAGTGGGTTAGCTTAGTGGAAAATCAAACACAAAAGAAGGTTAAACTGTTGCGAACAGATAATGGTCTAGAATTCTGTTCGTCTGAATTTGTGGAATTCTGTAAGGACAAAGGTATTGCGAGACACAAAACTGTTAGGGACACTCCTCAGCAAAATGACATTGCTGAAAGAATAAACCAAACTCTTCTGGAGAGAACTAGATGTATGCTCTCTCAATCAGGCTTAGGCAAAGAGTTTTGGGCTGAAGCTGTTAATACAACATGCCATCTGATAAACAGATCACCACATAGTGGAATTAACTTTAAAATTCCATTTGAAGTGTGGACTGGTAAACCTGTAGATTATTCCAATCTGAAGGTGTTCGGGTGTATTGCCTACTATCATGTAAATGATGGTAAGCTTGAACCTCGAGCACGCAAGGAAATATTTGTTGGTTATGGTGATGGAGTCAAAGGATTCCGTATCTGGTCACCATCTGAAAAGAGAGTTATACTCTCTAGGAGTGTTACATTCGACGAGAGTGTTATTCTGAAACAAGTACCTAGTCCTATTCAGTTACCTGATGTTCCTCAAGCTGAACTTAAGGTGAAGCTAAAATCTGAATCTGTAGCTCCATGAAGGATGCCTGTTGTTTCTAGACAAACGATAGCTAATCATGAAAATGATGCTAAATCTGTTATTGAACTTGATCCTGAAACTGCACCCGAAGAGTCTATACCATACTGTATTGCAAGGGATAGACAAAGGAGGGTAAATATACGTCCTCCTCTGAGATTCGGTTTTGATGAGTTTGTAGGATTTGTCCTACAAGTTGCCGAAGAAATTGACATTCTTGAACCATCCTCCTTCAGGAATACTGTTAATTGTCCTGAGTCTGAGTCATGGTTGGTTGCCATGAATGAAGAAATTGAATCTCTTCATAAGAATGGTACCTGGATCATTGTACCTAAACCAAAGGGAAAAAAATAGTCTCTTGCAAATGGATTTTCAAGAAGAAAGGAGATGCCTCAATTGCTGGTGGTTTAAAGTTTAAGGCACGTCTAGTTGCAAGAGGGTTCAGTCAGAAAGAGGGTGTTGACTACAATGAGATATTCTCTCATGTAGTTAGACATACCTCAATAAGAGTGCTTCTAGCATTAGTAGCACATCAAAATCTTGAACTTGAGCAACTAGATGTCAAAATTGCTTTTCTTCATGGAGATCTCGATGAAGAGATCTTCATGAGCCAGCCTGAGGGTTTTGAGCTATCAGGCAAGGAAACCCATGTGTGCAAGCTTCTGAAGTCCCTTTATGGACTTAAGCAGTCTCCCCGTCAGTGGTACAAGAGATTTGACTGTTTCATGACTAGTCATGAATACAGTAGGTGTGACCATGACTGCTGTGTTTATTTCAAAAGGCACAAGGATGAGTCATATATCTACTTGCTATTGTATGTAGATGATATGCTTATTGCTGCCAGAAATAAATCTGATATTCAGGAACTGAAAGATCTCCTCAGTTCTGAATTTGATATGAAAGATTCTGGAGGAGCAAAGCAAATTTTAGGTATGGAAATATTCAGAGATAGAATTAAAAGAAAATTATTTCTTTCACAGAAACAATATATTCAGAAACTTCTATTTAGATTTGGAATGGTTTCTTGTAAGCCTCTGTCCACACTATTTGTTTCTAACCTCCATCTGACATTAGAATGTTGTCCTCAATCTGAATCTGACAAGGAACAAATGTCTAAGGTTCCTTATTCTAGTGCTGTCGGGAGCCTCATGTATCTTATGGTGTGCACCCGACCTGATATTGCTCATGCAGTAAGTGCAGTGAGTAGGTTTATGATAAATCCTGGTCAAGAGCACTGGAAAGCTGTTAAGAGGATACTTTGGTACTTCAAGGGGACTTCTGATGTTGGTCTGATATTTGGTAATGAATCTAAACTCTTGCTGGCAGGATATTCTGATTCTGACTATGCAGGAGATGTTGACAGTAGATGGTCTATGACTGATTATGTTTTCACTGTATATGGTTCTGTAGTTAGCTGGAAAGCCACACTGCAATCTTTTGTTACTTTATCTTCTACTGAAGCAGAGTATATGGCTCTGACTGAAGCTGCGAAGGAAGGAATATGACTGAAAGGTTTTCTCAAGGATCTTGGTCTTTATGAAGAGGTTGCAACAGTCTTCTGTGATAACCTCAGTGCTATTTGTTTAGCAAAAGACCAAGTGCACCATGAGAGGACAAAGTACATTGATGTGCGATATCATTTCCTTCGATCTGAGAAAATGGTACAAGTAAAGAAGATTATAACTTCTGATAATCCAGCTAACATGTTTACCAAACCTGTTACACTGAATAAGTTAAGACACTGTCTTGACTTACTGAACATATCAAATCAGATATAGTCCTTTTGGACTAACTGTTTATAGAGAGTGTCTCTCTATCTGTATGCAAAACAAATTAAGGTGGAGATTGCTGTATATGTAATTTGTTTTAACTTAATAATCTATTTTAATATTTTTATGTAAGTGCAGGAAATGAAATATTAAAAGCTCGGGGATGCAGCAGTAGCACAATAATGGAGGTCCCGCTGTTCGGTTAGCGGGCCGAAATTTTTGGAGCAGAGCCTGACCCGGTCCATGATCCGACCCGTTTCGGTTAAATGAACCGGCTGTTTATTTTCTGTATAAAAACATTTGTATTTATTTTTCGGGTGGCTGTTTTTGACCCGGTTGAACTATTCATCGTCTCTTCTCCTCTCTCTCTGCGTGATTTTTCGCGACTGTCGTGCTGCATACTGTAAGACATACATTTCTTGGTTTTAATCTGTAACGCATAAGCATTTTCTGGTGGAGGTAGCTAGTCGTACTGAGCGACTAGCGAACCACGTTATTTGCTGTGTTGTTTTTTCTCGTTTTGATTCTGTCGTGGATGTTTGTGGATTGGGATATATATATTGCTCGTTTCTGTGTTGTTTCTGTATTTTCTGTTCTTAATCTCACTACCCGTGGAAGCGCGATTACCCAACATAAACAAAAAACAAATTAAAAATAAAACTATAAACTATAATATTACCCTTCAAACTAATTTGTAAAGGTATAGAATATTAATCTTGAAGGAACAAAAAGTCAACTAAGATTACTTCAAGGACTTCATGAAAATATTTATTAACTATTTTGCTATCTGAATATAAGTTATAGCAATGATTCAATCATATATCTTCTCTTTAAGGAAGAAGCTATCAATCTTTATATGTTTGCTTGTGAAATATTAAATTTGAAATTATATATCTAGCTGTCTAATTATCATAGTAAATGGTAGTATGAGAAGATGATGGATACTTGTTCTTCTCGAGTGAGTGATAAATTCAAAATATCTCATAAGTAACTATCTCAATTATTGTAAACTCTATCTTTGCACTAAATATTGAAACAACTATTTCTTTATTACTTTTTTAACATATAAGATTATCTTAAATGAAAATATAAAAATATTTTGTAGACATCTTTTTAATATAAATTAGTACTCAACTAAATCTCTGAATATTCGGCTAAATGTAAGTGTATGTGATGGTTGAAAGGGATCTTAACTTTTGGAGACATTTTCACATACCTGCCACAAATTCACTATACCACTAACCACTGTGAAACCACCACTATACTTCTATATGGCACTATTCACGCAATAAAGGAAACAACATTGTGTGAAAATCTTAATTTTACTATCATTGAACGATGGCGCCACCACTTAGTTACACCAAATGTAGATGTACGTTATTGTTGAAACTCATGTATGATGCCCCACCATGCATGTCACAGTATGTCACACTCTTTTGGATGTTGAGAGGCTTTGATACCATGTAGATTTTTATTAAGGCTTTGGGAAATGTAGAAAGTGGGGGAAAAGAGTGGAAAAAGGAGAGAAAAAAAAGAAAAGAAATATTATGTTCTCCATCAACTAAAATCTCATAAATCACAAGAACATATATATACTTAAGTTGGATCATCCTAGATGCTGAGTGTTCTCATACGGACTATAATAGAAAAAGAATAAAGTAAACCGACAAATGACATTGAACCTCAACATGATTTTTTTATTAAATTTTAATTTTCTTTATTTTATTTCTCTAATGCTTATTTCTAGTTGTATTATAGTAGAAATTTTTTTTTTGATAATTTTATAAAATAACTTTTTCTATTTTATATTATCCTCAAAGTTCTTTCATTGCGTTATTAGGCTTCTTCCCATGTGGTAGTGAATAACTTGAGTCAGTAATTTTGTGTGCTATTAATGTCATCTAGTTGGCTTTGCCAACTATCATACAAGTCACTTTAGTGAGTGAGGGAATTCTCGTTTAGGTGCAAGATATATTTGGTGATGAGGTCCCACAACCCTTAAAGGAGGTGTTGAGGTTTAGTCATTTAGTCAATTAACATGATATAGTAAATTTAAGAAGCATTGCTCACCTTGATTGACTTATTTGCTTGATTTTCTTCACTACCATCTCTAGGTTGGATGAGAATAAAAGAGTAATTGTTCATCAGGCAATGTTTAATCAACCACACAACATTATTTTTAAAATGTGAGAGCCATATTCATTTCTTAGTTGAGTGGAGGCATGGCCCATTGGAAGTAAGAAGTATTCTTTCCAAGTACTTGCCCATTTTTATGCAAAGTCTTGCATACTATTACTTGAGAATGAAATACTTATTTAAAATTACAACTTCGATGATACTACTAAGTTAATGGTATCTTATCATGTTATGGATGTTGAATCTTAAATTGTTTTTTTATATGGTACAAGAAGGAACAATCATTTTCAAAATGACACACTCATATTAGGAGTACTTAAGTTGTGATACGGCTTGATTGATGATGAATATAAGGAGTTTTTGTACCACATGGAATATGTTCATATCTTTTGGGCATATGCAAATTATGCTACAAAGGAGTGAGATGGGCTTGAGGATCTTTTTTCCTAGTTGGATGGAAGCCAAAAGAGTATAGAGGAAAAAGTCATGCTAAGCACAAAATTGGTAGTCAAAGTTGAACAAGTACATGATGTCATCGGTGATAAGGCCTAGATGACTCTCATGGATGCAATCACTATGATAGAGGCCTAGTCCCAAGTGGAAGAGGCACAAAAGCAAGTGGATGAGGCCAAATCTTACACACCACAAAGAAGAGAAAAGAGTTGAAAGAATCTCTTTTTTGAGTCTGATGTAGAGGTGTCAAATGGGCCATGTTATGGCGGCACAACTAGTATTTAGTGCTCCAATCAGGCTACTATGACGTGCCTAACATGACATGACTTAAATTTGGCTGGTCCTGCACGGCCTGTTGGCCCGAGTCTGACTAGATTCAGGCCGGGCCTAGTGCAGAGGAGTGCTAGGTCGTGTAGGCTTGGGCCTAGTTTTCCAATTTAGCGACTTAGCTTAGGACCTAGCATAGTTGGGTCCTAGGAGGCTAGGACTTTGAGTTTGAGTTCGAGTTCGAGACTGACTTGCTCAGTCGCTCTTGTGACTTGACTCATCATCTCGGTCTCGGTCCCGGTCTCGGTCTAGGTCTCGAAATTGTGAATTAATTATTTAATTTTTATTTTATAAATTTAATATTTTAAGTTATTGTTTATGAGTTGACTTATGAGTGTGATATTATATTATTTATTAAGTTCACATTAAAAATAAATCATAAAAAATATCAAAAAAATATATCAATTATTCATTCATCATTCAATCAAAAAAAATAAAATAACATGTTATATAACAAGAACATAAAATAAACTGTAAATATCATCAATCTCAATCAAAATAATGGTAATACAACAAGCTCAACTGCCTCAATGGCCCAATATCTATGCTAATCCATATGAGTATGTAACTGATCATCATTGCGTAAGCATTTGATAATATCACTAGCGGTGATCTCAATCTTCTTAAAGTCTCATGAGTCATTATTTGCCAGTAACTCATCCTCTCTTATTCAAACACGACTTTGATTAATGATGTCTAACCTTGAATTTTCCTAATTCTTTATGCATGCTAGTATTTCAATGATATTTGGCCGTAGTATTAATTTTGTATTCGAAATCATATTGACTTCAATAGAAAAACCAAACTTTGATGTTATGCTCGATACCGGAAGAGTTAGTGATCTCGTATCATTTTAGAAAGCACGAGATAGGTAAACTTATGATTTTTACCATTGTAAAATATAAAAGTTTTTTTTATTGTTATGTGATAGGCTTGATTAATAATTGATATCTAATTACTTAGATAGCTTATTTCTATTAGATGATTCACCCCTACGTTTCTCCCTTGCTAATTTAATAGAGAAGACATTATTTTTGAATAAGGTATTCATGTCTGTACTCAGTGCTTGGCTATTATCACAATAATATCTAATATCGTAGTATGTAAATAATTCAGTCAATTTCTTGTGAATAAATTTTTCAGGTTGGTATTTTTGGTTCATACACGAGGATGTGTATGTCTGAATATTTTTTACCTTTTTCATCTTAATCCTAAGGTCTATGTAGACAGTTAAATAATAAAGAGATAGAATGATAGATTAATACTTTAAGTACGTGGTTTCCATCTCAAGAGTAGAGGTGTCAAATGGGCCGGGCAGCCCAGCCATGGACTGAGGCCCAGCCTGGTTCAACCATGTATTGTCTGGCACGACATAATTTGGAACCGTGCCTCAGATTGGGCTGGTGGTTCTCAAGACGTGCCATGCTTGGAAAGGCACCGGTCTGACCTGTTTGTCACCTCTACTTAAGAGACATATCACTAAATATTAGGTTATATCTAAACTTTTTTAATATGCTATTAATATTACATATGCACATGAATACAATTCAAATCGTGATATTATAAACTGACGAACACATATTTGTTGTTTAATAAAAAATTTTCAGGAATTTCATAAATAAAATTTTTATATCTCAACCAATGTTATCAATAATAATCTTATTACTCTTACTATTGACATAGTTAGATATCACGTGTTCGTATTCAACATATCACTCTAACATCAGGTAGTTGTAATTCTAATTGTGTCTCATATTCATTTGAATTTTTTTTTAGACCCACAGACAAACAAACTACTAAACTCTTGTTTGTTAAGCATCTGAAAATATTTTGGTGAGTAATTTATTTTTTCTAAAGCGGCTGAAATAATTTTTATCTCTGCTTGTAATATGAGATTAATGATGTAACACGTATATCTAACATAAAATATTTCTTTTAATGGTCATAACAAACATGTTAATGACTAATTTATTGTTAGATATATTAACGAATGTGATATTATATATTTTATTTTGAATATTATATTATCTTAAGATTCTTATCAATATCATGCACTCATATATTGCCGAATCATCATGAGGATGAAAAATTTCTGAAAATTATATCTGTTAATATAGTATTCATTTATAATTTACAGTGGGCGGTGAGACATGCGTAAGATGCATCATCGCGACTAATTTAGATATCGGATGTCATGAATACCATGTCATTATATTTCTTAAATTTAATAGTCATTATTTATTTTTCTAACTTATAGTATTATAGTATGTCATTCCTAGATGTTAATCTAGGAATCATATGATCTGCAGGTTGTAAATAGGTCTGTATAATACTGACTACCTTGAATTTTTTAAAAATTTAATTGAAAGACTCATTATGGCGATTAGTTTGGTCATGTTTTTTCTTTCTAACTTATTGTATTATATGAAGGATCTCAACATAGAGGTTGAACTAGATTCAACCTCAAAGACTTCATCGCTCAGTTAAATTTGTCTTAGATCTAATGCATTATATTTTTTAGTACATTGTTCATTATATCTCTTTAGGTGCATAGTCTTACTATAGGTTAATATTACTATAGGTTAATACTATGCGTTCCTACCGGTTAATATTTTTTTATAATATTTATATTGTACTGATTCATTATTGATACTCGTCATATTTTTATTTTACATAATGTTAAAGTAAGTTCAAACTATAGGTTTTCTTATAATTTTTTATTTTTTATATGTTTGGCTTGAGATCATGAGGGAAAACAAGGTTTCGGCAGCCTCAGCCTCAGCCTCGGAATTCTGTAAATTTATTAATAAAAATTATATTTTTCATTTTATTAGTTTATTAATTATATTTTAAATTTTTATTTTGTAAATTAAATTATATTTATTATTAAATTATTAATAAAAATTAAAATTTAAAAACTAAATAAAATTTAAAAAATATTACTCATTTGGTGTTTGAAACCATTTATGGAATGCTGATTTTTGATTATTGAAACCGATGTCTGATATCCGAATTCAATGCCCGCAGTCTAGTCTGCATTTGAGTCCCCAAAGCTGAATGCTTGAATCCGAATAAGATTGAGATAAGGTCGACTTAGAGATAGAGTTAGACTTTAAGAGATTTAAAAATTAAGATTAGAGAGAGAGAGAATGTGAGGTGTGAGATTGAGAAATAAGGGAGAGATATATATAGATAACATATAAATTTTACAAAATTTTTTTTTTTTATTTTTTATGAATTTTTTAGGGCAGAAACTCAATAGACATCAGATTTTCTGCCTTAGCTATTAGGGGATGGGAGTGCATCTAATGGCTGGATGCATCTCGGTATAATAATTTTTTTGATCGTTGGGTCGATTCGGCTTTATGATTCCAGAAATATTTGAAATCGGGCGAGGGCTGAACCTAACTTCGAGGCACAAGCCGGGCTGATCCTGATGGCCGACAGGTCCAGTGTCACGGGAGCCTGATGCTTGAAAGGCTGAAACCTGGCATCCAGCCCGAGTTCCGGGGCATGGTGCCGGGTCTTTCCGTTGGATCGTGCCTTTGGGCCATGCACCTTGGTCGTGTTTGGCCTGGCATGGGCCCCTGTATCCCCTGGCCCGATACGGCACAAGCCTTGCCTCAAGCAGGCATGACATGGGCCCTGGCATGGTTTTGGACTGTGCTGTGCCGGGTCAGGCACGACTTAGTTAGGCTGTGCCTCGTGTTGGGCCTGGGCTTCCCGGCTCACTTGACACCTTTAGTCCGATGGAAGGCCAAAGTGTAGAAAGCAAAGGATATGGAATGCACAAAATTGGTAGCTATAGTTGATCAAGCATATTATGCCATTGGTGCTAATGCCTAGGTGTCACCTGTTGATGCAATCACTGTGTAAGAGGTTTAGTCTCAAGTAGAAGAGGCACGAAAGCAGGTGAAGGTGGTCAAATTCTTCATGGAGGATCAACACAGATCTTTCCTTCTTGAATTGGTAGTGGGCTTAGAAGACTTTGCCAGGTTTAAAACAGAGTTGCAGTCAACTCCTAGGAAGTTGACTCAAACTCATAATTTTGTTATATGTAATTACTTTTTATTTCCTTTTCTTTCAGCATCTAGAGTATTTGATATATTTTAAGACCAATATATATAATATTGTCAATATCAATCATATTATCCTGTGATATGTTCTTTATATTTTATGGATTCTGTACCTTATTTTTTTTCTCATTTTTATGGTGCTGGCGGTCACAACCATTCTTACTATGAAACACTAATACAAGGAGTTCTTGTACCACCTTGTAGATGGTGATATCCTGAGCATATGCAGAGCATGCTACAGAGAAGTGATATGAGTTGGAGGAATCTTTTTTCCCTGGTTTGATGGAAATTATTAATTTTTCTTTAATATCTGAAAGCTTCTTTTATACTCTCTAGATTATGGACTTTTTTTTCTTGTTCTTCATTAACCTAGTCATTGATGTTGCTATTGTATTTAATCTATGATTATAAGTTGAAAATATATATCAGTTGATATTGTATTCTTTGATGATATTCTTATATCATCAATGATTATAGATTAAGAATTCAGAGGAGCATAATATGTATTCGAGAATAATTTTATATATTTTGTGGGAAAAGTAATTTATATGTAAATTTGAGATTTATGATTTTTCGAGAAAATGTAATTTTTTTTTATTTTTATATAATCAATAAATAATGTTAGAGATTCATTTTTTTTTTCACAATAAAAACAAAATTTTTCTATGATGAGTGATTATGTCGAATACATAATTTATTCAAAGACTCGTGTAATTGCACTTTTAATTTTTTTTTAACTCCACTTGTGTTATTCTAACATGATATTTTATGGGATTCATCCAAGGTATTAACTCGATTTTAAATTGATTTTTTTTTTGATTACGAGGTAATCCCGATATTTTCTCTTGAAATACATTAATAAATTGATATGCTATTGAAAAAATTTATAATTTTCACATATACCTCACTGTAATGTATGTTCATGATTTCTAAAATTTTTATCAAAGATATACTCTATACTCTAATTCATTTTTTATGTTCCACAAAATAAAAATCTTTTTCTTCGATTATTTAAGACGTAACTACTTTATGATAGTAATCAATAATGAGTAATGATAATTTATTTTGATAACCAATTCATTCATAATATATCAAATTCTCTTGTTTTTATTATTACTAAATTAATAAATTTTTTACTTCAATTAATAATTAATATACTTTGCTTTTTTTTTTATTAATTAAGTATTTTTCTCAGGTGACAACCATATATTATTACATGTAATTTTGTTAAAGTTAATTTACACATTACAACAAACTTGCAAGAGATAAAAGAATGAGTAATGAGTTTTGTATGAGTCAAATAATTTGTAAGCATTTATACCTATTGAAGATTGAAAAAATGATTCAAATGTTCATTTAAATTTTTTAATAAAACCTAATACTTAACATATTTTTATATAGCAGGTAATATAATTAGTGCAATCCCTAAATTGGATAATCCTTTCAAAATATAAAGTAAAATAAAAATATAAAAAGAGAAAAAGCTTTAACCTTTTGACAAGTAAATATGAAAATCTCAATATCACTTTCAAGCTGAAGTATAGAAGATGAAACATCTTTTACAAATCACAAGTCAGTTTGAACAGTAATCAAATCTTAATCGTGAATTAGCTTGAACTAGAATAAAATTATGAACTAGTTAACAATTGAACTAGTTTGAACCAACAGTAAACTATGAACTTGTTATAATTAGAACTAGTTTGAACCATAATCAAATAATAAATCAATTGAAATGTGAACTAGTTTGAACTAAAATCAAACTATAATAATTAGTTTGTTTGAATTAAAATCAAATCTACTAATAATCTCTTAGTCAAAATTGAGGGGAATAATGATAGACAACAAAATAAGGGATATAGCAAAATATGATTCATTAGTCGAATTAGAGAGAATAACGATGAAATAATACACTATTTATTATTATTCCCCAACTGAATTAGGAAGATGCTTTTTCATATAAGATTCTTCAGTGTCACTGTGTGAGCCACAAACTCAATGCCATGGCTCACCATCCATCCTACTACTTGCAGTTCCTAAATAATGTATTTTTCAGAGATTGTGATCTCTACAGATTACTTGCTTGTTAGTTTAACAGTCAATGAAATTGTAGGATCAGTTATAGAAAACTTATTACAGTCTCACAAATCAGTATCCAGTCCACCATAGCTAATTGGAACATGTTCGGGTGATATATATTTTGATAGCTTTAGATGGAATTGCAAACTCAAACTTTCATTCTGTCCTGTACGTCATGAAAGGGCAAACCATGGTGTATAATGTGAGATACCATCATGGAACATTGATGAACACCTGTTTAGTAGCAAACTCAGGATAATTATCTTTATACCTAGAATAATCGTCTAAAAATTTGACTGACTTGAACTTCAGCAAGGGCTTGCTGGTAACTCTTTGGAGAAACTCTTTGCAATAACCTGACAGAAAATTGGTAACCTGGCTGGGAAAACACGTGGGCAGTCTTTGCAGATATATCTGCATGTTTCACTTGTAATATCATTTCCACCACAGTAGTGGTTTTCCCAGTTCCATGAGGACTATGTAACAAAAACAAGTTTTTAGATGATAAAGCCTTTGAAATTGTGCCTTTCTTTGATTCATCAAGATTTAAATTGTATGGAATAAACACATTTTTGTTTACTACCATTGGCAATCTTTCTCCAAACACCACATGAATGGGATTGACAGTAGGGTTCTTTTGCAAACCACTGTCCAAAGCATCAACACTTTCTTCATCCTATGATACGTCACCCTATTTGCCACTTTTTCCAGGCGAAGTGAGCTATGTGAATCCTTTTCGAGGTCATCACCAAAAGCAATTACAATGAAAGCATCCTTTTTAAGGTAAACTACCCTTGACCAATGGCCGAAGATCCAAAATCAGACTTGTTTGATTTTAAAACAACATCATGCATGCTGCACTTGTGAGAAGGGAGACACTCACCTTTACTAGATTGAAACTCTGTATGAGTTTGTGCATCAGTAAACTTAAGGTTGAGAATTGCTAGTTCCCTCCTTTGAGCAATGAAGGGGTTTCTAAAACAGCTTGAACTGGCCATACCTGAAATCTCAACTTCCTTTTCTAAATCAATTAAAGGAGACATCGTATAGATGAACTATTGAAGAGAAACAACTGTGGGTTTATTGTGTGCTATAGTAGAAGACATTTTTTGCAGCAACCCTCCACCATTGTCGAAATTTCAGTGACATAAGTCGCAACCACCTATGGTTACAGATCAATCTGAAACCACTGCATTGATGCTTTTGCCGAAAAACTTGGGCTTTGAATCAATCTGAAACTCTTCTTCTGATTACCAATTTCAACTGGTGCCAGAGTTTCGACGGTGCAACAATTCCACTGTGTCGATGTAGACTCAGTGGGCATGAACGACTACCCACAAATTTTCAGCTTTATATGTTGTACTCTACTATGTGTGACAATGGAGGTTTCAAAAACAATGTGTGCTCCTTCTCCTCTAAAGTTCTTAGTCCTTTTCTCATAGAATCACTTCCTAAGCACAATGCATGTGATGGAAATATACATAGATAAGCACATTCGTCTTATTAAAAAAAAATCTTAAATTTTATAATTGAAATTTCTATATTTTTGTCTGATTCATCAATAATTAATTCATTAGTTTTTTATTAATATAGTTGAATATTACTTATTGATAGCTAACATATGAATCCAACATAAAGCATATATAATTCAATGTGTCTGATATTTTTTTGGATTTTTTTTAAGGTTGCTAACTTATATAAAGTATAAAATTCTTGTAGTTTACTATGTATCTTAATGTATTTTTGGTGTGTGTATATATATATATATATATATATATATATGTTCTAATGAATGAAAAAATATTTTTATTTTTGCTTATATAATTTGATTAATTATATGAAAAATTAATCTAACAAGAAAAATTTCACATAAGAGATTATTTCGAATAGTTCCTATAAATATATTTATTGCTATACTATTTTTTGAAGCATTATCAAATGTAATACATTAAATTTTATTTTGAACCTTATATTTTCTTAAGACCCGTGATAGAGTCCCATAGATGGCTGAACCACCATGAGATTTAAGGATTTCACAAAATATTAATATTTTTTTATTTAAACCTTACATTTCCTAAAGACCCACTTGACACCTCTAGGTTAGAGGGATCAACCTTTGATTCCTGGGTGCTTTGAGATATAGTTAGAAGAAATGGACTAATAGTTCTACATGGTAGCTTTGTGTTTTTTAGAAATTATTGATTTTTTAATGTGATTTATTTTTAAAAATATATTTTGGATAATTTTGTTTTAGGTTATTAGTATCTTGTTGATGTCGGCAATACTAATGAATGTCAATTTATTGTCTCATATAGAGGGAAATGATATCAATTCAATGATGGGAGATAGTGGCATATACCAATAACTAATATGAATATATATATATGAAATATTTTGCAAATATTATTGAGCAATCTTTTGGCTTGTTAAATTTATGTTTGGTTATACTTAAGAGCTTTTGTTTCTATTAAACAATGATAATCTAAAATCAATTTTGTTTGTTATCTTTTTCATAATCTCAAAAAGAGAAATATGCCTAGACTTATTGGAACAAGATTTCAATGTGCAAGACTACCAAGTTATAGGTGAATTGATAACTATAATTGAACCATCAATTCAATAATGTGTTTGGAGAAGAAATTTAGCAATTCAAATATATAATGAATGAAAAATATTATATTAGATTGTTTATTTTAGTATAAAATCTATTCAATATTTTGTATTTAACTATTTATTATTTATAAAATTTGAATGGTTTGTATATATTATTAAATGATAAACTAATTTCAATTATATTTGTTAGTCTTTCTTTTTTTTTTTTAAGTTTGAATGGATTATTAGATTTTATTTATTTCAATTATTTTTATATTATAATTATTTTTGAAATACAGTTACATATTTTAATATCTTAGAAATGTGTGATGAATTATACATCAAGTAATCAAATAAGGGGGCTTGAAAGAAATAAATGAGTTTGGACTCTGAGTGAGGATGACAACTCTATTGACTATTGAGTATGTTGCTGAATTTTGTATTTTATGAAAGGTTAAATGTGATAATGAGTTTAAACCAGGAATATTTTTACAAGCGGAGAAGATGCTCGAGGATAAACTTCCAAATATTGGACTTAAAGCAAGTCCTCTTGCTGAATCACGTTAAGATTTTTAAAAAAATAATTCAATGCTATAATGGATATTCTAACACATGGTAGGGAGTTTTCTTGGGATAATGAAAAGAAAATAGTTTTATATTAACAAGATATTTTTGATGTTTGAGCAAAAGTAAATATTTTTATAATGTCTTCCATGTTATATTTTTATTCCAAATATTATATTAATTTATTTGATGCATTGGTAAATTAAATATACTAATTTTATATTTATTTATTTTGTTGGGGCTTAAATGTGCAAATGGGTTGAGACTCAACTTTTTAATTCATTTTGATAATCTATGTCTTCTTTTTGGTAAAGATTGTACTGATGGGGAAATGAGCAATGCCATCTGCAAATAGTTTGGAAGAGTTGGATCAAGATGAAGTAAACAATGAAATTAAAGTTGATGACTTAGAAGCCAATGTCTTCCATACTAATGTGATTTCATCAACTTTAAATAGAATGAAATCTTCATCACAATGCCAGAGGAAAAGGGAATAGGGTGATGACACATCTTTAATTGACGTGATGACAAAGATGTGCAATTGGAGAAACTTCTTTATATTAATAGGTTGGACATACTTAGTTAAGTCAAATCATAATGAATGACCTAATAGGGATCAAGATTTTTATCTTTCTAGGTGAAGATTTCAAGGTTAATGGGTGCGATAATTTTTTCAAGCCCCATGAATATGTTTCTTGTTACTTTATTGTGTTTTAGGTTGGATTGATAAAAATTTTAGGCTGGATATTGCTCTCTTTCTCTTGCAAATGTTCATTGTTACTTTTTTCCTAAATCTAAATTTTTGTATGCATTTGCCTAATATTTGCTTTACATAGTTTTTTATATTTTCTTTAGAAGACGATTAAAAAAAAATAATGATTGGAATTTGTATAATGAAAGACACGATTAATTTTTTTTCTTTTGTTTTTATTTCGTTTTTATTTCATTTTTTTTCTCATAATAGTAACATTATTGATTTTACATCAGATTATTTATTAAAAAAAAAAACTCTATTATTTTGGGCCATGCAAGCCAACAACTATTGAAATATAAAAAATGGAGAGAGAGAGTTATATTGGACAAAATCAACTTAACCACAAACTCTATTATTCGGCATATGATTATTTTTTATGTCATAAAGGATCAATGATGACCCATATTTTTTAATATTAGAGAAACAACTTGCTATCTGTGAACTTTGAAATTAACAAACCAATAATTAAAAATAATTATAATAAATATATGGTAGTTTTCCATATTAGAGAAACGACTCATACTTTCCATATTAAAAGCCAATATTAAAGAAACGACCCATTTTTTCCATATTAAAAGCCAATATTAGAGAAATGACCCATTTTTTCCATATTAAACAGATTTTTATTTAAAAAAAGGTGATTGTTTTTTGTTGTTTTTTTAATTATTTAGATAAGTCATAAAATAAAAATTAATATTAACATATATGATAGGGTATTATTGTGATTTTTTTTATATTCTAATTCTTTAATATTATGAATATTGAATTGAATATGAATAATCATTATAATTTGAGATTAATAAGTTCATCCAAACTCTATAAATGGAATCAAATTTTATTTTCATTCCAAAATAAAGGGAAGTAGACACAAAATACCTATTCCCCTTATCCTTTCTCATGTGCCAAACATGTCCATAATGTAATCTCGACTACATTTAATTGTTGTTGTCTATGTTGATACTTCTCATTAGTGATAGTTGATAATGGTTGTTAATGATGCCGGTAGTTTAGAAAATGGCTATAGTTCACTATTGAGAAAGAATAAATATAAATGATAAAAATTACATTATAAAAATTCAATGGAAAAATAAATATAAAAATTATAAAGTGCTTAGTTTTATAATGATAACTTTTTATTTGTACTGAATATAATTTGGAAAATAAAATAATAATAAATACATAATTATACAGAATACAACTTAACACACTCAATTCTCAGTTTAACCTAACCTTCACTTGCTCTGTGGCTACACTTGTGGCCAAAGTCATTGAATAATAACTTGGTTTCTCAAATACTTTTTAAAAATAACTTAATAATTTTTGTGCTCATTCAAGTTGAATCTCATGATAAGAAAATACATAATTTGATTTATACTGCACTTATTTATTTCTAATCAATTTGGTTTTCTTCTTATAGATTATTTATTATTCTAAAATGTTGCTAAAGCAAAGTCTAAGATATAAAGTTCATTATTAGTTTAATCCTCAAAGTCAATTCTAATATCAATCTTTATTTTTATCTTCATTATTATTTGAATTATTGCCTAGAAAAATCATATTAAAAGAGATGATTTTTTGAACTAATGCATCCAATGAGTTCAAGATTTCTTTTAGTTTTTTTGTGTGTAAATAACATAAGAAACATACATGCTAATTTCATGTATTATTTCTAATTCCAAAACTAATATAATGCTCATAATCCTATTCTTGAACTTATTTGTAATAATTGTTTCATACTAGAAAATTTTTCTACTATAATACTTTTTTATTCATATATTCATCTATTTTCGAATAGAAAAATATGAACTATATTTTCAATTTCTGGGTTTAGTTCTGGAAAAATGTGAGATACATCATATATGCTAATATTATATTTCTTTATGTTCTTATTGATTCTTTTAACTTATTCGATATTGTTTTCATGTTTTGCAATAGTCTTTTTTTTTTTGTTTTGTTTTGTATTATGTTTGTTTTTTTTTTTCTCGTATCCAACATGATGCTTGAAATTTTGATCAGTTATTACTTCAATTGGGCGGTGTTGTACTTCATAATGATTATTTGACATTACACTTCAACAAAGGTGCAATTATCATATATAGTGGGGAATGCATTAATTTTTCTGAAGTCATTTTGATTTAAACCCGAGATGAGGGGATGATACTGAATTCTATATTTGACAATCATGAGCCTGACATCAAATCTGCTTCTTTATCCAAGCTTGAGATTGGAAATTGCTATCTGACAAAATTTCCAATGTGGAATCATCATCATGCTGTTTTTTTCTCTGATATCTTGTTAAAAAAACAGCACAATGCAAATTAAAATTTTATTGTTGTTTAAACAAATGGATACCCCTGTCAATATGTATGGATACACTATCAATATATATGCACAGAAAATATACAGTTGATAAATAACAATTAATTGAATAATGTTTTTTTTTGTAATGTTTACATGAAATTTCTCGTTGATTGTAATGTTTTCAATTGAATATGTATGGATACCTTGTTTTTTCATGTAATGTTTTCAATGAAATAACTGTTTTTATCTTTGATTATACTTTTGTTGGATTGAGCAGTTGATAGGCTAACAAGTGAGAACAAATTGCCTCATCTGTTATTGTATGGCCCTCCTGGTACTGGGAAAACATCAACAATTCTTGCTGTGGCACGTAAACTTTATGGAGCACAATATCATAATATGATTTTGGAGTTGAATGCTTCTGATGATAGAGGAATAGATGTTGTCCGACAGCAGATACAAGATTTTGCGAGCACACAGTCCTTCTCTTTTTGGTGAGCATTAATCATATGTTTGTATAATATTGAGTTATTACAATCAGTGTTGTGTTGTTCTTAAGTCCTTGTAGTTATCTTGGAGAAAAACATATGATACCCTGTTTCTTTTTCAAAATGTGAATTAATCCTTGGATGAACTATTTTTTTGACTTGGTCACCAAAAACATAGGGAAAAATTACTTGAGTTTTCTCACACTACTTTTTTATTTGTAATGTGCCAATGCTACACATAGTAAATCATCATGCTTGATATATTAAGCAAAGTGTTGAAGAGTGTTGCTAGCATATAAAAGAAGACTTATACTTAGTATAAGTTTGCTTCTCTCAATAAATACACATTATATTTTTAATTTTTTATAATTAATACATAATAGTTTTCTTCTTAGTATTCAACATGGTAATAGTGCAAAGTTGGTCAATGTCTATCATTGTTGTGACCTTCATTATCACTGCTACCATCACCATCATCATAGTTAGTTGCCAATGCTGTTGGCTTCACTGTTGTCAATTCCCTTTGCTGCTATTCACTGCCACTATTTCCCCATTTGCCATCATCTCTTTTAGCGACTACTACTTCCATTTCCATCTTATTCGCAATGATATTTTCTTCACTTTTCTCTTTTCACCTGACTTGATTTGATGTTATTTTAAGTTTTTTAGGTGTTATTCTGTTTTCCAGTGGAAAATCAAATTTGGAATTAATGTTTTCTATGTTAACATTTTGAATTTAATGTAGATTGCACGTATTGTGCTTTTATTGGTATATTTAGGTTCCAATTTTTGATCAAGTTAATTTGGATTTGATCGGGTCAAATTCACTTCATTTTTTGTGTATTTGATTTATTGTGACAATACATTTTGATTGAAGCTAGAGCAACTACTATTATTTTGTGGATGTTCATCAATTGTTCGCATATTTAGTATGCACCTTCAGGTTAAGTTTGATTTTTGAGTAGGGAGAAACTGAGCTATTTTATAACATATCTCACCTACTAACAATAGTGGGAGAGGAGATAGATATAATTGATGCTCAACTTTTAATATCAATATGGTAGTTGATTAATGCTAGTGTTCAGAACTTTGCTTCGTGAATAACATTTGTCAAAACTCACACACAAAATAAATGAAAGAAAATTATGTAAAAGGGGTTCAAAATAAAAATATTTATTTTTTGTTTCCACTCTCAAAAAGTTAACTAAGAAGTCTCACAAAACTTAAAATATGCATGTTTAGGGATTAGTTTTTTGTATTCCTGAATTTATCCTTGTAGGCCAATTAAAAAAAACCAGTTTGTTTGGTGCATGAACAGTGTTTTGAAAACACTGTTCACGCTAAAAATGATACAATATTTTAATTTTTCAAAAACACTATATTATATATTGTTATTTATACACCATTTTATGAAAACCACTTTATAGTTATATAGAGTTATATATACAACATTTTTATATTTAGGATAAACTCTATGTATAGTATATATAAGTGTGTGTGTGTGTGTGTGTATGATAAACTTTATGTATACTTTGTATAACTATATATGTGGTAAACTATATGTTTAATTGTACATAACTACACATATATAGTAAACTATATGTATAGTTATATATAACTAACTATATATATACACCATAAACTATATGATTAGTTATACTTATATAACTATACATATATGGTAAACTATATGTTTAGTTATACATAATATTACATATACAAAAAAAATACATATATAATAAACTATATATAGTTATATTTAACCATACATATAGTTTATTATATATGTAATTTTTTTTTGTATAGTTATATATAACCATATTTACTGTTCATCGTATATCAAATTATATGTAGTATAGTGTTTTCAAAAATATACAGTATAGTGTTTTCAAAAATAAAAAATGATATATGATTTTTAGCATGAATAGTGGTTTTGAAAACACTATTCATGCTTGAAACAAATAATGTTTTTTGGGGATTTTTGATCAAAATCTGTACTCCAAAACATAAATATTTTATGCCCTGGGGACTTTTTGTCAAAACTTTTGAAAGGGATAGTGAAAAAAAATATATTTTTTATTTTAAACTCTCTTATATAACATTGCCAAAAAATTATATAGTAATATTTTTATACATCATACATATCATTATTATATAATGATTGAAAATTATTGTGGTAGCCTACAAATTGAGTGCTCATACATATCATACATCAAAAGGATAAACTAAGAAACACAAATAAAAATACTAAATAAAAATTATAATATTCTTTGTCAAGTTAGTGCACATATGTCCATAACACTCAATTTTAAGGAAAGAAAGATAAATTAAGGTCTCTTTAAGATATTCATAAAGATATTTGTTGACTACTTTGTTCTCTGAATATATATTATAGTAATGGTTTCTTCGTGAATCTTTTTTTTTGAGTAAGAAATAATTCATCTCTATGTATTTTATCTGTTTATGAAACATCAAATTAGAGATTATATATCTTCCTATATGATTGTCTTAGTTAAAAATAATGAGAGAAAAAAGTGTTTATCCTATTTTCTTGAGAAGATCCCACATTCAAAGTATCTCACGAAGAATTATTGTAATCATTCTCAACTCTATCTTTGTATCAAATTTTGAAATAATTATGCAGTTCTTATTTTTTTAAGAGATAAAGTTGAATTCAAAAAAATATGTAAAAAATCTTTAGGATCACTTTCAAGGATTGATGATACTGTAGTTAGCAAGGTATTCAAACATGAGTTGGATATCAACATACAATGAGAAGAGAGCACTTGATTTGTGTGTTGTTTTAATAATATTTGATCATTATATAATAGTGTGAGTTGTATATTATTATTCATTGATATAATTATTTTTTTTATTTTATAATTATTAAGTTCAACATGATATCAGTGCAAAATTTGTAAACCAATAAGCATGTCTACTTCTCCTAATTTCTTTTTTTTTTGGTCTATTGTAGGCGTGCATAAACATTAGTCGTACACAAATGTACAATAGGCACAATATGGTGTGCACTGTGGTTCTCAGTAGTGTGCATAATGGTGCACAATTGCACAACTGGCACCACAAGGTGTGCACCTTGGTGCACATCAATGCGCATGGTAGTCCACAATAGTGCGTCCAATGGTGTGAGTGGTGGTGATCTCGGGGTACGCATGGTGGTGTGAGGAAGAAATTCTAATTGTGATTCATTTTCTAATTTTTGCAGATTCAATATAAAAACAAAATTAAAAAAAAGAATTGGGTGTATTTTTTATTTTGAATGAATAATTTTGTGACATAATATGAATTTTCATAATAGAGATAAATTGATGAGAGTCATACTATAGTGTAATCTTTGTAGGAAGATAAGATACTAGAAATAGTTTATGAATATTATTTTTAGAGAGGATATCAAAAATATTACATAGTAGTGAGAGAGACAAGTTGATTATTAGAATTATTCAGATGTCCTCATAGAATTTATTTGCTATGATACTTACTAGAGATAAATATACAAAACCTTTTATTAAAATAAATAACATATCATTTTTTTCTTTTATTATTAGTTATTTCACACATATTCTTATTTTAAACTATTAAATGATTGAAATAATTGTAATTATTTATATTATTGATAATCATATTATATTTTTATTTTTTTCTTGGCTTGAGAATATTATTTTCATTAATGACAAATATTCGAAAGTTATTAGATATATTTTTATGTAATTTAAATTCTTATTATTTTCTTTCATGTTTATTATTAATTAGTTTGTTAGTTTATTCTTTATGAATTATATTTTCATATAACGTAATTCTGATATTATCTTTATTTTTATCGATGTTTATTTGTAAGATTGGTAGATTCTGAAGAAAATTTTATTTGAGATTGAACATTATAGATTTTATATTTTATTTTTGATGATAAGAAAGCCTTTAGGGATATGTTTTTATCATTCTCAGCTTGGTCACTCATCTTTGACTAAGTTGAGAATATGTTACTATTGTTTCAAGAGTATTTTGATTCTAGAGTGTGAGGTATATCAGTTAGAAAAATTTATAAGAATTTTCTATTATACATGTTTGATTTGAATAGTGACATATTCAATTTGATACACTCAAATATTTGAAGATTTAATAGATATGTGATTAGAGAGAGATTTAAATATCTAATTACATGAATATATCTAACTGATAAGTCATAATTTTTCTGATAAGTCATAATTTTTCTTTAGAAATCTTAAGAAAATTTTAAAAACTCAATTTAATAAAAGTACTACAAAATTAACAAGTGTCAATGCATGATTATATGTCAAATAGAAGTAGTATATATTATATGAATTATGAGATTATATACTTGACTTTCTGCTCTGATATATCACAATAGAATTAGATTGTTAAAAGTGAGAATAAAGATATTATTTAGATGACTCGAATACTCTTATATGGAAATAATTTTTCAAAATATTTTTGTGGTAAAATAATTTTAATCATAATTTATTTTATCAATTGGAGATTCTTTTTTGTTTTTTTTGAGTGCGTACCCTTTCAAATTTTATATTACAGAGAGACTATTTAACTTGTCCCATGAATTTTTTGGATGTATTTATTTTATCTTTGATCAATCTTCAAGATAAGACAAGTTGATATCTAGGATTTTTAGATCTATTTTTTTGGATACATTAGTATGAAAAGTGGGTATAAGTATTTTTTTTTAGTAGAGGCTGGTATTTTAATGAGTTTGGATATTATCTTTTTGAGCATTACTTATTTTTTAATGAGTTTAGGAAGAGTGTAAATCTAAATTATATACGTCGAACTATTACTAATTCTCTTACTTGTAGCTTTGCCCGAACTATTGGTTGATAGAGAGAGTCATCTATCAGTTACATTCGAGTGTATTTAGTATTTTGTATGATATTACTTGCATTGAGTCATCATACCTACCAATAATCTCAGATCACGTGGAGTTTGAAGAGTTGAGTGTTCTAAGTAGGGAAATCTCATTTAAACCTAGATGATGTGGTAGTCTATGATTTTTCATGGGTACATACTCATATTTAGTTGATAACTAGTAGATTTGATCATCTAAAACATAGAGTTTATACCACGAAAGAGAGACATGCTCAACCATACCAGACTGGATACAAGAATACTAGTGAGCTAGGTCTAAGAAGCACGGACACGGGGATACGACACGGCAAGATACGGGGACACGGCAAATTCTAAAAAACTAGGATACGGATACGGATAGGATACGGCATGATAAAAAAAATAAACTTAAAAATAAAAATTATTTTCTTTATAAATATTATGTATTTTATAAAATAAATTAAATTAAAATATTTTAGATTATAAAATAAATAAATATATTTTTTTTTTATAAAATAAAAATATTTTATTTTATTTTATAAGATAATATTTATAATTATTTTATTTTATAAAATAAAATTATAAAATTATTTTATATTATGTAAAAATATATTTTTTTATTTTATAAAATAAAATATTTTATTTTATTAAAATATTTTATTTTATTCTAGCCCCCAGCCTGCCCTCAACCCGCGCCCACCCTTTGCCTCCCCCCCGTCAATTCGCCCCCTGCCTCAATTCGCGCCCAACCCCTGCCTACCCCCCCCCCTCCCTCTCTCAATTCGCGCCCGCCCCTTGATTCCCCTCCTCAATTTGCGCCCCCGCTGCCTGTGTCGAGTGGCCAACGTCGCCGCATGGGCGACGTTGGCCACTGGACGTCAAATACGCCACGTGGCGTATCAGATACGGAATTTGTCAACGATGCGCCACGTGGCGTATCAGACACGTATCCGACGCGTGTCCGTACCGTGTCCACGTGTCGGACACGTGGAAACGACAGTCCAGTGGCGTATCCGTGCAACACAGAGTTAGGTGATCTTGTAGTAAGTTATTTTGATTTTGACCTTTTAATATCTCTTTGAAAGGGACAAATGAGTTCAACTCAATACCTGGTTTCATAAGTATTGTCAAACTGTAATTTTGTATTTTTTGATGCTACTAAGATACATACGTCTCTTTTTGAAGAATCATTTCACTCAGGATGATGCTAAATATTGATGGAATAGATACATACATTTCACTTTAATGAGATATAAGAAATAATACAATGACTTTTATAAAAAATTATTGTTGGTTGTAAGTGAATGTTCATTATAAAGACATGCTAAGTTGAGAATGTATATTGTTATAAGGTGAGATTTGTAGCAAGGAGACACATTAAATATATTTGATGTGGACTATTAGGACATTTACTCTCTAGTTATCAAAATGACATCATTGTGTATTCTTATTTTTCTTGTAGGATCTCATAGTTGGAGGATACACTAGCTATATATGAAATAAGTATTTCTTAATAGTGAGCTTGAAGAGGAAGTGTATATAGAGCAACTACTTGAGTTCTAAATAATACAGTCAAGTGTAATTTGTAGATTGTGGATGATATTTTATGACCTCAAGTATCTTAATGCTATCACTAAGTGTATGGTTTATGAGATTTTTGTAGGTAATTATTTCATTTAAGTTATACAAGTGTCTTAATAATTTTTTTTTGTATTTTTTTAGAGTAATAATGATAATATGATTTTGTTAATTATTTATGTAGTTGATATTTTGATCACGAGAAATAATCAGTTGAGAATCATGCAACTTAAGGAGTAACTTAAGATATAATTTTAGATGATGAATTTTTGGAGACTCAAATATTTTCTTGGCATATAAGTGACTTATTCTATGAAAGATATTTTTTTGTTATAGAGAAGATATGTATTTAATATTATTATTAATATTGATCTTTTGGATTGTGTGTAGTAGATATTCTTATTATTTTAAATATTAATTTTACATCTGTTATGATTCATTTAGTTATCTTTTCTACTTATAAGAGAATTGTAGAAAATATTAATTATTTGATTATGACTAGATCAGATATAACATGTAATTAATAAATAGTTAATTTTTTGTTTTTTTTTTATAAATTCATATTGATGTAGCTTTTTGCATACCGAGATATAAAAAGAAGTTTTTAGGATTTGAGATCATTTTAGGAATTATGGACATTTATAATTAGCTAGATTTTATATTCGAGTTGAGCATTGATATGCACAAAAATAAGATCTACTATATAGTTTTACTCATTTCTTAGAGCTAATCTTGTTTATTATAAAAGTAAGAGACATGTAATTGTTTTGAGATCTAGGGTAAAGGTAGACACATTGTTTAGAGTGATGTTAATAGTTATTTGTAAGATACTTTGGATTTAACATCTGCTCGAGAAGATCAAGTATGTATTTTCTTTTCCTACTATCATTTATTATAATAGTTTGACAATAAAATATATAATTTCTAATTTAATGTTTCATGACCGGATGAAACACAAAAGGTGAACTTCCTCAAGAGGACTATTTAGGATGAAACTCTTTGTACAACGTACATTCATACAATAGAGCAACCATTGGAAATATACTTAAAAGTTTTGAAAATTCCTTAGCTTAACTTACTTTTCTCCAAGTTAGGTGTTGAGATTTGTATGCACTTATTTGATAGAAGGTATTGAGATATTTATTTATTTAATTTTTGTTTTTTTATATTTTTGATTGGAACACCTGATCTATGGGTTGTCACAATTATATTTGTCTATTATATATGTGTGTGAGTTGTATATTATTATTCATTGATTATTATTGTTCTTTTTATTTTATAATTATTAAGTTCAACATAACCTAAACAAGGCAACATTCTATGAAAATTTTACAAATCGGGCTTTCAATGATTAAAATGTCATATGTGATTGTACTACTCAAAGCTAGATGATTGTTTCATATACACCTTTTCTTGAGGTACCATAAGAAATGTATCTTTTATGTTTATCTGATATATTCTTTAATTATGAGATGTAATAAAAAATATTAATATGTATTGATATTATCTTGGTCATTAGAGAGTAAGTGTTTTGGTAGTTCATATTAAATATTTTGAGGATATCATTGGTTACAAAGGTGATTTACCTTTACATCATATTCTAGATTTGTCTTCACATTGAACACTCAGATGTAACTAACAATAGATATCTTCAAAGGTCTTGGTACTAGTTCTAATGTTCCATTACAACAGAAGGTGTATACCTCTTCTAACATGGCTTGATGCAATCTTGGGTAAAATAATATCTTAGTATGAGACTTTGATATCCAAATACTATAAAGAGAAGTAATAAAAGGAATAAAAGTTGGAATAAAGTGAGAATATAACAAAATCTATAAAATCGAGTATTGATTACGACTCTTCTATCCTTTTTAGAGAGCAATTTAAAGGTTTAAATTAGAGGGATTGACTATATTATCATTTGACTCATCGGTAGACTTAATTTTGGTATGAGAAGGTTGAACATGTTATTCTTTTAGTTAGATTCTAAGTTTCGAGTGATCCAGTCTTTTAGTTACTGATTAAATATGAGTTTGTACTGGTGAATATTTATGGATTATTTCTTCAGAATGAGATTTTCTTACATGAGAAACTTAATTTTTTTTAGAAGTGGGTGTCAAATGAGGTGTGTTGTGCTGACATGATTCATTTTTGGGTGGCCTAGTTGGGCCATGACGCCGTGCTGGGTACGACCTGATAAGGAAGTTGCGTGCCTATTGCGTGCGATGTCAGTGTTGGGTACGACCCGATAAGGAAGCTACATGCCTATTGCGTGTGATGTCAGTGCTGAATTTAGCTGTTGGGAGCCCAATGGCAGCCTGCAGGCAGGCACAATGCAGCGAGCTAAACAAGGCTCTTGATTCCCGATTGATTTGTCATCTCCTCAAGGTAGGTTTCAATAAAAAAAATCCATTACGTGACCGTGATGGATTGATTATTTAAAAAATAATTATCATTTATAAAAATAGTGTTTGGGCAGGGTGGGTGCTGGCCAAGTGGATTGTGCCCTCTTCCTTGTCCTCAGTCCCGAGTCACGGCTACTATACTGGTGGTTGTGCTTGCACGAGTCATGACAGCCTTTGGCTCATCATGACGTGTTTATGGGCTGTGCCGACCTGCATGACCAAGTTTCTGAAATGGTTTTGGACCCCCTTGTGCTGGGCCAAGCACGATTCAGTCAGGCCATGTTTGGGCCGTCCGGTCCACTTGACACCTCTATTTTTATGAGATATAAAGTATTAGTAAATATTAATATTATATTTTTTAAACATAACTCAGTGTTTAAAGAATTTAGTTCAGAAAAAGATTTAAAAGTTTCATCTAAATCTCTTATTTTTATTTATTTTTTTAAAGTCTCCTTCAGGTTTTTAACTAAGAAAAATTATCACCACTCAATTACTTTTGAATTTCTTGGTTCTTATTATGCTAATTCTCTTCAAAAATCATCTTGTGTTCCAACTGATACAAAATATTACACGTGTTTTTGATGACAATGATTATATTTTTTAGAAAATGAATTTTTCTCTAGTTTAGACTCCAGATTAGGTAGGAGCTCCATGTTCTATTTTTGTCCTTACTCAAATGAGTTGAGAGTCTAGAGACTTGATATCCCACATCGTGTTTATTTCAAAAATAAAAAAGAATTTGCTTCACTTGTTTAGAATTAATAAATTTTTAGAGAAGTCAGAAGTTATTATAGTTAATTCTTTTGATTTTGATCTTTTTATTGATGTCTAGAAGAACAGAAGAGTTTACTTAATTTTATATCTTATATTTTTTATTGTATTTTTGTATTTTTTAAATATTTTATTTACTATTTTTCTTCATAATACTAAGATATCCAAATTTTATTTTAGGACATTATTTAATTAATGACGATGCTAAATTATGGTGGAAGATATATATAGTTTTTACTTTAAATGAAACTTAAGAATTAATATCTTGATTTTCAAGATTATCTATTGTTAGTTGCTAGCATGCATTTATTATTAAAATTGATCCAATTCGTAAGGTAAGCCTTCTGAAGACATGTTTTTCTGTGAGAGAGCTACCTCAAAATTTTGGATTTAATTATCAAGATAATTTGTTTCTTGTAGGTAATATGATATTAGTTTTAATACGCATATATCTTGTAATTTTTATTGATGAATGATACAACAATTAGATAATTGGAATAATTTTCTTTACGATGATCTTGAGGATAAAATATATATATAGAACAGTCACTTATTTTTCAGCACTCACAAAGTTTTGAGATCAAATTTGTAAGTCGTGGAATATCTTATGCAACCGAATATAATTATCAAAAGTCCAATTTGTGAGATTTTTCATCATAATTATTTCTTTTGGTTTGACATTTTTGTACAAAATATATTCTGTTTTATTCAAAACATTCAAATAACATATTTAAATTATTGATTATATATGTGAATACTATTCTCATTGTGGTGTATGACGAGATGAGAATTATCTAATTCAAAGAGTATATTCAATCATAATTCTAGATGAAAAATATTAGGTTACTCGATATTATTTTGTCATAAAAGAAATATGCATTAGATATCCTTTTAAATATTGACTTTTTGGGTTATGCTTTAACAATATCTTTGTTAGGCTAGATATACATTTTTTATATGATATTGATTTTCTTATTGAACCAATAAAAGTTAATAAAATTATAAAAAAATTAATTATTTAATTATTATTAGATTAGATATAATTTAAACAATAAGTTTAATTAATTATTTATTATATGTTTTATTGCATACTCATACTGATATTTTTTTTCACATGCTTAGATATATGTAAAAATCTTAAAGACTTAGTATTTTGTTCAATGAATATACTTTTTTTTAATTCTAATTGAGTATTAGTTTGCACAAAAATAAGAATTGCTGCATGCAATATACTTTTTTAGGATATAATTTTATATCATGGAAGTTTAAGAAATAAATAATAATCTCAAGATTAAGTATAAATATAGAGTAAATGATAATGATCATAATTATTTATGAGATTCTTTGAATCAACAATTATTTGAAGGTCATCAAATTTTTATTCTGTTCTTTTTTTTCTCATATACTGTGATAGTCAGATAATAAAATATATAATATTTATTTTCGTATTTTATGTATGTACAAAATATAAAAGTAAAATATTTTTTTCTTATAAAGAATATTCATGAAGATTTATTGTCTTGACTTGTATTCTTATAGTAAATTAGTTAATCAACATATTTACGAAAACTTTTAGAAGTTATTAACCTATTTTTATTATTTTATAAAGTTTGATATTCTTGATATTTACACAACAGGCAATAGCTTGATCGGAGTGTTGTAACTTTTACTCTTTTATTATTTTATGTTTATGACGAGTACCCATTCTTTGGGCTAGCCTAATTATTTCTACTTATTTATATATAGGTTTAGAGAACCATTTTTCATTTATGATGAGAACACATAATCTATGAAATCAGAAATGTTCAAATTATTTCGTGTCATTATATATATAGAATTAGGAATTCTTATATGACATGATAATATGAGTGTGAGTTTTTTGATTATTCGTTTTATGGTTTGTTTTTTATTTAACATGTTATCAGGGTCAAACTCTGGCAGACCACAAAGAGAGGAATTGCGGTGTCGTGTGTGTAGTAATGTTGCAGTGTCGTGCAGTGTCTTTCGGTAGTGATTGAATGTGTTTGCAATGGTTGTAATGGTGTCATGCAACAGCTTCGTCTATGTCTAGTGGCATAAAATTGAATTGCATAATGTTGTGTGGGTGTGTGTGCGTGTGTGCACGTGCGCGTGCACAGTAATTTAGAATGGCATACATGGAGCACTTTGGCATCATGTAATGGTCGCATCATTTGATTGCTGTGGTGTGGTGTGATAGTGTAGTGCATTGTACGTGTCTGCTATAAGGTAGACATGTGTAGTGGTGTGGTGTGGTTGTAGTGTAATGCATTGTACGTGTCTGCAATAAAGTAGATGTGTGTAATGGTGTGGTGTGGCTGTAGTGGTGTGAAATGGGGTTGTACATGTGTGCAATGGCTGCTACGTAATGGTGATGTGCACAATGCATTGAGTGTGGTGTTGTACCATGTAGTAATTGTGCGAAACTTTACTTGTTGCTTTGAGAGGAATTAAAAATTATTATTATTACTATATAGAAGCTAGTAGATAGATGAGATACCAATTAAGATAGAGGTAAAGACCTGATATCCTTTATATAAAATACACATTGTAGGAAGAAAGATGATGTCATATAGTCGTTAAGAGTTATTTGCAAAACAGAGAGCAAGAATACTATAAATTATTAAGGGAAATAAGAAAATTATGGGTTTTATTTTTGATATTTCACAAAGTTCTCTTACAATGATTATTATTAAGGATGAATATATATAATTCTTTATTAGTAAGACATCAATAGATACTTTTAAACTTTTAGGTTCTATAATTTTTATCACTCGTCTTCTTACTTTAGATTCTTAGTAATTGACTTCTGAACAAATAGTCATATCACATGTAATTGTCCATATCATATATAATTAACACATGAGTAAATATTTTTGAAATTTGTTATAATAACACTGATTTTGATACTTGTAGAAGTTTGAGACTTTAAAATTCAATTTTTTTAAAACTTAATATTATAGCGTACACGAAGGGCTCTTTATATAGAAGAAAAATTAATTCTAACAACTCACAACTCACAAGTTGAATGCTTTCATCAAAGATACAAAAAAATTAAAGAAATAAATAAAAAAAAGACTAAACTATTGCTTACTTCAACGTTCCTCCATTAAATTGGTGCATAAAAAGGCTAGGGCATCAAGATCAGAGGAGCTTAATTATGAGTTAGTTTGCACTAGAACCAAATTATAAACTTAAAACCAAAACAAAACTATGGTCTCATCAAAATCTGAAATGAATTTTTTCTGAGATTACTAGTTAGATTTAATAAAGGATCAATCTAAAAGAAGTATACAACAACTATTTTTTGCTTCCTTTTTGTTAATCATATTAACTGCAATAAATGATTTATGATAATTTTTCAGACCTATCAAAGGAGAATAATGTTAAAAGAATTGAGAAATATTTTTCACTTATAGAAATAAGAAGAATAACAACAAAGAATTGGAACATATTTTCTTTTAGCTGAATCAGTGAGAATGTCAATAGAGCAATTTAAAATATTTTTTTATAGGTATGAAGAATTAACAGAAAATTATGAGATAAATTATTTGTATCATTTCAGAACCCAAATTAGAGAGTAGTTAATGAAAGGAAAAATTGGGATTAGAAAACATGATTCCCCTTTCTTTTCTGAGTTGGAGGGATCCTTTAAGCTTCCTCTTACTGTAGGAATAGGTGTTTGACAAAGTGGTTGCTGCATTGGATGCTTTGCTGCTGCTATTTAGTGACAATGAATTTAATTGTTCAGTTGTTGCAACAATAATGTAGAGTCAAAATTATGCAGAAACTGTGAAACTTGTTTCCTAGAACAAGTCAATTCTTGAGGCCCTAGCTTGGTGTTGCAGTCGATTCATGTCTGGTGTTATCTGATCCACTGTATTCAAAGGCGGTTTCCAGGCGCGCCTTGATGCGCGCCTCAGGGCGAGGCGGCGGAAAAACGCGTTGAGGTGTCGGAAGAAAAGCGTAACACATGAAATGGATAACTAAATCAAAAGCTTTTTCAAACTAAATCGAAAGCACGAAAACTGATTGGGGAGAAAAGTAAAAAAGCTCAAACCCGAAACCCTACCTCAAGTGGTGACCCATTTATGCACGAAATCCCGATTTCCAGGTATGTCTTCTCTCCCGATTCCTCCCCCCCTCGACGACCTCCCAATTCCTCCCCCCCTCTGCGACCTCCCGATCCCCCTCCTTCGAAATCCCGATCCCCCCCCCCCCCCCCTTGAAATCCCGAATCCACCCCCCCTCCCCTTCGAAATTCCGATTCCACCCCCCCCTTCGAATTTTTTTGTATATTTTTTTTGTTAAATAATTTAAAAGAGATTCATCCAATCTCTTTTATTCTTAATTTTTTTTTATTTAAGGTAATTGGAGCTTCAGCTTCAGCTTATCAATCATCTTTAAAAAAAAAAAAATTCAAATAGCCTTCCGATTTTTTTTTAAATTCCTCTAAAAAAAATATTGACTTTTTAAAATTTAAACGAATTAAATTCTTAATTTCATTTTAAATTCCTCTAAAAAAATATTGGCTTTTTAAAATTTAAACCAATTAAATTCTGAATTTCATTTTTAAATTCCTTTCAATTATGTCTTGTTATTATTTTTTAGTCAATTATATTGTTATATAGAAATGTGAATATTATTATTAGTGTTTTTTTTAGAATGAGTTCCTCCAAGTAAGTACTCAAAAATTGAAGTCATAAATTTGATTAAATTTAATAAAAAAACTTATAATATTTACACCTCATTAATAATTTATACTAGGTACAAGTGGAGGCAAAGGCAAAGAGAAGGAGTTCAATTTGACACTAATTGATGAAGATGAAGATTTACATGAAATGAGGTTACATGATAGTGGACATTTTCCTACTTTTGATACATTGGATGAGGATGATGATGACCTTGGAGAGGAGGATTTAAATTAAAATAATTTACTCTACTTCTTATTTCATGACTTAGTTATGTTTTTAAATAATCCTAATCAATTATTTTCATGTTTTTATTTATGTTATTTTATTTTATTTTATTTTATATATTTTAAAATATTAATTAATTATATATTGTGAGGTTCAAAAAGCTTACGCCTCAACGCCTCGAGGCTTACGCCTCGCCTCACAAATACAAAAAACGCATCGCCTTACGCTTTTGCCTTTTAAAACTTTGATCTGATCTTAGCAGCTTCAGTGGGAGGTTACTTGGGTCTTGGGAATCATGAAACTTACTTCTCTTCATGTCCAATTGTGGTTTAGTTGCAATGGGCCAACCTGTATCATCCACAACATGGTACATGCCCACCATAATTGAGAAGCCAGGCTGAACATTAGTATTTGATAGAGAAGAGAGGCAAAACAAATGATGATTGGGTGATTGTATCAGGATGAGGTATCTGTCAGGTTTCTGCCATATGCATAATACCCAATTCTTGCTGTTATTCTTCGAATGGGAGTTGCATTCCTAGCTTAGAAGATGTAAACTTTCCAGTTCCATGAAGTTTGTAAGCACGTGGTCGAATCAAAATATGTGAATGCATAGAAGGCTGCACATAAGTAAAAGATTGGTTTGGAACAGATGGAATTTCAGGCAACACAGAAACTTCACCATCTTGTGCTATAGAACTGATACTCAAATTCATCCTTTGACCATTGCGGATCATGCATGTCGCATTGAAACAAATTGCTCCGGCAACATCACATCATATAATTTTGAATTTTTTCTTCCCCAAGCTCTTTTTATTAGCTTTTTTCACATGTCCAGTTTGACTAGGATCATTGGAAACTAATTCATGGATTTTAATACTTATACTCAATTAATTCCAGTCAGTTTATCACTTGTTACGTCAGCCACAAGCTTGGCTGCAATTTTTGCCAATCGGTAACATACTTATGTATCTCAAATGAGATGATTGTTTGTGAAAATCATGCAAACTAAAAATTCAATGCTAGTTTGTGAAAATCTTGCAAATCAAGGATTTGGTGATTGTTTAAGATCATACATTATATTTCGTAATCTACAAATTAAATATGATTGTTTTGCTTGAAACTTAGGTGATTACTTCATATGTACTTGCACTTCTAATTTAAGATCATTGTGGATTAATATATTTTTTATTTCTTAACTAGTGTATCATTCGACTGTTAGATGCTATAAAAAAATAAGAACTCATACTGAGACCTTTTTGGCTATGAGAGATAAATGTTCTGGTAGTTTATATTAAATGTTTGGGTAAATTTATTTGTTATCAGTTTTATTTTAAGGTGATTTGCCTTATCTGAATTTATTTTTACAGTAAATACTCCACATGCAACTAATAATAATTCTTTTTTAAATATCATTGTACTAGTTTCTAAGTTTTATTAGAGTAGAAAGCATGCATATTTTTCATCATAGCCTAGTATTATTCTGTATGAGATAATATCTCATAAAAAGATTTGAATATTCTAATATCATCAAGATATTTGATAAATAAAATTAAAAAGGAAAACGACGAGAGTACAACAAAATATGTAAAATTAAGTGTTAGTATAATATTTTTATTCCTTTTATATAATGATTGAAAGGTCAAGATTAGAGGGAGTATTTACATGATCATCTGGTTTTTTGATAAATTTATCGTTGGTTTTAGCATATTAGATATGTTCCTCTCTACTAATATAGACTTTATGCCCTAGGAGGTAAAGTTTTCTAGTTCATGACTCAATATGAGTATGTATTGGTGAAGGCTCATAAACTACTATATCATATGAGTCTGAAGGTGATCTCTCTTTTTGAAGAATCCCACTCTTTTCATAATTAAAATATTTTGAATTTATTCGTATGTATGATGATTCTATGAGAGTAATGTCATATTAAGTATCATCATGCTCAATTATATTTGATGAGTGATTCTTTCTATTAATTGGTGGTTCATGCGGAATTACAAGTTGTGCCAGGGATGCTTGACCCAATTTTCACATATGATGATTATTATGTAATTTTGTGCATAATTATTATGTGCATTTTATACATCATTGTGTATAGTTTGTGCATAATTATTGTGCAATGATGCTCAATGTGTTGATGCTGCACACAAAAGAAAAGGGTAGCGATGAGCATCAATGGTGCGTGATTGTACAAATATTGTTTTCGAAATCAATTTTAGGATTTACAAAACCTATTTGATATTCTAACTTGGGGATTTTGTGTTAATTGGGTGTCTCTAAAATTCAATTTAATATCGAATTGGAGTGCCCCAAAGAATTAGGCTTTTTTGGAACATTCCCAAATTGGTGTTATTGACATATTTAGCATGAAGAAAGATTGTCACAATAAAGATAAATAGATTATAGTTTCATTTTAGTATATACATTATAGAAAAATGGGTCATACCAAATATAAATATTAGGAGTTATTTTTAGAGAGGAAGCATATAATATGCTATAAAGAGACATGTTAATTGATGAAGCTATATATAGGTCTTTATAACGTTTATTTATTATGATACTTAATAGAGAGAAATATATAATTTTTTTTCTAAGTCTCATTATGTAATTCTTTTTTCTTATGTATTGTTAATTTTGTCACTCGTACTTATTATTTAGATTTTTAAGATATTGATTCATGAGGAAAAATTTACTTTATAAATGATTATAGTCTATTCATTATTATTTTTGTGTGTTCCAAGAATATTATTATAGTGTCAAATTTTTTCAAGTCTTTGGATATGATAATATTTAGGTTCATTTTTTGTTTCTTAATTATGTTATGCTTATTCTTGAATATCTTATTTGTATTCTTTTACTGGGTTATTTTTTTTAGACAACCTAATTTTGATTTTATTTATTTATTTATTTATATTTGTTTATATGATTAGAAAACTCTAAGAAAATTTTTATTCATGATTGAACAATGTGAATTATATCTTTTCTCTCTTATTATAATATTTTTTACTAGATATTTGAGTGTGTTGGCCCATTTAATTTTAGTCATAATAATATTTGTATCATACAATATAAGATATGACGATTGGAAAAAATACTAAAGTTTTCTAGTTTGATATTATTATGAACTCATTTGATTTGATACATTCGAATATATTAGGACCTAATAAATATGTCGTCAAAGATGACTTTGAGTATTTGATTGCCTTTATTAATGATTGTCCAGGATATATATGTATATTTTATTTTTGTTATAAATTCCAAGTATTTATTATTTTTCAAATATTTCATAAAATGAAAAAAAAAATAATTTGATAAAAATATTAAAAAAATAAGAAGTAAGAATATGTTAAAATACATATTAGATAGATAATTATGAGATTATACCCCATGTTTTTTGTGCTGGCACACCTTCATAGAATGAGGTGTCCTAAAAGAATAATAGATATTTGATCAAGTTAACATAAACATTCTTATTTGTGATGAGTGTTTCAAAGTTTTTTTGGGGAGATGTATTTTTAATCATAAATTATATTATCAATTGGTTGTTTTCTTTTGTCATTTCAGATTGTGTATCTTAGAGAAGGATTGTTTAATTTGTATCTTAACAATTTTGGGAGCATTTGTTTTGTACTTGATTTTTCTTTAGGATGAGATAAATTGACACCTATAACTTTGGATGTGCCTTTTTTAGATGCTCCTTATATTTCTTGGTTTAAATTACGATGATATTCTTATAGAGTCATCATAAATACTAATAAGTATAGTTCTTTTGATCTTGGATAGGGTGAGGTTATTCTAAGGAAAAGAAATCTTACTTGAGTCCAAATGATGCAATAACTTATAAGTATACACTAGTCCAGACTCATGATGAGTCAAAGATTGAGTGACCTAATCACCTAGGACTAAGGACCTATACTAGGAAGAAGAGACATATACAACAAGCTTAAATCATAAACAAGTCTATTGAGAAGCTAGATGATCATACATCTGATTCTTTCGATCTTAGCATTTTGATCACTTTTTAGAAGAGGCATGTGAGTTGTACCAAACATCATATCTTACAAGTATTATTATATCAATCTCTTTTATATTCTTTTATTTCTTTTTACTAATTCTTTTGATACTACTAGGTTAATTAGTTCTTCTTCTAGGGTATTATCTCACCTTGGATGGTGTCAGACAATGATAGAAGAAATAAATATTATTAACTTAAATGAGACTTGAGAACTAATAACATACCTCATGAGAAACTATATTATTGGTTGCATGTGAGTCCTCGCTATAAAGACATATTTAAATAGTAAAGTAGTTGTCTTAAGGTGAGTATAGTGAGTGAATTCACTTAGATATTTAATATGAACTATTAAGGTAATTTCTCTTTATTGGTGTTAAGATAATCTTTGTATGTATTTTTATTTCTTTGGTATTATTTTATAGATAGAGGATACACCAACTAGATATGAAAAATATTTTTTTCACATTGATCTTGAGGAGAATATATATATGTCATATGGTGCATTCACTTGTGTTTAAAATAGTATTGTCATACATAATTTGTAGATTGCAAAAAAGAACTATATGACTTAAATAAGTCATCATGAGTCTAATTTGAAAGATTTTTATATGCAATTATTTTGTTTGGTTTACACATTTACATTATGAATTTGCCTTTATTTTTTTGGAGGAGCTCTAATGACAAGTTAATTTTGTTCATTATGTATGTTGTTGATATTTTTGTTATGAGAAATACAAAGATGAGAATTACTCAATTCAAGAAATATCTTCATTCATTATCTTAGACAAAAGATTATGAGAGACTTATATGTTTTCTTGATATAAAATCACTTACTTTAAATGACTTATTTTAATAGAGATATTATCTTTCCATAGAGAAGACATACGCATGATATTATTACAAGGGTTGAACTCTTGGATTGTGCTTCATTATATACTCTTATTGATCTATGTATTAATTTTATTTTTGTACAATTCTTATAGTTGACTCAACTACTTACAAATGAATTATAAAAAATATTAATCATCTCACTATTACCAAATTTATGTAGTTGGGCATCAATTTATTTTGAGAGAAAATCTATAATAAAATTTTGTATATTTCTTAGAGATAATATTGTTATTAGATAAGTAAGAGGTAGATAGTTAGATTTATTGCAAATATAGAGTTTATGCCGATGATTTTATTTATCAAATTTTTTGGATTTTGTTTTATTTGTGGAGATTTGATATTCATTATCTTTTCCTACTATACTTTCTTGTGATAGTCAAGTAATAAAATATGTAATTTTTAATTTGGTATTAACGAGTAGATAAAGCTCTTAAAGGCAGACTTCTACTTTTTAGGGAGAAATTTAAAATGACATAATTGCTATAATATATATTTGGACAATATAGGAACTAACATATTTTTTTTATGAAAACTTTGAAGATAATTTAACTTATCATTTTTTTCTTTTAAGTTTGATGTTTTATAGTTGAACGTATTAGCTTGATGAAGAATATTGTAGTTTTTTTAGCTCAATTTTTTTTATGTTATATTGCTAAGAGAACCCAACTCGTCGGCTATTCCAATAGGGATTTCTCATTATATAAGGGTATTATCTGTATATTTTATTTTCATATTGAGTATTATTATTATTATTTTTTTTTTCTAAATTTTTATTATTGATAACAATTTGTTTTGTCTTTTCAGCTTTTTATTTTGAACAATTCTTATTAAATTTCAAGTGAAAACTTATCTCTTTGAAGATTACAATCAACCATTTTTTTTTTCTGGTTACTATCTCTACTAGAGATTTTAGGCACACCCATTCTATTACTAAACTACTTATCAAAATCTTGATCATTGTTACTAAAGAAATCTACATTTATATTTATTTGTTTTTTTGTATTTTTTTTACACATTTTTTAATCTCTTCTCTAGCATGCTTGATTTTTTTTTATATTAATTAATATTTTTATATTATTCAATAAGATATTGCTTATGTCTATAAATTTTTTTTTTACTTTATCACAAAAAATGCATATGACTATATGAGAGTGTTCTAGAAGAGTCTACTTTTTGTTTTAGGCACACCCATGTTATTTTTGTTTCAATTCATTAACTAAAAGAGACTACTTTAACTCCACTCTTATTATCCATTATTACAAGGAGAAACAAAAATGCCAAGAACCCAGAAATGTATGTTTTTTTTTTCTTTTTATTTTTTATTTTTCTATTCTTCTCTTCTTCTAGACTCTCACATGGCTAGGATAGGCAAGTCAAAAATGGAATCATTTTGGCACGGATAGGACTAACACAATGTTGTTTTGGTCCATGGTTCACTATAATTTTTTTTTGTTTTTATTTTTTTAAATTAAAGAGTCACAATGACATCGAGTGCCATTTGGCACCTTGTCGTGGGGATTTGTGCCTTATCGTGGGGAACATGCTTCTCATGTCTAAGTGGTGCCTTTTGTAAAGAGGTGGCACCTCCTCTCAAGCAAGGTGCCAGAGTAGTGCATTCCTATTCTTGTGGCCTTGGTGTGTTAAGGCATGCCTTATAAAACTATGATTGCACTGAATCACAAAATAACTTTCATACTTTTCTATTAGAGAAAATTGACTATAAGAAAAATATAATAATATGTATGGATCTTCTCTTGGTACAAGTTGATTCTCAACTTAAATCTAAATACCTGATTAATTATAAATATTCATGATCATTGATAAAAATTTCAAGATTTGGAGATTTATTAATACATCTTAATATACGAAGATTTGTGTTTAAGTAAATTGATCATGAAAAATTTAGAAAATAATTAATTATATTGATAATATAAATTACATTAAATCTAATGAATGTCATGTAACATAAAATATTCCTTTTGAGTTATGTCGGACTTGAAATCAATATGTGACTCAATTGAAGTATCCATTGACACAATCCAAAAGGAATATATAGTATTCTTTTTGACATATTTCAATTATGATAATACAATTTCAACTAATCATCTATGATAATAATATATGATCTACATACATAATAAGCAACATCAATTTGTCATTTATGCTTGTTAAAATATGAGTCTTGCTAAAAAAAATAATGTGAGCACTTTTACTCTATCATATTATGCCAAATAAAACTTGTATCTTTTTTGGGGTACTTGAGTAACTAAATAAAGTATTATTTTTTATTCATAGTTGTTATTTTATCATGATATGGAGATAAATTAAATAATTTTTTTACATAATACAAAATTAAAAGTACACATAATGAGAAAAGATAGAAAAATGTATCTAATTGATAAAATTATATGCTGTTAACATTATTTTTTGTTAAGAATATTTTGGAAAACTCTTATAAAAATTGAATGATAGAGTCGTCTTAACTAAATATATATTTTTTATGTTTGCAACTTCATTTGTGTAAGTATATTAGCACAACAAAAAAAAAAAAGAAAAATAAAAGAAAATATTCATTATATTAAATACTAAATATATATGACATATATTTTAATGCATTATTACTTTATTATTTTTTTATTTTATTAAATTGATTTTATATTTTTTATGAAATAAAAAGAATTAAACATATGAAACATGTGTAATAATCAATAAATATAATAAACTAATTAAATAGATGAGATAATTGTAATATAACTATTGCCTCATGTATCAATAACTAATAAGTCTAGAGGTGTCAATTAGACAGCATTGGGTCGGCATGATCTAGACCCTTGTGGTCTAGTTGGGAGGTAGGTCCAACATGCTGGAAAGTTCACCTTCCTTAGCCAGGCATGCTGGGTCGGGCTGGCCACTATTTGTGCTCTCCAGTTCACCTTGGTCCCTCTCTGGTTGTATTATGCTCCTGGTTGCTGGCACATGTGCCTAACACCAGGCGATTTTGTAGCAGGCAGCCTGACATTGGCCAGTCAGTTAGCAACCCAGGCCAAATGGCCTGGGTGTTGAGCCCATTGAACTGGACTAGACTGGCTAGGGCATAGGCCAGCCTATCAGCTAGAACCCAATGGCCACTCAGTGTGAGTGACCCCTAAATGTGATAAAATTTGATAGGCATGGCCATTGGGCGTCAGGCATGGGGTCATGGGCACCAATTCTTTCAGACAAAACGTGCCATTGGGATGAAATTTTAATTTTTAATAATTTAAATATTAAGAATAAATTATACTACATTGTAAATGAAAATGAATAAAAGTGATAATTCAATAAAAAATTCACTTATTTCTTGCTTTTAGTTTTATTATGATATTATAAATAATAATAAATTAGAAAATTATAAAAATAATATAATTAATAGCAATCATCATCATGCTTCATCAACAACACATTAGTTTTTTAATATCTATGTTTAATTTGTATGTTTTGGATTATCACATCTGAAATTTGTAGCTAAAGTTATAATTTTGATATTCTCAATGTCGTATGAGTTATCATTTATCAATAGCTTTTTTATTTGATTTTGAAGATCTATCTGTGAAATTTCCCAATTCTTTAATTCTGATAGTATTTTCATGATATTCGATCTCGAAGATCCATCTCGAAGCTCTTTCATTTCATCTCATTTCTAAAATAATATTGATAATCATAGAAAAAGCATATTTTAATACTATACTAAATTCTAGAGAAAAAGTAGCTCATATGTTATCTTAGATATCATGTGAAAGATAAATTTATATAATTCCCATCAACTTAATATATCTAAATTTATAAAATTATTATGTTATATGATTAAATAGTAATTAATACTTAAGTATCTAGATAATTTGATTCTTTTCGATAAAATATCTTATTGTTTGTCCCTAGATAAAATATAAAAGTTAATATTTTTGAATATGGTATTCATGATTATACTTGGTGGCTTGCTAATATTACAATACTCAATATTGTAATATTTAAATATATTATTTAGTTGTTTGTAAATCATAACAGCTAGTTTTGTTACTTGGTTCATATAAATATATATGTATTTTAATATATTTTTTATTCCTTTCACTTTTATCTTTGAATCAATACAGACAATCAAATAATAAAAAGATAAAATAAAAAATTAGTATTTTAAATATTTAGTTTTAAGTTTAACTGTCATAATACAAAAATTATGGTAGCTTATATATTTGCTAAGTATATTATTAATATTATGTGCACCTAAATATAATACATATAGTATGAGTGTACATAAACGAACACATGAGATATATATAATTTTAATGGTGTATGACATATATTTGATTTTTTTTATTTTGTAGGTCTGCTAATAAATAGAGTATAAAATTCTTGTTGTTTACTAGATGTCTTAAAATATTTTAGTATATTTGTTATGTTTTTTAATGTTGATTTTTTTTTTTATTTTTGTTTGTATTATTAGATTAATTATATAATACATATACTTAATATGAAAAAGATCACATAAATACATAATAGTTCATTTTTAATGATTTTTATAAATATTTTAATTGTGACACTATTATTTGAATCATTATTGAATGTAATCCAAAAAATTTTATTTTGATTATCATATTTCTTAAAGATACTTGATAAATACTCATATATGATAGGGTCATCGTGAGTATGGACGATCTCATAAAATCTCAATTTTTTTTTAATTTAGTTTTTACTTAAAATCAATATATTGGGCACTTATGCATGCGAATATAGAGTCATCATGATTAGTCTAGATGTTGGACTTCATAGATATCCTACTATGTTTTTTAAGTTCGTTAATTATTAATTATTTTTTTAATTTAAAATATTTTTATCATAGTTTTATTGATTGGTCTAAAAATTTTATGATAAATATTAATTAGCATACGATCATCTAAAAATTTAATTGTAAGATTTATGTTATATATTAATTGTCATGTATTTCTTTTTAAAATCATTGTAGTAAATAAATATGATCAATGAACTTGAATTTGATCTAATTTTAATGATTTTTTTGCTCAGCCAATTTATCTGAGATTTAATACATCATGTTTTTTGAGTATTGATCAGTATTTTTCTTAATATGATTAATATTAATAGTACTCATATATATATATATATATATATATATATATATATATATAATATTATGCTGATTTTATTTTGATATATTTAAAATTTTTATTTTTAATTATGTTAAAGTGTATCAACACAATTAAAATTTATTTATTTTTAGCTTTTTAGGGTCATGAGTTGCAATTATGAAAAAAAATATCGTTATTTTTTATTTTAATTTTTTTTTTCACTCGCTCCCCACTCTTTTCTTATTAATCATTGGGTAGATGTATACGATAAATTTCACACTGGTCAATCATCTCAGTAATGATTGCAATCAAACATGTTTATCTTTGAAGTTTATGTGAGATCTAATGCATTAGTAATGATTTAAATGTATCTATAGGAAAAAACATTTTGTTAAGACTTACGATCTTTTAGTTTGGTTGTGACTATTATTTATCAATAGGTTTAATTTATTTCATAATAATAATTTTTTTTTATTTTATAAATCTAGGAGATTAGACAGAAAGTAGGAGTAGGAAATTAATATATATTTTTAATTTTTTACTTGTTATTGTTAATTTATATATTTATCTAAAAAATATTAAATAAAATAAAAAATAAAATAGATGCAATAAAATATGCTCATGTACTTTATCTGGCCAACAAATAGTTTTTTATCCTTATCTCGTATTCTTGTGTCTCGAAATTGTAGTTTATCATCAAAATAGTGTTGATGCTCCATCAATTTAAAATTATAAATGTAAAAAAAATTATTGGGTACATACGTGACATTATTATAGTATAAGAGTCAAGAGAGGAGAAGAGAAGATGTGAGATGAGAGGAGATTACATATAAACTGTAAAAAATAAAATATATTAATTAAGTTATTTATAGAATTTTTTGTATTAAAAAATTATTTTTTTCATTTTTTTCGGCAGATCTTTTATTGCAGTTGGATTTTTACCATCGAGATGTTGGATGTAATTCAACGGTTGAAAGAAATAAACAATTACTTTTTTTTTGCTTTTGGTTGAAAAAACATTGATAAGTAATGTAATGTCGGTTAAAAACTGCCATTTCAAAATAACAGTTTTTAAAAAATATGGTCATGCCACATTTTGTCTCTAGCATGACATGAGCTGTGTGCGGTCTTGGCATGAGCCATACTGCCCCGACACGAGACATGCTACGGGCAGACAACATGATGATTCATGCATGGTTCTGGATTGTGCCGTGCTGATCTTAATATGGTTGAATCAAGTTGTGCTTGCTGCCGTGCCTAAACTGCACAACTTAGTTTACATCTCTAAATGAGTATGAAGTAAGAATATAAGTCAAAAAATCTGAAGATTAAAAAATATTTATTATTATATTAGAGTGAAGTTTTGTCAATCCTCTTTAGGGATATAATGATGGAAATTTTTTGTGAAAATTCTTGAATGACTCCGATAGTCTACATATCTCTTGCAATACTCTATAGTGTTTTTGGTCTTTTCAATGGAACAATTGTAAACACATCTCTATAATATGTTATTTATTCATATCACTAATTCGATTGACAACTACAATGTACTATCACTGCACGATGGTGCATCCTCACTGCACAACCGTGCACTTCCACCACACCTACTGTGCGCCTCCACTGCACCATAGTGCACCTTTACCACATCCACTGTGCACCTTTGCTGCACCATGGTGCACCTTCACCACACCCACTATGCACCTCACAACACCCATTTTGCACCTTCACTGGACCTTTGGTACATCTCACTGTACTCACTATGCACCTTCATTGCACCACAAGGTACCTCACCACACACACAATGCACTTCACTGCACCTATATGTCCCTTCTGACATATGATGCGCGCGCGCACACACACACGCACACGCTCACACGCACACACGCACACACATACTCTCTCTTTCTCACCCACACTACTCACTCGCTACATCCAACATATCCATCAACTTAGTAGGTGTTGATTTCAGCCAGGGTGTGATATGCATGCCCATGCACCAATTTGTTGTGTTCAAATAGTACACATGTATTGTTAGATTTGTGTGTATGCATGCACTATGTTGTTATAGTGCATGCCTTTCTCTAGAAAATGCTAGTTTTTTGTATTCTCTCAACTTAAAATTTGTCTTTGATATCATATAAAAATTCAATTCATAAAATATCTAATGTCTAAAAAAAAATTCAAATGATTAATATAAAATTAGAAGCCCTTAGATAAGGGCTATTCAGATTGAGTCAGCTTACATGTTCCCATCCATAATGTAACAAAGAAAAAAAATGATAGAAAAAAAATTATAAATTATAAAAAATAGACTATAAATTATAACACATGATAAAAAATAATGTGATTGTAGTTTACAAGTCACTTCACTAATAACAAATAATATAAAAGAGTTATACATAGTGCACAAGGTTCCTATTCACTGTGATATGAAAAAAATTAAATTTTAATAATTTAATTCTTAAAAATTAGATATATTGCATTCGATGAGTCTCAAATTTATGAATTATTTTATTCGGATAAATATACTTACTATCACACAAAGACTTGATCTTTTATTGATCACGAATGAGTTGTAAAATTACTAGTACTTAAATAGAGTTGTGTGAAAAAATTTTGTTATTCTAATGTATATTTTAATGTGAGCACCTAAACTTATGAGCTGGCCAAAAAAAATATAAATAAAAAAATATAGTGTTATAAATTATAACACTTAATATAAAATAATGGGATTATAGTTTATCAAGTGTTTTCACCGATCATAAATTATAACACTTAACATAAATTCTGTTATTCTAATGACTTATTTTCTTTGTAACAAAAATATTTGCTATCAGACCAACACTTGTCCTCTTAGTGATCATGAATAATGAATTATAAAACCTATATTACTTAAATTGGAGACATGAGAAACAAATTCTGTTAGTTTTTAATTTTGTGTTAAAAATTATAATTATGTTTTTACTTTTTAATTTAATTTATGTTTTGATGTGAGCAACAAATTTGTGGGCTACCCTAATAAAATTTCTCTCTATGTTAGGGTTTTCAAATATGTTGTTTCTAATAAGAATTATCAAGTTGTGTCATGTATTTTCCTAGTTGCATTGTATATTATTTGTGTTTTATTTATAATTTCATTATGTTGTAATTCTATATTGTATCAAAGCATATCCTAGGGAAATAAACATTAGGGGATGTATGTGTGGATAATGGTTACAAATCCTAGAGGTAGATGATACATCCTTTATGTTTCAATCCCTCACCCAGTCGCATATCTATCGTGTTCTACAAAAACACAGAAATTAAATAAAAAAAATGTTTGTAAACATTGATGCTTCCTGCATAGAGGTGTCAAATGGGCTAGCTAGGTCATGCCTTGCCCGGCCCAATTTTAGGTGGCCCAATCGGGCGATCATGCCTTGCTTGGTAAGGCACGGTACAATAATCGTCTTGTGCCTGGCCCAGCAGGTGGAAATCATGTCAGGTTGGGCCTATATGGGTTGGTTTTTACTTTTTAATAAATTTAATTTTTTTTCAGATTAGATAATATTTATATATTTTAATACTTTAAAGTTTTTGTTATTGTTTTTAGTAATTAGTTAACGTTAATTATTAACTATAAATAAATAATTAAATTTTAAAATTATATTTTATTAAATTTAATAAAACATTAAATCTATTTATTATAATAAACAAAATAAATTTTAAAACTAAATTTGTATTGGTATAAGTGTATGAATTAATAAAATATTAAAACTAAAATATGAATAAAAATTAAAAATCAGTGCAAAATAAAAATTTATAAAAAATTAATATTAAAGTTTAAGCATCAATTTACAAAGGCACAAACTCAAGTCTCAAAGTAATATCACAAATAAAAATTAAATAAATACAAATATAATATAAATGAGTAAATCAAAATTAAATATCAGATATTATTATCTCAATTGTCAAATGTCAACGTCATCAATTATTATATCATCCTCAATATTAATATCACACGGATCATCATCAACAATTAATTTCTTTTTTTTGTGGTAGTCCTAGTACGATCCTGGATACTTTAGCTCGAATTCTTCTAATCCTTTAAGCATGTTAAAGTCTTAACAATATCTAGATATAATTTAGATTTCCTATATGAAATTACATTTACTACAACAGAAAAAGTAAATTCCGATGTTATGCATGACACCGAATGAGTTAGTAGATCCAATACCATCTTAGATAGCACGAGAAAGGTGGACTCATGATTTTTATTATTATAATATATTAAGATTCTTCGTATCAAAATATGATAAGATTGAGCAGTAATTGGTATCTAAGAATCATGACAGCTCCCTCCTATTTGACGGTCTATCCTATTATTTTTTTTTCACTAACTGAATAAAAAAGTCAGTCTTTGAATATAGTATTCATGTTCATACTCGAACCCTCACTAGTACTATTACTATACTTAGTATCATAGTATGCAAAGAGCTCAGTCAATTTTTCGTGAATAAACTCTTTAGTTGACTCTTTCAAGTTCATGCAAGAGAAAATATAAGTCAAAATATTCTATACCCATTTTACCTGAATCTTAAGGTCCATGCAGGTAGTCAGACAATAAAGAGATGGAATAATAAATTAATACTTTAAGTACTTAGTTTCTATCTCTATAATCATATCGCCAAATATCGGGTCATCTCGATACTTCTTAAATATGATACTAATATTGCATATGCACATGAGTTTAATGTAAGTTGCGAGAGTATAAATTGACGAATACATATTTGTTGTGTCATAAAAATTTTTAAGAATTTTATAAATGAAATTTCTATAGCCCAGTTAGTATCATTAATAATAAATTCATCACTCTTACTATTGGTGTAGTTAGAAATCATGTGTTCGTATTCAACACATGACTCCATTATCATGTATGTGTAATTTTAACGGTATCTCACATCTGATTGAAATTTTTTATTTTAAAGATTTGTAGATAAACAGAAGTTACCTAACTTCTGTTATCTGTGATGCATATGAATATATTTTAGCGAGTTACATATATTTTCTAAAGCGGGGGTATACACCATCACCGCTTCTACTATCAGGTTAATAATATGACACATGCATCTAACATAAAAATTTTATATCTAATAGTTCATCTCTAATATTCCCAACAGACATGTTAATCGTTATTCTATTATTAGGTACATTATTGAATATGATACTAAAAAGTTTATTTTGAATTTTATATTTTCTAAATATTTTCATCATTCACTCAAAAATAGCCGGACTATCATGAAGTTGGAGAATCTCAGAAAATTTTAAATTTTTTTTATTTAGTGTCTATTTATAATCTATATAGTGGGTGGTGAGAAATACATAAGATGCATCATCGTGACTAGTCTAAATATCGGATGTCACGGACACCACTTCACTATATTTCCTAAATTAATTAATTATTATTTATTTTTTTAACTTATAATATTTTGTATGTCGTTCCTAGATATGAATCCAGGAATCTTACAATATATAGGCGGAAAATATGTCTGCATAATAATGATTATCCTTGGATCTTTTGAAATTTAATCGAAAGATATATCGTGGTGATCAGTTTGACCATGTTTTTCTTCTCTAACTCATTGCAGTATATGAAAAGGATAAACTTTCAGATTGAACTAGATCTAGCCTCAAAAAATTCATCGCTGAGTTGAGTTTGTCTAGAATCTAATGCACCATATTTTTTAGTGTATCATTTTGCATGTCTCTTAAAATGTTCAGTTTTACACGAATTCTTACAACTTAAAATTTTCTTGTAATATTTTTAATGTGCCGATTCTTTTTTAGGCATCCCTAATATTTTTTTTTATTTTATTATATAAAAATGAGTCCAAACTGCTGAATTGATTTTTTTTTTGTTTTTTAAATGTATAGGTCGAGACGACCAGAAAAATCAAAGTTTTTGTAGCCTTGGACTTTTCCGTAGGAATTTTATTTTCTAAATTATTATTAATTTTATATTTATTATTTAAATTATTATTTATTATTTTTTTAATTTTTTTAATTTTTTAGATAAGAGAGAGAGAGAGACTAGAATAGAGAAAATAATATTTTAAATTTAAAATTCTAAAATTCTAAACTAATTAATAAAAAAAATACTCATAAATCATAATGAGTAAATTTTAGTTTTTTTATGTCAGTACCGCACGCATATCACAATCCATACTAAGGCTGAGTCTCAAAATGTGAAATGTCAAAATCTTGAGAGAGAAAATTATAGAGAGAGAGAAGAGCAAGAGATATATGTTTTTAATACATAAATCTTAAAATGAGGGAGGAGAGGATTTTATAGATTAAGAAATTTTTTTTAAAAAAAATATATTTTTTTGATTTTTTTTAAATTTTTAATAATTAAAAAACCGACATAATTCTTAAGGCCATTAGATTATGTTTCATAGCCGTTGAAGGTGAAATCTAACTGCTTAGATTGAATTTTTTTTACCGTTGGGTCGGTTCTACCGTCGGACTGACTCGAACAGTTTCATTCCATAAGCTTCGGCTTATGGAAGAGTGGAGGTTGAAATTCAGGCCTCGGACTTGGGTCGAAAAAGACCATGAGTTGGGTTCGGGCTCGACAGAAATTTTGAGTTCGTCAGGCCTCTAGTAGTCGGGTTTGGGTCAGGGGCATCGGGCTGGGTGGGTTAGGACATATCTCTGCTCATGCCAAGATACCTTGCCCACCAACCATGGTACCGGGCTGTGCCTAGTCTGGTACGTGACCTGGTTGTCCCAGACATGGCACAACACGAGCCGTGCCGTGAACAGGCCATGCACGGGTTATTTCCCTGCTGTGCTAGGCTGACTTGGCATGTTTGACATTTCTATTCCTACATCGACATCACTGTCATGTTTTTGTTACCCACTGCGTAACTGAAACCAAAGGTCACTGAAATTTCGTTAACAATACGTAAAGGTGAAGCTACCCCCCAATCCGGCCAAGCGGTGTATTCTTTTTTCTTTTTTATTGTTTGAGGGTTGAAGTTGGTGGTCAGCAGAAGGGTTTTGGATTGAACTGAAACCCTAGTTTTTTTTTTCAACCCACTCAATTTTAACAAACGCCACAGGGGGTAAAGTCACCGAAATTATGCTGACGCTATATTGCTACTGTAAAATCATAAAAGCAACTAGTCTCATCAATGATCATCTTTTTTGTAACATTTCATCATCTCCTCATTTCTTCTTCTCTGATATTCAGCAAAAATGAGAGAATGCATATTTGTTCACATCGGGCAGTCTGGGATTCTAGTTTGTAATGCTTACTGGGAACTGTACTGCCTGGAACATGGCATCCAGCATGATGTTTTTTAGGTTTTGGTAATAAAGTCTTATGTGCTAAAGCTTCTATGATTTTGCAGAATGTTCCTCCAATATTTTTTTCGTTTCTTGTGGTATCACAGATCAGAGTGGGTTGAAAATATTGCTTATGCATACTCAGATTGTAGCAATAAAAGGTGCTATTTGTGGATTTCTCTTGTATCCCAAGTTGAAATATTTGGATTATGTAATGTTGATCCAGATGGGGCACATGCTGGAACGGCAAAATTTAAAGAGGAATGTGATGGTTGCAATACCTGGATTGTGTTTTATCATCAGTGAGGGTCAAGGGAATGGCATCATTGACTTCACCCTTCACAGTTTAAAATACCAGATCTCCATGTCACTGATAACCCTGTTAATCTTTGCTGTTGTCAAGAGGAAAAGACATCTAATTTTTAGTGCATAAATAGAATTTATGATAATAAAAATTTAGTGGGTGTGATTACACAAATATTAGCACACATGAATTTATAAGAATAATATTGGGATAATTGATCATCTAAGTCCATGGGTTGCATGCATCAATTTGAGGTTATGTCTTTGTGCGATAGCAAATATCTTCGTATAAGAACAAATAAAATTGTTGAGATATTAATCTCTCTCAGACTCCATGTTAAAGTAGGAGCATTGTGTACTGGGTATGATCTATATAATAATAAAAATATATCATTGTGAACGAATCAATTGTGTGGTTCACAGTTGGCTATTTCTGTTTTCTGTGGAGTATTTCCTGGAGATAGTTGGAGTGACTGTTTGAAAGATAATGTTTTACTGGGATGCCTTACAGTGATCATTCAGGATGTGATTTTTATGCCAAATGAAAATGTGCTTCATTATGAAAGCTTAGCTGATTATGTTCTCAGAGAAGAAATTCCAAATTTATTTAAGATTTTTTGGAGATTTAATGAGACAGAATTGGAACATAAGTTTATGAATGTCGATAAAACCTGACAGAGATTCTTGTATCATGATTCAATTTTGCTAGAGGCTGAGAGATAAAAACATGCATTTGATTTTCAGATATTTAATCAGCCATGGTTTTTTGTATGTCTATCTACTGGGTAATAAACTTGTTTGTGGGTTTGTTCTTTATCTTGTTTTCCTTTCAAGGAGCAGCCTTTGTTAAACAAAATGAGTCATCTCTTGTTTTTTTTTTTGTTTATTATTTTCCCCAATTCTATTATGTGAGAATTTTGTTTTTTGTCTTTATGTCTTCCCAATTCAGACAGGGAAGAGTATTTTGTTAAGTTTTTGATTTTGTCATTTTCTGTTATTCTTTCTAATTTTGGTCGGAGATCACTAATAAATTTGGTAATGATTTAAACTGTTTAATAATTACGATTTTATTCTAGTTTAAACTGGTTATATTTTTGTTCTAGTTTAAACAGATTTATGATTATAATTTGATTCTAATTCAAACTGGATCATAATTTGTGAAAGATATTTGAACTTTAGCATCTCAGCTTGAGGGGAAATGTTAAAGTTTTTCGCTTTAATTATTAAAATGTACAGTTTTTTATTTTTCTTTAGTTTTTACTTAAATATATATTTTGATGAGAATGCCTACCTTGTGGGTTACCTCAATTTTTGTCCTTTAAGTTTTTTTCAGCATGTTGTTTATAAGAAGTATTATCAAGTTGTGTGATGTATGTCATCAGCTGTATTATGTTTTATTTCTTCAAGATAATATTTTATTGCACAATACTTACAAAAGAAAATCAAAGCAAATGTGCTTTTTTTTTGATTGTTTCATGCACCCAATGTAAACCAAAAAAAACACTGATGTATTTGGAGTCTTTTCTGGATGAATGCAAGAAGAATTATTTTTCTCTCCACCATTTTCTTTCAGTTTGCAAAACATTATACAAGATGAATACCAGTTAATCTTTTGTAACTGGCTTTAAAATGGCTGTCCATTCTGCATATGGATACACCCCCATCAATTTGAGATGGTTTACTCAGTTTATCATGCAAATTGTGTGCACTATTTTCCCATTTCCCTGACACTTCTATGTTTATGTTGCATACCAATCTTCTGTGTTCTATACAGGTTCATTTTCAGTTAGTCTCTAGGGTTTGTGATTGTTAAAACTTCAGCTATTGTACCTTGGATTTGTGGATGCTGCAGTTCAGCAACTTGTTGTTTTATTCTTGTACGATACTTATTTTGCTTAGATTGCCATTGCTATTATGCCAAATCCTCTAAGATATAGCAGAATGCAGCTAACCAAGTTAATATCCAAGATAACACAATGATATTGAATTGGTCAGAACTGGAATGGTTCATCCCTCCATTTTTAAAGAATTTGAACATTATTAAATTTTATGGAACAAATGCAGTTTTTTTTTCTTGATAGATGTTTCTTATTATTATTTTAGCTGGTTGTTAGATCTTTCATTAATTACAGTGCCACATCATGTGTGAAGTTGGTCTTACTCGATGAGGCAGATGCCATGACAAAGGATGCACAATTTGCATTGCGTAGAGGTTAGAAATTCACTCTTAATCATCAGCTACAAATTTATGGTGGTAGTTACTGACTTTCATATGTGTTTTTTGTGCAGTGATCGAGAAATACACAAAGAACACTCGATTTGCACTTATTTGTAATCAAGTAAACAAGATTATTCCTGCACTACAGTCTAGATGTACTAGATTTCGTTTTCCACCTCTCGATCCTACATGTGTTACACAACGGCTCAAACATGTTATAGAAGTTGAACGGTAGACTTTCTGTCATTTAGAAATAATTTTTTATTTAGGAAATTTTAAATTTCTTGCTAAATAAATCTGTCATGCCCCACTCAATATTTATTTTTGATTCTTCAATAGAGATTGTTGTTATCATTATCTTTATTCTCTGTTTTGTATTTTGATGGGAGGTTGGGAGCTCCTGGCTTGTGGGCTATCCCAATCACATTTGGCCATTATATAAGGGAGTGAGTTGTACATTATTCATTATCAAGTGTTATTATTTTATTTTATGTTAGTTTAGTTAACAAGGTATCAAAGCTAAAATTCTGCATTGCATGATGATAATGTGCAGTTTCTATGAGATGATGGTGAAATAATAATGTGTGACAGTGCAGTGGTACTATACAAAAATGGAAGACAATTGTGTGGGTGATGTGCGAGAATGGTGCAGTAAAGTTGTGTTAACATGTCAGTGCAATTGTGCTGTGCAATCATGCTTTGTGAGTGCAGCAAGCACAGTGCTGTGGAAGTTTTGTGCACAATACAGTGAGCTTGGTTTTGAGTGTGGTATTTGTGATGCATGGTGTTGTACTTATGTTCTGTATACATGGCATAGTAATTATTGAGAAGTAAAAAAAGATGAATCAGTATTGTTTTTCACAGCGGGGGTAGGTGGATAGTCCCAATATTGTGTACTTATTATAGGAGGGTATATCACACAAAAATTAATTATTGGATATTATTTTTAGAGAAGAGTCTGAGAGCGTTATGTAATAGTGAAAGAGATATGTTGATTACTATAGTTATCTATGAGTCTTCATAGAGTTTATTCACTGTGATACTTACTAGATAAGAATATATAAAATTCTTTTTTATGACATAAATATATCTTTCTATTTTTTTAATTATTACAAAATTTTTATTCACACTTATATTTTAGAATTATAAATTTTTGATATAAGAGTAAATATTCATATAACTAATAATCTTATTCTTATTTTAATTTATTTTTATTTTTATTGTTTTATAAATATTATGATAGCCAATAACAAATGTTCAAAAATAATTGAATATAATATTATTTTTGTATATCATATTTTATATTGTTAGTTTTTTTTTTCTTTGTGAGTATTTTTTTAGATAATTTAATTATGACTCTGTCTTTATTTTTATTGATATTTATTTCTAGTATTTGAAGATTTTGAGAAATATTTTAATTGAGGATGAGCAAGCTTGATTGTATATCATTTTTTTGATGATAAGACCTTTGTTTAGATATTTTTGTATTATGAACTTGTTAATTGTTTATTCTTAGTTTGATCACCTATTACTAATCAAATTAAGTGTACTTTATACTAATCTTAAAGGTATTTTGACTATAAAGTATGAGATATATCAGTAAAAAAAAAATTATCAGAATTTTTTATTATAAATATAAGATGGTATGTGCAGGGACCCATTCTATATGATATATTCAGACAAATGAGAACATAATAGAAATATTATCAGAGTATGATTTAAGTATTTTATTATTATAAATATAATATATGGATATATCTTTTTCGTGATATATTATGAGTTTTTTTTTTATTTTTTAGATTTTTTGCAAAATGATAAAAACTAAATCTGATAAAAATTTTTAAAAAATATAGTGTTAATACATTATAATATATGTTAGATCGATCTAGCATATATTATATGAATTATAAGATTATATATTAGACTTTCTAAGATAACACATATTAATATAATGAGATTTTGAAAGAAAGAATATATATCTTATTGAGATTGTTTTAATATTTCTAATAGAAAAGATTGTTCCGAAATATTTTTAGGAATAAATAGTTTTAATCATATTCCATCTTATCAATCGAATATTCTCTTCTATTTTTTCTCAGTCTATACTTTTTTAAATTTTCTATCATATAATAAAATTATTTAGTTTATCTTATAAAATTCTTAGATATATATATTTTGTTCTTGATCGCTCTTAGAGTTACAAATAAGCTGGACAGCCTGACCCCAATATGTGGATTGACTTGTAAAAGTCATGCTAGATATTGTACAACACGTCCAGGAATTATGCTATCATTGGGCTTGGGTCATTCTGTGGCACGACTCCTGCTGTGTCAAGTCTGTCCATTTGGCTTCAGTGCCAAAGCATGCCATCGTACGAAACTTAGGCATGAGCAGCATGAACCCTACATGATGCGTGGATTTCAGATGTTAGTTCTTCCTTTAATAAAAAATATATGTTCATGAAGTTCACACTTATTTTTTAATAATTTTTCAGAATAGGGCTCATGATGTCTACATGCTCCATTTTAAAAAAATGTTGTTGCCTTGGCAATGACCTTTGATAGTACAATGATGCTTGTTGCTGCCATGTTGTCATTCCACAGTGATGTGCATCATTTTAAAGTCAAAAAAAAACAAAAAAAAATATTTCTTAAAGTATATTAATATTCTCAATTGTTGGATTTCTTTCTAATGGTTTTGGATAGAAATATAATTGCTGTTGGGTTTTTGCTCATAAAAAAATTAATAATTTTATTTAATTTTTTTTATAAATAAATTATTTATTTTTATAATTTTTTACAATCAAATTATAATTCCTTTTTCTAATTATCTTATAATTTGAAAATTATAATATTATATCTTTTGTTATTTTTATTTGAATAGCATAAAATTGTGTAAGTTATTATTGCTGCCATGTTGTCATGCCACTGTGATGTGGCATGTCTTGAGGCACGTTTTGATGTGATTGATTGTGAGGCAATGAAAAAAAAATGCTTTTAGGCTTCCCAAAAAAGGTGTGTAGCACAAAAGGCATACACCTTCCTTGCCAAGGTGTAGACAAGGCATAAAAGCTTATGTCTTCTCCGCTTTCTCACCCGAATTATACGCCTCACAAAAATTTTGAAATAAAAATTGGAAAAAATAAAATTATATCTATAAAACATAATTTCAAAACACCGAAATAATGTTATTATTTTCTTGTTTGACTTTCTTAATTCTATTTATTTAAAGTTATTCTTTGTTTGTCTTCAAATATTACTATTTTATTATTGCTATTTTTATTAATAAATTTTCTTATTTTTTTGTCATTAATGCAAAACATATAATAACAAATATATGAATTAGCAAATAACTACTCAAAACATAAAACATACTTTTGATTAATTTAATAATGAATTTAAAATATTTATACATATCTAATATTTTATACTAAGTTCAAATGGTGACAGTCATAAAATATTTTAATTTATCACAAATTCATAAAGATGAAGATTCTTGAAATTTTAATTATTAAAAAAAAATTAATTTATCACTAATGCACGAAAGTCAAATTCATACTTTCAATTATTTTCAAAAACATAAATTTCTTACTTTTAAAAATTATAGATAATATATTTGATATCTTAGAATTTTGCATATTAAATTATTAAAAATTTATTATTTTATTTTAAAATTCTGATTATTTGTAATGATAAGAAATACTAATATTTAATTTTTTTATGTCTGATATCTTTTATATGATTATATTTTATTAATAAATAATAAATAATTTGTAATAAAAATATATAATTTTTATTTGTATTAGGTAAAATATGCATCACAAAAAAAGGTTGTATCTTAATTGTGTCTTGCATCTCAATACTCCAAAAGCTTTTTATATCTTAGTGCATTCTGTATCTCAAATAATTATGATTTGTATATTCTCTGATATTATATATTGTACTTAAGTGTATATACAACATGAGTAATATCTTTAACTAATATAAGTAATTTTTATTTTTTGGGATATCATTATTGAGTTGAAAATAAAATATTTAAAGTATTGATCATCTATTTTAATTTCTTATTACTTAATTATCTGTATGAATCCTAAGATTAAAATTGAAAATGTAGAAAATACTATTAAATTCATATACAGATTCATGAATTGTTCACAAGAATTTATTGGTAGGATTTAAGAACAATTATATAACCTATGTAAATTTTACCTAAATAAATATAGTAGTTAAAGTGAGCCTTTGAGTCCTAGTGAAAAGATTGTTATTATATTCAGAGATTATAATTTGCTTCATTTAGTTAGCTAAAAATAAATAACAGGGAGATTTGTTGAATAGAAATGAGTTGTCAAGATACTTAACCTACAAATTATTGTTCTATATTATCTCAAAAATATAAAAAAGTTTGATATATTGAGTTGCTGAAAATTATATGAATCTATATTTTTTCGTACTATATAAAATAATACTTGATTTATTGACCTCTTTAGTATCAAACATAATATTAGAGTTTATTTTTTATAGATTGAAAATATAATTTAAGATAAGAGAACTATACTACAATTATATATTATTAACATTTTGTCTTGCTTTAAAGATTGATAAAATCTATGGATAAGTTTTAAAAATAAAATCAAAGAACTGCAAATAAATGATGATATACTCTAATATGATAAAACATAAATATAGAGTTGTGAGGATCTGAACCAAACATTGTGATATTATGATATTAATTCTATTTTGATGTGTATTTCATCTTCTACAAATTTTTTATTGTATTCTTTTTATAATACATTATTTATACATATGTATATTTAGAATTGAATGTATTTTTTAATATATTTTTTTTATATTCATATTCATACATACAACGATGAAAATTTTTGATATATCCATCGATATATATTGAAATATCATAAATTCTTAGTATTGATATATTTATTAAAATAGATATTTTTATTCTTGATTGGTATTAATGTGAAAATATATACCGATATATCTTCGATATATCCGATATATTCATAAAATTCAAGAACTAATATGTTATCAGAATTGTTATTTTAATTTCTTCATTTTAAATTTTAAAAATATATATTTTTTATAATATCATTATTGTTTTTGTAAATTTCATACATACATACATACATACATATATATATATAAATAGGTTGTAGGTGAGCGGGCAAGAGACCATAAGGCTCAACCCAAACCAGGCTAGAGTCTCAGGCCAAATGTGAAATAGCCTGGATTGGGGTGCTTGGATGGAGTTTGGTCAACTAGACTAGTGCTAGCCCTAGCCTTTAGGCTAGATCATGCTAGTCTATCCTTGTGCCCTCATCAGCTCACCCCTTTGGGCTTCTTTGGCCTGCTTGCGGCTATGCTAGGCTAGGTTGGGTTAGATGTGTGGGAGGTTTTGTACCTCGCCTGAATTCGACCCTACATGAATTGACACAACCCATTTTATCACCGGCTGTTAGATTATGCCAAGTTGCATTTGTTTGCTGTTGGGCTAACATGATCTGATCAGTGTTAAAAACAATATCATGTCCAGTATGACATTGTGATCTGACTAATTCTCAAAAAATGTGTCATGTTGGCCCACCATGGCTCATTTTTTATCTTTAATTACTTTCCAATACGTGACAAGTTGGTATCCATGGCTTAGAGATGTGCTTTCATTTATTGCTCTAGTATTCAAATCAAATATTTCTCATCAGAGATGATTAAGATTTTAGTTAGAATGAATATTTTATTTATTGACTATTACTCATTTTTAATAAGCCTTAAAAGAGATTGAATTCAATTGTTACACATAGATCTATAATCCTTCTTTTATTACCTATAATCATGTTTAGACGATTAGTTAATATAGATAGACATTCATCAATTATATATGATTATATTAGTACTCAATTTGATATTAAATGATATAGTTATTAAATTATATCTACTAATAAATTTAAATCATATTAAATTTGAAGAAAGTGAGGTTCTAAAGTAAGATGATCTTATTTATATCCAGATAATTTGATTGCACACGAGCCTTCACCAATATAAATTTATATTAAGTTGTCAACTATGAGATTTGATTATTTGTGACTTAGAGTCTATACTAGAAGAGAGACATATTTAATATTATTATATCATAGATTAGTCTACCAAAGAACCAAATAATATTGTTGTTTGTTTTTCTAATATTTATAATTTACTTTCTAATTGCTCTCCAGAAGGGATATTTCTGCAATATTCAGTGTTTGATTTCATAGTTTGTCTTATTCTCAACTTTATAGTATTAGGATATTTAAATTTTATTTTGAAATATTGTCGCATCCACGATTATTTCAAGTCATTTTGGAAGAGATGTATGCCTTCCACTATAATGAGGCTTACGAACTAGTACCACGACTTTTATGAATGTTTGTTGTTAGTTATAAATGAGTGTTTACTATGAAGATAGATTCATATATAAAGATTATTTGTCTTAAAGTGAGACTTGTATGGAGGGGATATACTCATACATTTTGTATGAACCACTATGATATTTACTCTTTAATGATTAAGACGTTCTCACTGTATTCTTATTTCTATTGTAGTATCTCACAATTGGAGGATATACCAGTTAAACATGAAGAATATAATTTTTCATGATAATATTTTAAAGGAAATTTATATAGATTAATTACATAAGTTTCGAACAATACAATCATGCGTTGTTTGTAGTTTGTGAAAGGTATTATGTGGCTTAAAGTAATTATCGAGAGCTTGATTTATGAGATTTTCATATACAATAAACTTATTTGGGTTATATAAGTGTGTGATTGATTTTTTTTATTCTTCAAAGAATTATGATGGTATGATGATTTTTTTAATTATATACGTGGATAATATTCTGATCATGAGTGATGATAAATTAAGAATCATCCAACTGAATGAGTATATTTAAACACAATTTTAGATGAAAAATTATAAGAGACAAATATTTTCTTATTATAGAGATGATTTTTTCTATAATTTCAGATGAAACACAAATTTTCATGTTGACTTTATTAATTATAAAAAAATAATAAGAATTATTAATTACCTGATTTTGATTAAACTAGATAAAACATACTCGGATAGTATAATTAGTTGTTTCATAGTTTCTCCTTGATAGGTTTATATTGATGTAATATTTCATATTATGTTTTATGCAAAGAAGTCTCTATGATTTTGAATATCTTCTAAGGATTATTGTTATATGTAATTGGCTGAGTATCCAGATTTTAGTTGGGGATTATTATGCATTTAGATGAGATCTATGATATTGTTTTGTATTTTTCTGAGAAAAACTTATGTCATGAAAAAGTAAGAGACGTAATTTTTTAAGATCTAATATACAGATGGAGTTCAAAATATTGATGATAATTAATTGTGAGATATTTTAGATGTGACTTCTATTTGAGGAGATTTAGTGTGTACTCTTTTATTTCATTTCCCTTTATTATGCCACTCAACGAGACATATAATGTCCGATTTGATTTTTCATGAGTGAACAAAGTACATAGAAGTAGACTATTACAATGGATAAATAATACATAACTCACATTTTTATATAATGGATAAACATGATTAAGACAGCTCACAAGACAGTTATTCTTATCAAAATACAAAAAAAAAAAATTAAACAAACTATGATATCTCTGTCAAACTATCGCATACAAGTTTATGACATCTAATTTGGAGGAAAGAACGATACGTTGAGTTCTCTCAAGAACAAATATATGTTGGTTCTTGTATTATCTAAATATATGTTATAACAATGATATCATCATGAATCTTCTACATGATAAAGTAACAGTCTACTTCTATGTGTATTGCTCAACATGTGTATTGCACAATTATGGTGATGATGATATTACAAATTATAGTTCTTGCATTATAGTGATGATGATATTACAAATTATATATATATTTTTTGCTTAAACTTTGTTTATGATGAGAATATTTAACATGTGTATTGCTCAATTATTATTATTAATTATTTATTAATTTTCTTATTAGATATTAAGCATCAGAGATTTATTTGAATTTCTTTTTTTTGTTTGTTTTATGACATGCTTAATTCATCATGGTATTAGAATTATGATTTTCTTTGGTTAGCATTTCTTGGCAAAATAATGGTTTCTCAGTGCTATCGACAGATCTCTTACCATTGCTCACATCAGCATCTATTACTATCACATTTTCTGTGCCTATACCCTCACTTGCCTTCTACCTCATGCCAAAAGTTACTTTGTGTTGTGTGCGTACTTGTGTTACTGTTGAAGTTTGTGACTTTGTTTGCTGTGTGATGGAATGTGCTACGGAAGTAATTGTGTATGTGAAGTACAAGGTGTTGATGAAGTTTATTGAATGTGTTTGTAGTGTGCTGTGTGATGGAGGACAGTGTGCTTATTTGTGTTCTATGTGACCTAAGTTACTGTGTGCTGGGGCAAGGTCCTATGTGAATTGTTGTGCCTTTATTGCAATTACTATTGTGGTTTTTCTAGACTGATTTTTTTTTTATTTTGCTTTTTATTTTTTTGGGATCCTGTTATGTTTTTCATGCATGTATTTTGCTGTTATGAGGTCTACTTTTGTGATGTTGTCATTTATTTTTATTACTCCTAGTATATTTTTGTTATACTGCTATTATTATAATCAGACATTTCAATACTTGTCTGAATGGAGTAGACACAAGTCTAGTGGATAGGTTAGTTTGATTTCATATTTTGGAGACATGAGGGGTATCAGTCGAGGTAGAGGCTGAGATATGAGATCATTTGTATAGTATATTCATTGTAGAAAGAGTAATCATACTAAAAAGAATTGTTGAAAGTTATTTTTAAAGTAAAGATCGAGAGAATTACAAAGAGATAAATTAACAATTAGATCTATTTAATGATCTTATAAAAATTTGTCTACAATGATTATTATTAGAGATAAATTTATCGAATCCCGTATTAGTAAGATAATAATAAATACATCTCATTCTTCAGATATCATAATTATCACTATTTATTTTCACACTTCTGATTTATAAGTAATCAATTCAAGAGTAAAAATGATATTACTGGTAATTGTTTGTTGTTAATTATTTATATCACTTTTAATTTTATAGTTTTATTTTATTTTATTCTTTTTTCTTCTAATTTCATAATTAATGATAAAATATCTAAGGTACTTGACTATAATGATATTTATTTTGATGTTATGACTTATGCTTCTATTTTGAGTTTTTTTTCTCAAATATCCGAATAATTTACTTTCTGTGAGTTATTTTTGTTAAATTACTTAAAATTAATATTTTTTTTTTCACCTATTGATATTATTTTTCCAAATCGAAAGACTTTGAGGATATGACTTTTCTATTTTGAGGAAAATGTTTTGTATGCATTTTTTTTACTATTTGAAAATCTTTTTGGTGATTGACTACTATTGATATTTTATTGTTTCATTTTTTGATTTAGTCATTTATCTCTAATGAAGTTGAGAAATTTAGTTAATAACTTAAAATATATTCCAAAATTAGATTGTGAGACTTGTATGATAGGAATACATATCTAAGTTTTTTATCCTATATGTTAAAATCATAAAACTAAGAAATAATTTAATCTGATTTATTTAAATATTTAGGGATTTTATACAATTAAAAATTGAGCCGACTTGAAATTTTATATCACTTTCATTGGTGATAATACTCATAAACTATAGTAGATTTAATAAACATATTATTTATTTTTAAAAAGTAACAATTATAATAGTAAGAAAAAGATAGAAGAGTTTAGAGATTAAATTCTTGTCTTGATATATATCTCTAAAGGGTTTAAGTCATTCCTTTTATACTCTTACACTCTTGAATACGAAGAGACATATAGGTACAAGGAGACAATTGTGTATATGGGGGATCATAAGCCTTAAATATAATAAAAAAATGTTACTTTAAAAGAAATTGAGTGATCATCCACTATATTCGCAATACTTTCTTTTGAATGGTCACTATCCCAAGAAAAGGTGACTTATTAAAAACATTGCTAGAAAACTATGGGAAAAATATAACTAAAATGATATATTATGTAAAATTATGGTAAGTTTTTGGAATATTGTCTATGAATGATAAAAACATATAATTAGTTGGTGCCCTAAAATATGTACATATTAATATAAGATACTAATAAGAGACTAAGTAAAATGATAAAAAATCTAGGAAGATAAATGGTCTTAAGCTTTGATATGTGAACAAAGAAAAATAAAAATAATAAAGGGATAATTATTAATGAAGATTTAAAAGATAAGATTATAGATGTCAAGATAACTAGTAGTGATAAATTTAAAGCAATCAAACTAGCAATAAATGATTATATTTTAAATTTGATTAATGACTATGCTCAATAAGTAACAATTGGTGAAATAATGAATATAGTATTATGGGAAGATATACATAAATTAATACAAGGTATATTATGTAAAGAAATAATCATAATTGATAGAAACTTAAGTGAGTATGTAATGATAAATAATATGGGCTTTGAGCGACATCATGAAGAAAATGAGTTAGTAGAAAGAAATAAAATGAGAGAAATAATCTTTGATTTTGATATAATTTATGATTTTTTTTATAGTTAATATATATTTTAAGAAGAGAGAATATTTGGTGATCTAAAAAATGATTTTAATTTGTGTTGAATTTATATTTTTTATTCAATGATAAGATAAAATATTATGCAAAGACTTTAAAGTAATGCCATGTGCAAGTCTAAATACTCAACATGGATTAGTTGTAATGTATATGTGTCTTAGAACTTAAAGAAATAAATGATAAATGTTATTAAGAAAGGTCTAGGTGATGAGGTTAATTGGTCATTAGACATAGATGCAAGTACTATGTGAAATGAAATGACTAATTATATAAAAAAATATCTAAACAAATTCTAGGTATGTATAAAGAAATGCTCATATAAGGAAATCTAGTGATTGAAACCTGAGGCTCAACAAATCATTAAGAAGAAGTGAGCATGTTTTAAGTAGAGGTGTCAAACGGGCTACCTCGGCACATCCCAATTTTAGGTGGCCCAATTGGGCCACCATGCCATGCTAGGCACAACACGGTATAGTAACTGTGCCTTGTATGGCATGACACAGCTTCATCACAGTCGGATTGGCATGGCCCGTCGACCTGGTTACTTAGTATTTCAGGCTGGGTTGAATCTGGATAGGCTGGATCTGGCTCGTTTGGGCTGGGTCTGGGTGGGGTTTGGTCGTTTGGGCCTAGTTCGAACCGTTTGGCAAATTTTTAATTCGAAATTCAAAATTATTAAAAAAATTTAAATTTTAATTATTCAATACGTAAATAGTTTATAAATAAATTAAAATAAATAATTAATTATTAAATTTTTAATTTATTTAATAAAATAAAACATAAATTATAAACAACTAAAATTTTAAAATGTTTGCAAATTTTTAATTAGGAATTCAAAATTAATAAAAAATTTAAATTTTAATTATTCAATACGTAAATAGTTTATAATTAGATTAAAATAAATAATTAATTATTTAATTTTTAATTTATTTAATAAATTAAAACATAAATTATAAATAATTAAAATTTTAAAACTATTAGTGTTTGAATTAATAAAAATAAAACATTAATACTAACCAATACAAATAAAAAAATATAAGTATTTGACTCAAGCATCAAAGTAAAATGTTAAAAAAAATAAATAAAGACAATGTCAATCCAAAAAAGATAAATAAAAATGAAAAATATCATTAGTTATTGATCAATGATGATATCAATATTAGTGTATCAATAACAATAAGTCGTAGGTAGTAAAGTAGGATTAGACACAAAGCTCAATTATCAATGTCTCAATCTCATTCTTATATCAGACATGAATTATTATCAGTATCCTACGGATTATTATCAGTAATTAATTTCTTTACATTTACTATAGTTCCAGCATGATTTTGGATCTTTAAGCTTGAATTTTTTCAATTCTTCATATATGTTAATGCCTTAATAATATCTGGCTGTAATTTGGTTCGCGTATTTGAAATCATATTCACTACAATAGAAAAAGTAGACTCGAATGCTATGTTCGACACCAGAGGAGTTAGTAGATTATGTGTCATCTTAGATAGCATGGGATAGATGAATTCATGATATTCATCACTGTAAAATATTAAGATTCTTATTATCGAAATATGATAGAATTGAATAGTAATTGGTACCTAAGAACCAAGACAGCTCGTTCCTATTTGATGGTATACCTCGTCATTTTTTTCTAGCTATTTGAATTATAAAAATCATCTCCAAATATAATATTAATGTTCGTACTCAGAGTCTCACTACTACTACTACTACTACTACCATATCTAGTATTATGCATATAAAGAGCCCAGTTCATTTCTTGTGAATAAATCTTTAGGTTGGTCTTCTTGGTTCATGCATGAAGATATGTATGTCAAAATTTACTCTATCCATTTTACCTTAACCATAAGGTCTGTGTAGACAGTCAAATAATAAAGATGATGGGTAATTCCGCTTCCATAATTATGATTCAGGATAAGAGAACAACATAGAAATATCAAACGATATATAATCCACAACCACAATCCAATCACGACAGAATCAAAAGCGAAACAACAACAGAAATGCAAGAATTAATATGGTTCACTAGTCGTTCAACATTACTAGCTACATCCACCAAAAAAATGTTTATGTATTTACAAATTAAACCAAAAAAATTATCTAGAATTCTTACAGTCCATGCCGCAGAAATAGTCGCGATATAATCACGTAGAGAGGAGGAAGAGATGAACAATGCCACACCACAAAAAATAGCAGCCTGAAAAACATAAAATAAATATAATATATATTAATACAATTTTCGGTTTAATTAATTCGAGCGGGTTGGATCACTTGGATGAGCCAAACTTTGCTCCAAAAATTCTGTCAGTAGAACCTTCATTATTGTGCTATTGCTATATTTTTGGCTTAATATTTTCTTTCCTGCACCTACATGAAAATATTAAAAAAAATAATTTAGTTATAAAAAATAAATAAACAAAATAAATTATATACAGCAAAAGAGATAAAATAGTAGACCAGTATTTTAAGTAATTAGTTTTCATTTCTATAATCATATCACTATGTATCAGGTCATCTCTAAATTTTCTAAACATGCTACTAATATTACATATGCACTTGAGTGCAATGCAAGTTACGTGAGTATAAACTGACAAACACATGTTTCTTATGTCATAAAAAATTATTAGGAATTTCATTAATAAAATTTCTGTAGTCTAGTTAGTATCATTAATAATAAGTTTGTTACTCTTATTATTGATGTAGTTGGATATCATGTGTTTGTATCCAACACATAACTCTAACATAAAGTATATGTAATTCTAACGGTGTCTTATATTCGATTGAAATTTTTTCTTTTTTAGATTCATATATAAATAAAGACTACCGAATTCTTGTTGTCTTCGAGGTGCACGATGAAAATTTAGTGAGTTACGTATATTTTCTAAAGTAGGGGAAACAACTTTCATCCCCGCTTATGCTGTGAGGTTAATGATGTGACACATGTATCTAATATGAAAAATTTTATCTAATGATCAATCTCTAATAGTTCTAACAAACATGTTAATATTTTTTTATTCATAAATGACTGGGTCATCATGATGATGAAAATTTTTTGAGAATCATAATATTTTTTTTATTTAATATCCATTTAAATTCTACATAGTGAGCGGTGAGACTTGACTTATGACCCATAGCTAGTCACTGCCCTCGGGTCCTTGACCTAGTGGACCATTCAATCGGGTCGTGCTTGAGGGGCATGCTTGGCTCGGCATGAGGCATGACTCGTGCCGGACTAGCACGACACGAGCTGTGCCATGGGGCAGTGTGCTCTGGGACCATGCACGAATCTGGACCATGCTTTGCTGGGCGAAGCACAACTAAATTGTTCCGTGCTGTAGGCCATGCTAAGACTGTCTGACTCAGTTGACACCTCTAACTATATATTAAACTAATAAAAGACATATTTGATAGTAATGTTTAAAGTTAATTAATTAAAGACTTCACTCATGTGTTTCTAATAGTTATGTAGTTTTAACAAGAGTTATCACTTAGTCCTTATATTTTTATTCTAATTATGGATAAATTAATAAGAGATCTTTAATAAAAATTTTACTTATTGAATATTATTAGTAGATGACATAATATTGGTTGTTGATACTAAATGATTTCGTAGAAAATTAGAAATTTAGAGTAACACTTGAGTTTGATGAGTTTTTGATTAGTCATGGCTAGTTTGAGTTTTTGAAATTTGAGTTTAATCATGTTAAGAGTTATAATAATTTAATAATTAAATTAGGGAAGCAAGAGATATTAAATGCTATTTTTTTTCAAATATCTAGTCTATGTATTAAGTAAAGGCACGAATATTTATGAGGATGTATATCTATGATTAAGGTTAGATAAATCAAAATGAGAGTTCCATTAGTTTTCTGTGATACATGAGACCAAATAGACTACATAGAAAATTCTATAAAAAAGCTAAAAGGTCAGCATGCTTTATAAAAGTAAGGGGTTGTTTGATAACGTACGGAAAATTAAAATTTTTAATGGTTTAAAATTTTAAGTGTGTTTGATAAAAAAATATTGGGAGCTGATTGATTAAAATATTAAGTAAAAAATTATTAAAAATTTTAAGTAGGTTGAGACCTACTTATCGTGGAACACTGAAAATGCTCAACATTAGAGATTTCATAAAATTATCATTTTGTCCCGAAAATATTCTTGCACATTTTCATTTTTTTTCTTCGATATCGTTAACACAAAAATTCCTTTCTCCTCACCCAAGATTTCTGTTTGTTTTGGAGTGTATTCGGCGTGATTTTTCAGTGAGCATAATTGGTGTTAATGTTAATTTTTGGGATATTTGATTTTTGCAATGTTATACTTAATCGGTTTGTTTTCGTTTTGTCTCTGGATGAAATCCATTTACTGAATATTGATGTTCTTCTTGAAAAGCTTGCTTATTATGATTTAATATAAACTATGAAAATAATATTTTGTTTATCGCACTACTTTGATTTTCAGATTACTTAGAATCCCGAATGTATTTTTTTTGTGTGAAAAATTTGATTCTCAAATTATTTTGAATCCCTACTGGTTTGAATTTTTGTTCTATGTTTTTTATTTTGATCCCGAATGTTGGTTTTATGGTTATGTCATGTATTTATGTATTTTGTGGTTTGATGTATTTCATTCCTACTTCTCTAAGCAAATATTTTCTTATTTCTTTATTATGAAATATATTTCATCATATTTTATGATATTATGTATGTTGGTTATACATGTAAATGAGTTTTATATTATATTTTATGCATTAATGTGAGTTTTGTTGTTGTATTGTTTGTTGATATTTAAAATTTGTATTTATTGTTTATTATTTAACTTGATGATATATTATATTAGAGGTGTCAAATGGGCTGTGCCGGGCCGGCCCGGCCTATTTTTGTTAGCCTAACCGTGCTTTCGTGCTGGGCCAGGCACGACACGGTTATCGTTTCGTGCCGTGCATGGACCAGCACAATTTTTCAGACTAGGCCCAGCACGGCCTGCTGGCACATCCGGTTATTTTACCGTGCCGGTCATGTCCGTACATGCCGGTTTAAAAAAATTAATTTTTTTTTGTTTTTAATATTTATGTATTATAAAATATATATATTAGATTAGATAATGTTAAAAAATATTTAAATTGTAACTTGAAAATTGTTGAATATTTATAAAGTTTAATTTTATTTTTGTTTTAAGTATGTTTTAATTAGATTAATAAATTTAGATTATAATTTATTAGAATTAAATTATAGAATTTTTAATAAAATTTTTAAACACAAAATTAAATTAAACACAAAATTTCTTTAATAAAAATTACAAAGTCACAAAAGCCAAATGTAAACCAAACAACAAATCAATCAATTCCAAACCAAAGCAAATACAATGTAAATAAAATAGCGTACAAAATAAAATATCGAAATAAAAAATCAGAATTAAGAATAACACAAAACTTATAAGCATATGCATAAATATAACATAAGTGTCGCAGTCGGGTGTCGACATGTGATAATCCCGTAATCGTCAACTGTGAGGCATCAAGTGGCAATGACATGTGGCATGGCAACATACAACCTCATCAATCGTTCATCGGAATATCATGATCATCCTCAATCGCAATATCAAAATCACTATCATACGGATCATCATCATCAGCAATCAATATGTCTGCTTTTGCTGCGGTTGCAGTCCCTGTCCCAGCACAATCCTGAATGCTAAACCTCAAATCTTTCAAGTCCATGCACTCTAAGGCCTCAAAAATCAATATCTAGACATAATCTTGATCTCCTATCCGTAATCATATTCACTGCAACAGAAAAAATAGACTTCGATGCTATGCTCGATATCGGAAGAGTCAGTAAATTCCGTGCCATCCTAGATAGCACGGGAAAGGTTGGACTCATATGATTTTCATCACTATAATATATCAAGATTCTAAGTATCAAAATATAATAAGATTGAATAATAATCGATATCTAAATACCGAGAAAACTCACTCCCTATTCGACGGTCTACCCCATCGTTTCTCCCTCGCTAACTGAATGAAAAAATTATCATCTTCGAATATGGTATCTATGTCCGTACTCACAGTCTTACTACTACAACCACTATAACTAGTATCGTAGCATATGAAAATATCAGTCAATTTCTCGTGAATGAATTCTTCAGGTTGGACTTCCAGGTTAACGATGAAATATAAGTCAAAATATTATCTACCCCTTCCACCTTAATCCTAGGGTTCCTGCATGTAGCGAGACAATAAAGAGATGAAATAGTGGACAAATACTTTAAATACTTTATTCTCATATCTGCAATCATATGACTAAGTGTCAGGTCAGCTCTATACTTCCTAAAAATGCTACTAATATTGCATATGCACCTGAGTGCAATACAAGTTGTGGGAGTATAAAGTGACGAACACATGTTCCTCATATCATAAAAAAATTTTAGGAATTTCATAAATAAAATTCTTGTTGCCTAGTCACTGTCATCAATAAAAATGTTCGTTACTCTTACTATTGACGTAGTTAGCTATTACGTGTTCGTATCCAACACATGACTCAAACATCAAGTACGTGTAATTCTAATGGTGCCTCACATCTGATTGAAAATTTTTCTTAAAGATTTGCAGACAAACATAGACTACCAAACTCATGTTGTTACGAGGCATGCAAATGTATTTTAGTGCATTACGTATATTATTCAAAGCGAGGGAACACATCTTCATACTCGCTTGTACATTCAGGTTAATCACATAACACATGCATCCGACGTGAAAAATTTCTCCTAATGGTGTATTTTTAATATTCCTAACAAACATGTTAATCACTATTTCATTATTAGATGCGTTATCAAATGTGATACTAAAAATTTTATTTTGAATTTTATATTCTCTAAAGATCTTTATCATTCACTTAAAAATAGCCGGGTCATCATGAGGATGGAGAATCTCAGAGAATTCTAAAATTTTTTTATTCATAGTCTATTTAAAATCTCCATAGTGGGCGGTGAGACATGAATAAGATGAATCACCATGACTTGTCCAGATATTAGATATCACGGACACCTCTCTACTATATGCTATAAATTCATTAATTATTTGTTTTTTATCTTATAAAATTTTAGTATGTCGTTCCTAGATGTGGACCTAGTAATCCTATGATAAGCACACTTAAAATATGTCTGCATGATGCTCACAACCCTTGAATCTTCTGAAAATCTGATCGGAAGACCCAACAACGTGATAAGTTTGACTGTTTTTCCTACCAAACTCACTGCGGTATATGAAGGGAGTAAACTTTGTGACTGAACTCGATCTATCATCAAAAAATGCACTGTCAAGTTAGTTTTGCCTAGGATCTAATGCACCATGTTTTTTGGTACATATTTCGGCATGCCTCTTAAAGTACCTAGTCCCTAATGTACTCTTACAAGTTAAAATTATCATACAATATTTGTACTATGTCATTTTTTCTTCCTCACCCCTAATATTTTTTTATTTTATTATAATAAAATAAGTTTAAACTATAGAAGTCAGTTTTTTATTTTTTAGATATTTGGGTTGAGACAACTGGAGAAACTAAAGTTTCAGCAGTCTCGGACCTTTGTGTAAGATTTTTATTTTCTAAATTTAAATAAGTTTCATTAGTATTAGTCATTTTTTTTACTTTTTTTTAGACAAGAGGTAGAGCCTAGATGATAGAAATAGATTAAAGAGTAGAGACTAGAGAGAGAGAGTAAACAAATATTAATTATTTTTAAATATTAATTATTAAGTTAAGAGTTTTAGTTAAATAATAAACAAAATTAAAAATACCCATAAAGCAGTGTAAAGGTAGAGGACGTGCACCATAGTTTACACTAAGATTCAAACTTCCAAAGCCGAGTCCGAGTTGCGAGTCTCGAAAAGCTAAGCTGAGTGCCAAAATCTTGAGAAAGAAGAGGTTTGAGAGAGATTCGAGATAGATTTGAGAGAGATTTGAGAGAATGAGAATTTATGTTTTTGAAAAACATAAAAATTATCGGGGGGAGGCTTTTATAGATTATAGGAATGAATTTTTTTTAAAAATAATTTTTATGTATTTTTTTTATTTTTTATTGATAATTAGGAGGACAGAATAATGAGAGACGTCAGATTTTGCCTCAGTCGTTGGATGCGAAATCTAATGGCTAAATTCAAATTATTTTAATTATTTATTTTTTTAATATCAAACCATTGGGGGGGACTGGGGGCGGGCTCGTGGTCGGGTGGGGAGGGGTGGAATCGAACCTGAGCCCAGGCGGTTTCCGGAAAGCTATTGTTGCTGGGTGCTTGTGCTGGGTGGGGTGGGGCAGTGTCTCGGGTCGTGCCGAGTTACCTTGCCAACTGGCCACGGAACCGTGCTGGGCCAGGCACGACACGTGGCCCGGTTGGCCTTGGCATGACACGGCACGACATGGGCATGGGCACTGGAAATTCTCATGCCGTGCCGGCCCAGGCACGGCTGAATCGTGTCGTGCCTCGTACCGGGTCTGGCTGGCCCGATTGACACCTCTAGATTATATTTAAAATAATTTATGGTTATTTATTTTATGTAGGAATGACTTCTTTTGATTCTACCAGAGCAAGTTGGAAAAACCTAACACAAGTTAAATTTTTTTTAGATTTATGTCTTGATCAGAAAAATATTTTGGGAAAAAGGGGAGGAGATTGTATTTTGAATCATGAGATAATTTTAAAACACTTTAAAGAGATCAAAAATTTTAATTTTACTCAAAAACAACTGAAAAACGAATGAAATTATTTAAAACATAAATATATGGTATGACCAAATTTAATAGGAAAGTTTGACCATGGCTATAATACAGTAACTAATATAATTGATTGGACTCAAAAAGAGTATATCAATGTATAGCTCATTTCTTTAGTTAATTTTTTGAAAAAATAAATTAAACTACTATTGACTAATTATAATGATTTGAATAACATAAAAATTTGGATGCAAAATAATTTTGATATATTGGGCTACAATTTGTAGATGAGATGATATCACTCTCTGATGACATTATAGCTACCGGGAAAGATTCATGAGGTTTATCTAGACAGGGGTTGTCTAAAAATGAAGCCGATAAATTTTCATCAAGTACTCGTTCAACTATAGAGAATTTTTGTATACACAAGAAAATAAAGCCTGAATCTTCACCAAGTTATTCATCATCAAAAGAAATATCTTTACCAAAAAGAAAGAATCAAAAGTAAAATAAAGAAGAAGATCTAGATAAAAAATTACCAGCTGTTCTAAGTACATTGGAGTAATCAGATGGACCTAGCATTGAAGAATATAATAAGAAATTCGATAAGATTGCAACTTTACCTATGGAAGACCCATTGTACATTGTGGCTTATAGCATTTTTTGTGAAAATAAAGCATATAGAAAACAGTGGATGATATTTTCACAAAAGCTAGATGCAATCAGAATTGCATGGATCCAAATGGATGCAAAAAAAGTAGGATTACTTAAGTTTTTTTTAGGTTCTTGGGGTTAAAGTAAATGTAATTTAATGTGTTATTTTATGAGTTTATTCTATACTTTGTCTGCATGTTTGTATGTATCGACATTATTTTTTAATAATATCTTGTAGTTCACTTTGCTTGTAATTGTCTTAATTTTTTTTATTGATTAATTTTGAAATGGTGAATATTGTCAGAAGATGTTAAATGAAAAATAAAGAAATATATTGAAAATCACTGCACTGATTCTAGTCAAGAAGATAATCAGAAAAAAATGACTTGGAAAAAGACAAGATACTAACTTGACACTGAAAGGTTTTGCATATGTGCAAGAAATTCTAAATGGTAATCTAGCACATTATCTTGAAATTTTAAGAATGAATAAGTAAGTTTTTTTGGGTAGTTGTGAGCTTTTTAAAATTAAAAAATGGTTGAAAGACAGTCGTTACATCAAAGTTAGAAAAAAATGATGATGTTCCTTATGACATTAAATTACAATATGAGAAATCATGTTACAAAAAAAGATTCAACCATTCAACTCAAATAATACATTATTACTTTCATGAAGTACTAGAGGCAATGATTCTCTTCGGAAGACAGATGATTGTGCTTATCCCTGTTAATGAAGTAATAAAAAATTATTCCCATCAACGATTAAGGAAAATATTCAAGGTAAATATAATTACAAGTTTAATGAATAGGGTGCAATTGGTGCGCTTGATGGGATGCTTATTAATATTGTGATACCATTTGACAAATAAGTCTTTTATAAATGAAGAGGAAGATGAGAATGTTATCAAAATATTTTAGTAATATGTGATTTTAATATGATTTTTATATTTATTTGGATTGGATGGGAAGACGTAGCACATGATTCAAGAATTTTATCAGAGATTGTATAATCCAAAAAAAATGATTTTTTTATATCTCCACCAGGTAAGTATTATTCTCTTCTTGTCATATTTTAATAAATTCATAATTAATTTTAAAATTATTTTTTTGTAGATAAATATTATCTTTGTGATGTTGCATATCTATATATTAGAGAGTTTATGACGTCTTATTATAATGCATGATATAGATTGCCTGATTTTTGCAATGGTGTCCATCCTCGTACAAAAGAAGAAACATTTAATTATGCACATGCTAGATTGAAGAATGTTATTAAATGATCTTTTGGTGTTTTGAAAGCTCGTTTTTCAATCATAAAGAGGATGACACCTTATTCTTTTCAAATTCAAAGAAACATTATTATTGCTTCCGTAACTATACATAACTATATCTGAAAATTATGTATTACTGATACTTTTTTAGAGCAGAGTGAAAATGATTATGGTAAAAATTTAGAAATATCTCAAAATAATCATGAAGGTCTTCTATAAGTAGGAGAGAGAGTTGTATAAGCTGATCAAATTTACATGATCAATTTAAGAGAGGAAATAGTAAATCAATTGATTATAAATTAATTTTTATTTTTTTTATAAATATATTTGTCTTTTTTTGGATTTTATTATATAATTATGAAAATATTTTTAGTAAATTTCTTTTAAATAATAATTAATAATAGCACTGAAAAATTAAATTTTATTAAAAATTCTATTTAATTTTAATAATATGTACTACATTAATAATAAGGGTAAAAATATAAAAAAAATATTATTTTTAGCATTTAGTATTTAAAGTAGAGGTGTCAAATGGGCCGGGCCGGCCCGACACGTTTTTTACAGGCCCAACCGGGCTTTCGTGCCGGGCCAGGCATGGCACGAAACAGTAACTGTGCCGGGACAGGCACGGCACGATTTTTTGGGGGTTCAGCCCGGCACGGGCCCGCGACACGATTCGCCGGGTTCGGCCCTGTGGGCCAACCCTAAATTATAAAAAAAATTTAGGGTTTCGGCCCGTGCCGTCGCGCCAAACCCTAATTTTAAAAAATTAGGGTTTCGGCGCACCCGAAACCCTAATTCTAAAAAAAAATTAGGGTTTTGGCCCGCCCGAAACCCTAATTCTAAAAAAAAATTAGGGTTTCGGCCCGCCCGAAACCCTAATTCTAAAAAAAATTAGGGATTGAGCACGCCCGAAACGCTAATTCTTAAAAAATTTAGGAATTGGGCGCGCCCAAAACCCTAATTTTAAAAAAAAATTAGGGTTTCGGCGCCCAGTAATCCTAATTTTAAAAAAAAAAATTCAGCACGGTACCGTGCAGGGCCAAGCACGGCACGAGGCTCGGTTGGCCTCGGCACGGCACGACACGATCATGTCGTAGTCGGGCACGACATGAGCCCGGGCACGGGAAATTACCGTGCCGGGCCGGCCCAGGCACGACTGAACCGTGCCGTGCCTCGTGCCGGGCCGGGCCGGACCGACCCGGTTGACATCTCTAATTTAAAGTTATCAAACAAAATTTTTATTTTCAGCATTCAATTTTCAGTAATTTATCAAATAGTTTTTTAATATAAATTCAATACTTATAAAATTTAACACTTAATTTTTCAGTACTTATTTTTTAGTATTTAATTTTTTCAGTTTTATCAGACGAATCCTAAATGTTGGGCGACTAAAAATAATATTTACAAAGGATGAGGGTATAACTCCTATTGTATTTTGCTTTTGCATTGTATATTTAGTGTGAAAAGGTATTTTCGCTATAGAGAGTCAAAATAAAGATGAGCTACATTAGAATTAATTATTTTGTATTATTTTAGAGAGGAGACTGACTATCAAAATCATATAGGGATCTTCATAGATTTTATTAATCATGACACTTACTATATAGAATTATATAAAACTCATCTCTTAGTTAGTAACATGCATTTTTATTTTATCAGGTATTATTGATCTTGTCATTCATACATGCTATTAAGATTCATATATTATCGATATAAAAGTTCACTTCATAGTTAACCATAACCTATTTATTGTCATTTTTTTTATTTTGAGAATATTATCATAGTTTTGTATCTTACTAGCTAGCCCATTATGAGTAGCAATTTATTTGGTTTGATATACTCACATGTAAAAAAATCTAATAGAGATGTGATAAAAGAGAGCTTTAGATACATGATTATCTTTATTGATAATTGCTCTTGGTATATTCATAGTTATTTGAGGCATAAGACACACTGAGATGCAAAAGCCTTTTTGGTCGCATTTAGTGTTTGAGAGATTTCTTTGTTTTTATAATTCTGCTTTGATTTATGACATGCTTAATTTGTTATATACAATTGCATTTGTTAACATTTTTGTTCTGAGATAGGCTTGATGTTCTTCATAGTGGCTTGACAGCACTTGTAAGACTCAGCAGTGGTGACATGAGAAAGGCTCTGAATTTGTTGCAGGTTCTAAGTTTGTTTTTCAAACTCTGTTTAGTATTTTTGTTTTACTTCCTTATTTAACATAATGAGTCTTGATGTTTAGAACATGTATAGCTTTAGTTGCCGTGACTTGTACAAGACATGCTAGAACACCCACATTCAGGTTTTATTATTTTTCACACTCGACTTGAAATCCAAGTGTCAGGTTATGTAATTTTATGGTAGTCTTCTAATTATTGCAATTTTATCTTGGTGCGGAGTTGAGAAATAACAGCAGATGTAAAATTCTATGTGGATGATGTCAAAGCACAAAATTACATTATTATGTGATGTGGCTAATTGATAGTAACAAAATATTGTAATCTTCTAATAATGTGGTTAAAGAGCTCTTATTGCTGAATGGGAAATTTCTTTGACATTTGGTTACTGCCATTTGTTGAATGCCAAATTAAGAAGTGGGGACGTGTACACAAAAGATAATAATATCGAGGAACTATGGTGTATTTTAGTGTTGAAGATTATGCCTAGGGTTGTAGAGGAAAAGGTCTTGTACCATTATTTATCACGTGTGAGAATTCTGAAGTTTAAAATATTTGGTTAAAAATAATATTGAGATTATTGATTACTTGAAAAATTTCTTTGTTATATACATGTATTGAATATTTTACCTTGGTATAATGACAAATATCTTCTTCAAAAAGAGTATGTCTTTAATTCGAGACTCATTAAACTCAACATCTTTGGTTTTGGGGGTAAGCTCATTGAGATATAAATTTTTCTCAAATCACACATTATAGCATGATCCATATGTATTTGGTATGATGATCTTCACTATTTACTATCCCACTCAATTGGCTGTGTGATGAAGCTGTTGTATCCATAGTTATGAAAGGTGCGCCTGAGGCGCGCCTAAAGCTCAGACGCCACCACTCCTAGGAAAAATGCCTCGCTTCAGGCGAGGCGCAACAGGCGTCGACTTCCAGTTTCGGCGGCGGCAGGCGTCGACTTCCAGTTTCGGCGGCGGCAGGCGTCGACTTCCAGTTTCGGCGGCGGCAGGCGTCGACTTCCAGTTTCGGCGGCGGCAGGCGTCGACTTCCAGTTTCGGCGGCGGCAGGCGTCGACTTCCAGTTTCGGCGGCGGCAGGCGTCGACTTCCAGTTTCGGCGGGCGGCAGGCGTCGACTTCCAGTTTCGGCGGCGGCAGGCGTCGACTTCCAGTTTCGGCGGCGGCAGGCGTCGACTTCCAGTTTCGGCGGCGGCAGGCGTCGACTTCCAGTTTCGGCGGCGGCAGGCGTCGACTTCCAGTTTCGGCGGCGGCAGGCGTCGACTTCCAGTTTCGGCGGCGGCAGGCGTCGACTTCCAGTTTCGGCGGCGGCAGGCGTCGACTTCCAGTTTCGGCGGCGGCAGGCGTCGACTTCCAGTTTCGGCGGCGGCAGGCGTCGACTTCCAGTTTCGGCGGCGGCAGGCGTCGACTTCCAGTTTCGGCGGCGGCAGGCGTCGACTTCCAGTTTCGGCGGCGGCAGGCGTCGACTTCCAGTTTCGGCGGCGGCAGGCGTCGACTTCCAGTTTCGGCGGCGGCAGGCGTCGACTTCCAGTTTCGGCGGCGGCAGGCGTCGACTTCCAGTTTCGGCGGCGGCAGGCGTCGACTTCCAGTTTCGGCGGCGGCAGGCGTCGACTTCCAGTTTCGGCGGCGGCAGGCGTCGACTTCCAGTTTCGGCGGCGGCAGGCGTCGAGCCAGGTATGCCATTCTTCTCATTTTTTTTCTTTTTCTCCTCTCCTTTTATTTTTTGCCGGATTCGCCGTCGGAAATGGGAAAATTTCGTCAGAGAAGAAGGGCAAAGCAACGACGGGAGAAGCGGCGAGAGGCGGAACCATGCGAAACGCAGGAGGAGCGCATCGGAAAAGACGACGCATTCGGCGGATCCAACCCAAAACGACGTCGTTTTGGGTTGGCTTTGATTTTTTTAAAAAAACAAAATCCTCAAAACGAAGTCATTTTGAGGTTCTGATTTAAAATAAAAAAATGCCACCTCCAAAACGACGTCGTTGTGATCTTCCAGGAATCAAAACGATGCCTTTTTGGAGTTTTGTGATTTTATAACCTATAAAATCCCCTCTTTCTCGGGTTACACCCTAAAACTCTCAAAACAACTCTCCCAAAACACTCTTAAGGCTGGATTGAAGAGGAGAGAAGAAGAGGAGGCTCAAGGTATTTTTTTAATTTTACCTATTTTTGTTGTGAAAAAATTCTTCAAAAGGTAAAAAAATATTTTCAGAAAATACTTAAAAAATAGGAAAATTTTTTGAATAATACTTTGAAAAAAATATGTAATTTTCAAAAAACTAATGCAGAAAAAAGGAAAAAAAAATTCTGAAAATTAACAAAAAATAGAAAAAAATAATGAAAATTATGAAACAATTAGAACAAAAATTATAAATAGTTTTAGTTGTTTGGCAAAGATTGAGTATGTTTATAATTTATAGATTTATAATATATAATATATTATGTATATGTTTTTATTTTTTTCTTAATATATTTGTCAATTTATTGTAGATTTGTAGTAAAGATACATAAAAAATGGACAAAGAGATTGAAGCTGAAATAGATGCCTCAAGTGGAAGAAAAGATCCGTGATGGAAATATGCTCGTTTATTAAATGAGAAAGATACATGTACACTCATTTATATTTTTTGTGATAAAGTAACTAAAGGAGACATTTATAGACAAAAGCAACACCTTGTTTGAGGGTTTAGAAATTCGAAAAAGTGTACAAGATGTCCCGAACATGTTAGAAAAGAAATAGAAGATTATATGCTAGCCAAAAAAACTCAAAAAAATCAAATAAGTTTTAAAAGTCATAATGCGGATGAGGATATGTTTGCGTTCCAAGATGAAGATGATGAAGACCCGGAGGTTACTAGCAAAAGAGGAAGAAAGGATGTTTCTAGTGGTGGTAGCAATGGAGGGGAAAGTGGTGGTAGTGTTAGTGGTAGTTACATAAAGAGAATGAGGTAGAAAGGTCCTATGGATCATTTCTTTACTCCTAATCCAGAAATGATTATTCAAAATAGAAAAAAAATACCCAAACTACTATCAACAATGCATACAAGAAAGAGGTCAAGGAGAGAGCTGATATACTATTTTGTAGATGGATGTATGATGCTGCGATTCCATTTAATGTAGTGAACTATGCTAGTTACCAACAAATGCTTGAGGAAATTGGGTAATATGGTGTGGGTTACAAGGGATCAAGTTTTCATGATATAAGGGTTACTAACCTCAAGAAAGAATTGGCTCTCACAAAGGCTTCAATGGAGGTTCATTTCACAGAATGAAAGCAAAATGAATGTTCAATTATGTCAGATTGATGGACTGATAGGATGGAAAGGTTATTGGTGAATTTTTTGGTGAATTCTTCAAGAGGGACCGTGTTTATGAAATCTATTGATGCTTCTTTTATGGTCAAGACGGGAGAGAAATTATTTAAATTACTTGACAGTTGGGGCGAGGAAGTTGGTGAAACTAATATTGTTCAAGTGATAACAGATAATGCTTCAAATTATGTGGCGACAGGTACTTATAATTTAATTTCAAATTTTCATTTACTTATTTATATAAGTTTTTACATCTATTATCTATTTATTATGTGTTTAAATTATGTAGGGAGGTTGTTGGAAATGAAAATATCACATTTGTATTGGACACCATGTGCCGTACATTGTCTTGACTTGATACTAGAATATATTGAAAAATTATCACACATCAAGAAGACAATAGAGAGGGCCTATCCATAAGTGGCTACATCTATAATAGAATGGATTTGCTCAACATGATGAGGTGATTTACTGAGCAAAGGGAGTTGTTAAGGCCTGCTAAGACTCGGTTTGCAACGACCTTTATCACCTTATTCCGTATCAATGAACAAAGAAATAACTTAAGGAAGATGTTTACTAGTTCAGATTGAACGGAAAGTAAATGGACAAATGAGCAAAAAGGAAAAAATGTAGCCAATATAATTTTCATGTTTTCTTTTTGGAATACTGTAGTGTTTTGTTTGAAAGTGTCAGGCTCTCTTGTACGTGTGCTTCGTTTGGTGGATGGTGAAAAGAGACCTCCTATGGGTTACATTTATGCAGCCATGAAAAAGACGAAGTAAATCATCATCAAAAGTTTTAATGAGAATGAAGAGAAGTATAGGAAAATCATGGAAATCATTAATAGGAGGTGGGAGGTTCAACTTCATCGGCCTTTGCATTTAGCTGAGTATTTTTTGAACCCACAATTCTATTATGATACAGAAGGATTAGGAATTGACCTAGATTCAAAAATCTTTGAAGATGCATGTAGTTGTATTTTGAGATTGGTGAAAAATAGAGATGAACAAGATGCAATTATATCACAACTTGACTTGTACATGCATGCTAGAGATCTTTTTGGTAATGAGTTTGCTAATAGAACAAGGAAGACTAACCCTCCAGGTTAGTCATTTAGTTTTGTTAATTAGTGCATTGAAATTATTATATATGTTTGGTTAAAATAGGTGAAATGTTCAACTAATAATTTATTATATTAATTGTAGCTGAATGGTGGGGTATGTTTGGATCAAGTGCTAGAAGTTTGCAAAAGTTTGCATTGAGGGTTCTCAACTTAACATGTAGTACATCAGGTTGTGAAAGGAATTGGAGTATCTTTGAGAATGTAAGTTACTAAAGCAATTACATGTAATTGAATTTGTCTTTAAGTTACAACATTATTTAATGTAACTTAGATTCTTCAAAACTAAAACATTGAGATATAATCATGAAAACTATTTGTTTTTTCAGATTCATAGCAAAAGGATAAATAGGTTGGACCATCAACGCTTGAATAATTTGGTGTACATTAAGTACAACCGAACCTTGATGAAAAGATACACTGAGCGTCATACCATTGATCCCATTATCTTGAAAAAAATAGATGATAACAACAAATAGTTGATGGGAAAAATGAAAGATGAAGGTGTTGTAGAAGATGATTTGGTGTTTGAAGGTAATGATTTAACATTAGGTGATGTTGCAAGAGCTAGTGGAGCTGATGAGCTGAGGAGCTTAGGGTTTATACAAGAGTTAAACCAAGCAAAATACAAATACCAACACCAAAACCAAAGTCAAGACCATCTAGCTCTAAACATACTCTTACTCTTGTTTTGATTGATGAAGATGAAGAGATGATCTATTTATCAGGAGAGGAAGATGAAAAAGAAAGAGAGTGAAAGATTGATGATGTGGATGATATTGATGAAGACTTTCTTGATTTAGATTTAGATGTAGATACATGAATGTTTATTTTTTTTTAGAATTTTGAATGTTTGTTATTTTGTTTTGAAACTTTAAATGTTTGGATGTTGGGAGCACTATTAATATTTAATTTTTATCTTTGATGTTCTTTAGTTTATTATTAGATGAAAATTAAAGACTATATTTAGTAAAATATATAATTTTTATGTGTATTAGGCTGGGTGCGTCTCAAATAAAAAAGCCCGCGCCTCAAGTGTGCCTTCCGTCTTAAGGCTCTAAAAGGCTTTTGCGCCTCAGTGTGCCTTGCGCTTTAAATAACTATGGTTGTATCAAGGTTGAACTATGGTGTATTTCAGTGTGGTTGTGAAATGTTTTTGAAATTCACACAAGGGTGCCATTTTTCAGGCACAGTGAACGTGCATGCACTGTAGGGTGTATTTTGGTGTTCCTAAAGCTTGCACAGTGAAGGTGCTTCGGTTTTTTGTTGCTTGTGCATCTTTGAAGGTTGCACCATCTTTCAAATTGTTGTAACTTGAACAGAACCCAAAATTTGGTTAGAATCTGAATTTCAGGCAGTGATAGTGTGTGTAGTGTCCAATTGGACAGAAATCTTAATCTTGGTGCAGTTCTTTTCTGGGTAGAAACCCTAATTTGGTATGCACATTTTTTGTTCTATTGTGAAAAAGTCAGAATTCTGATCATTATATTATGGAAGTGTAAAAATCAGAATTATATCCAATGAGCAATCAGAGTCAGTACATAGTTATTTGGTCAAGGGATGCTAGGTCACCTAACAAATCAACTGCTCAGTGGAGATATGAGGGAAAAGTGATTATAGGCAGATTCTCATCTTTTAGTTTTGATGTGATAGTCTATCAATGAGGAGTCAACGTCAACTTTTTCATATTGTATTTTATGTGAAATGTGAGTGTTGTCAACATAACTTTACTAATCTGAGATGGCACATGCACGCATGCCCACACGCATGCACGCCCACACGCAGGCATGCACGCCCACACGCACGCCCACACGCACGCCCACACGCACGCCCACACTCACGCCCACACGCACGCCCACACGCACGCCCACACTCACGCCCACACTCACGCCCACACTCACGCCCACACTCACGCCCACACTCATGCATGCACGCCCATACTCATGCACGCCCACACTCATGCACGCCCACACTCATGCACGCATGCCCACACGCATGCACGCACGCCCACACGCATGCACGCACGCCCACACGGACGCACGCACGCACGCATGCCCACACACATGCATGCATGCCCACACACACATAGACGTGTAAAATGGGCCTTGCGGTGTTTGACCCATTTTTTTTAGGCCCATCCGAGCCATGTGTCGTGCCTGGCACGACATAGTTTTTAGAATAGGCAATACTGTGCCTGGGTTTGCTCCAGGTTAGCTTGGTTCTTTCCAGGCTAACTTATTTCGCTAGCCAAATTAAAACATGCATGCATGAGCCATCATTCTAAGCCATGCCATGTAGTGTCTTTTGTGCCAAGAAATTTGGCCCACGATATATTCATGCATGGTTTTTAACTATAGGTGTTAAAATAGGCCATGCTGTGTCGGCATGTCCTTGTATTTGGTGGCTCAGTTGGGCTAACATGCCGTGCCTGACACAACAAGACTCGATAATGGCTGGCCCGGCACGGCTTGTCTGGCTTGAGTCTGACTAGATTCGGGTTGGGTCATGCTGGGATGTGTTTAGCCGTGTTGAGTCGGGCTTGTTTGGGCTCGGATATACCAGCCTAGCTAGTACTCTCGACTCTGAGACTGACTCGCACTCAACTCACACCCACGCCTTATCAGATGTAGAACTGCAGAGTAATGATTTTAATTTTTTTTTTTACAAATTTCAAATTTTAAAATATCAAAAAAACATTTGGCCTTTATGAGTTGTGATATTATATTATTTATTTATTTTACATAAATCACAAAAAAATAAATTCATTAACACAAATGATAAAGTTTAATAATTAAAAATATTAAAAAAATACATCTATCAATTATCAACTAATCCAAAAATACACAATGTCACAATAACAAAAAATAAAAATTATTAATCATAATCATGCAAGCTCAATCGTAATAGCAATCGGTATAAGCATGTAACTGATAATCATCACATAAGTATCTATTGGTATTATTAGTGGTAAGGTCAACCTCTTCAAAGTTCCACGAGTTATTATCTGCATACAACTTCTCTATTTTTGTTCTAGCATGATCCTAGATGCTCAATCTTGAATCTTTCCAATCCTCGTATATGCTAGTACCTCAATGATATTTGGTTACATTCTCGATCTCATATCCAAAATTATATTAACTGCAACAGAAGAATTAAACTTTGCTGTTATTTTTGATAGAGGAGTCAATAAATTATGTTTCATCTTAGACAGCATGGAATAGGTGGACTCATATGATTTCTACCATTATAAAATTTTAAAGTTCTTGTTATTATGATGTGATAGGATTGAGTAGAAATTGGTATCTAAGTACTAAAACATATAGTTGTCAAATGGGTGGGGCCGGCACGACCCATTTTTTTAGAGCACGATCGTGCTTTCGTGTCGGGCCAGGCCCGGCACGGTTACTGTACCTTGCCGTGCCTGGCCCGACACTGTTTATCAAAGCCATGCCCGGCAGGCCCACCGGCACGGCGGGCGGTGTCATACCTGGCCAGGCCTGATCTGGCCAAACCTGGCCGTACGGACCAAACCAGGCCGTATGGGCGCGGGCCTGGTTAAAATTTTTTTAAAAAATTTTAAAATTTAATTTTTTAGTTTAAATAAAATATATATTATATTATATATATAATTATAGATAAAGTATAATATATTAAAATTATAAAATAAAAATTGTTAAAAATTTATTAAATTACAATGTTTAATTTTTTATAATTTAAAATAAATTAGTTTATAAGTTATTAGAATTAAATTATAGAGTTTAACATTTTTTAATGAAAAATTTAAACAAACAAATTAATTAAATAAAAAATTTCGTTAAAAAAAATTAAAAAGTCAAAAAAACCAAAGCAAACCAAATGAGAAATGACCAATTAGGCAATCAGTCAATAGATACCGAAGCTCCGAATCAAACAAATTCAAGTTTTAACGTAACGTAAAAATAAAACGTACAATCAATAAAAAATAAAAATCGAAATCAAAAAGTAGTGGATCATCATTAATCATTAATCGGTATATCATGAGCATCATCAGCCTCAACATCAAGATCACTATGATATGAATCATCATCATTAGGAATCAACTTCTCCACTTTTGTATTGGATGTAGATGCAGTCCCTATCTCAGCTCTAGCATGATCATGGATGTTAAATCTCGAATCCTCCTAATCCTTCAAACATGCCAATGTCTCAATAATATTTGGACGTAATCTCGATATTCTATCTGAAATCACGTTCACCGTAACAGCAAAAATAGACTCCGATGCTAGGCTCGACACCGGAGGAGTCAGTAGATTCCGTGTCATCCTAGATAACACGAGAAAGATGAATTAATATGATTTTCATCACTGTAATATATCAAGATTCTTAGTATCAGAATGTGATAGGATTGAGCAATAATCGGTATCTAAGTACCGAGAAAGCTCGCTCCTATGTGATGGTCCATCCAGACGTTTCTCCCTCGCTAGCTGAATGAAAAAATCATCATCTCCTCTACAAGTTATCTATGTTCGTAATTACAGTCTCACTACCTCCACCACCACCACCACCACCATATCTAGTATCGTAGTATGTGAAAAGGTCAGTCAATTACTCGTGAATGAACCCTTCAGGTGAGTCTTCAATGTTCATGCACTAGAAAATATAAGTCAGAGTATTTTCTATCCCTTCCACATTAACCTTAAGGTCTATTTTTGTAGCGAGGTAATAAAGAGATAGAACTGTGGACCAGTACTTCAAGTACTTGGTTTCCATCTCTACAACCATATGACTAAGTGTCGGGTCAACTCGATACTTCATAAACATGCTACTAATGTTGCATATGCACCGGAGTGCAATGCAAGTCGTGGGGGTGCGGGAAGCCAGGAGCCCAGGTCTGCGGGACTGGGTGTGTCCTCGAACTGTGCCGATGGGCTGTACCACGGGCCACCGAACCGTACTGGGTCAGGCACGGCACGAGGCTCGGTTGGCCTCGACATGGCATGGGTTGTGCCTTACCCGGGCATGTGTAATTTTCGTGCCGGGCCGGCTGAGGCACGGCTGAACCGTGCCGTGTCTTGCGCCGGGCCGGGCCGGGCCGGGCCGGGCCGACCCGGTTGATACCTCTACTAAAACAGCTCATTTTTATTTGATGATCCATCATGTTGTTTACCTCTCGCTAATTAAATAGAGAAGTCATCATTTATGAATACAATGTCCATGTTCGTACTTGAAGCCTGACTATAACTACTATCATACATAGTATCGTAGTATGTAAATAACTTAGTGAATATTCATGAATGAATTATTAATGAATGAATTATTCATGTTGATGTTCCTTGTTTATGTACTAGGATATGTATGACAAAATATACTCTATTTATTTCATCTTAAGCCTAGAGTTCATGTATGCAGCAAGACAATAAATAGATAAAATAATGGAGCTATATTTTAAGTATTTGATTTCTATCTCAATAATTATGTCACTAAATATCGGGTCATTTTTAAACTTTTTAAACATGTCATCAATGTTGCATATATACCTAAGTGCAATATAAGTGGTTAGATTATAAACTGACGAATAGATATTCGTTGTGTCATACAAAATTTTTAAAAATTTTATAAATAAATTTTTTATATCTCAGTTAGTTTCGTCAATAATAAGTTCGTCTTTGTCACATACTATTGACGTAGTCGAATATCATATATTCGTATCCAACACATGACTTCAATATCAAATATATGTAATTCTAATGGTGTCTCATATTCATTCGGAATTTCTTCTTCTTTAGACCCGTAGACAAATAGAAACTACTAAACTTTTATTATTTGTTAGGTATTTGAAGATATTTTTGAGTTACGTATTTTTTCAAATGTGGGAAAAATAAACTTTATTCTCGCTTGTACTATCAGATTAATGATGTGACATATGTATTTAATATAATTTTTTTTTAATGATCAATCTCTAAAAGGCTTAATAAACATGTTAATGACTATTTCATTATTAGATGCGTTATTAATTATGATATTATATATTTTATTTTTAATATTTTATTTTTTAAAGATTCTCATCATGCACTCATATATGACATGCTCGTCAAAAGATAAAGAATATCTATAAATTATAATATCTTTTTATTTAATGTTCATTTCGAATCTAGATAGTGACAGTGAGTTATGCAAAAGATGCATCGTCGTGACTTGTTCAGATATCGGATGTCATGGATACCACGTTACTATATTCTCTAAATTTATTAGTTATTATTTATTTTTCTAACTAATAATATTTTAGTTTTTCATTCCTACATGTAGACCTAGGATTCATACTATATGTAGGTTGAAAATAGGTTAACATAATACTGACTATCCTTGGATCATCTTTAAATTCTAATATGAAGACCTATTGTGGTGATCAGTTTGACTATGTCTTTTCTTCTTAATTCATTGCGATATGTGAAGGTTGTTAACAAAGAAGTTGAATTAGATCCAGCCTCAAAGATCTCATCGCTCAGATGAGTTTGCCTAGGATATAATATATTATATTTTTTGGTGTAATGATTGGCATAACTCTTAAGGTGCCAAGTCGCACACACACACTTCTACATATATGTATATTTTTACTATATTTATGTTGTGGTGATTCTTTATCAATATTCCTAGTATTTTTATTTGTATTATATTAAAGTGAGTCTAAACTATATATGTTCTTTTAGTTTTTTATTTTTTAGATGTTTAAGCTTGAGTCGATGTTATGAGAGAAAATATGATTTCAATGGTCTCGAATCTTTCTGTAGAGTTATCATTATTAATATTATCCATGTCTATGTTAATATTAATCTCGTTATTATTAAATTTACTATTTTATTTATTTTTTATTTTTTTAGTTTATTGATTATATTTTAATTTCTAAAATTAATATTTTTTGATTTTAATAAAAATAAAAAACTAAATAAAATTTTAAAAATAATATTTGTTTATGGATAAGATGAAAATATTGATGCCCTCAACTACACGCGCACCACACTTGATTTTTCTATCAAAGCTGCACCTGCACTGCATTGCAGTTCACTGTTTGCACTTGAGATCGAGAGTGAAGTCTGAATGATAAATATTAAAGATCATGAGTCGAGAGAGAGAGGGAGTGGGAGTGGGAGTGGGATTTGAGAATGACATTGAGTTGAGAGAGAGGAAAGTGAAACATCATATAAATAAATAACTAAAAAAATATTTTTTTTTTATTTTTTGAATTTTTTTAATAATTAAATAAGGCAGAAACTTGACAGCCTTTGGATCTTCTGTCCTAGCCATTGGAATCGAAACCAATGGCCTGAATGCAGTTAGTTTTTATTTTTATATTTTTTTAATTTTTGGATTGTTAGCCAAAGCTCAATGCCAGTTCAAAAGCTTTGGCTTGGTTCGGGACTTCAGGTGTTCTATTGGGATCTTGGTTCGAGGTCAGGCATTTGGCCTTTGGGGGGAAGCGCACATCGTGTGTGGCCTGTTCATGTGTGCCTGGACCATGCCACGCGAACCCCCTTACTCAACCATGTGGCGGGGTTATTAAAAAAACCATTCACGTGTACAAGGCGAAGTGAGTTTTTTTAAAATAAAATTTTATTTTAAAAAAAGGTGATAGCCTACCGTGTGGCAAGGTAACTTGGCCCAGTTCAACAGTGTCCAGAATTGTATGACATTGTCCAGAACTGTACCTTTTGCAGGGCTTGGTCACCTCATGACACTGTTCATATCATGCTAGGCCAGCATGAGCCGTGCCTCATGTCAGGCTAGACATGACTTGTGCCTCATGTCAAGCCAGGCACAACCCATGTGTTTGGCATGACAACATGGTTAATTGGCTCGGTTGACCACATTGCCCATTACGGGTGGTCAATTTTTTTAACAACAATCGGCCACATGGCCGATTGTAATTGATCGGCTCATAAGTTGGTCACCCATCGGTTGTGCACTTGGGGCCATGCCATCATTGGCCGTTCGATATGATCGGGCATGCCCGTACCACAGTCTTTTTTTGGCTTAGTCAGGCATGCCCATGTACTAGGTCATGTCCATTGTGCCTTGCTGGGTTGGTGGACCGCACCACCATGCCTTGCCTAACACTATATGAGAATTTAAATCATGTCGTGTACGACATGCCACATATAAAGTAGCATAATCATGTCTTGAAAAAATAGGATGTACTAGCACAACACGATCCGTTTGACACTTTTAAATTGTCTAGCTTATGGAGCAAATTATTTCTCACTTTATATAAAATTTCCAATTAGCTACATATTTTTTAGAGGTATTTCTAGTTGAAGTTGAAGTTATGATAGAGTTGTTAAATGGGTTGGGAGGCTCAAGTACACTTCGTGGCCCAGTCCAATTTAGTATTGCCTAGCTCAGCATGATATGGTCCATAATCGTGCCTTGGGCTAGGTCGAGCCACCCCATGGAAAGGTTCGTGCCTTTGCCCGGCCAAGTACGACTCATGTGCCTGGCCTAACGGCACTGTAAATCGACATGGGTGACCGCCCGCCTTGTCATGGGGTGGTTAATTTTTTTAAAAATAATTGATCACTTGCTCGATTATAATTGATCAGCTCGTAAGCCAGTCACCCTTGGGTCATGTACTTGGAACTGTGGCGCCGTTGATCATTAGGCGTAGTCAGGCACAACCATGCCACTGTTTGCCTTTTGGAATGGTTGGGCATACTCGTGCACTCGGCTATGCCCATCGTGCCTTGTTGGGCCGGTGGACCGCGCCACCTTGTCGTGCTTGGTACGACACACGAATTTAACTGTGCCGTGCATGGCAAGACACAGTACCACAGACATGACTTGAAAAAAATGATCGTGCTGACACGACACGATCCATTTGATACTTCTAGGCTATGGAGTGAAGATTGTTGGAGATATTTCTAGGCATCATATTTTTATATTCATTGTTTGACGAGTTTTCTAGATTCTACAATTATATTTTACGTGATAGGGAATTTTTCTATTAATTAGAGTTGCATTAATTAGAGTTTTCTAGATTCTACAAAATAGTTGTTATTTTAGGTGCTAGTAGTCAAGGGGAATTTCTAATGATAATTGGAGTTGTTTTAATGCTGGAGGTTTAGTGCACTACAAATAGTCAAGGGGAATTTCTATTAATGTTGGAGTTGTTTTAATGGTTACTTCTAATAGAGAGAGATAGGTCGACTATCAGATTTATTTAGGGGTCATCATAGATCTTTCTCATGATAACTCCATATTAAAGTGAGTCATTTGAGGTTATTTCGTTGTGAGGCAACAATTGGCCTTTCTTGTCCACCCAGTATTATATCTCGTATGTCTCATTCTTTTAATTAATGCTTCTAACATATTGATACATGAGCTAATAGTCCTATTAGAACTAACCATTCTTTTTTTATTATATTTTGTTAATTTTTTTAAATATTATTGTAATACATAGTAAATATTGGATACGATAATATTAAATATGTTTTTTTTTATTTTTTCTATATTTTAAATATTATTCGTTGTGAGGCAACAATTGGCCTTTCTTGTCCACCCAGTATTATATCTCGTATGTCTCATTCTTTTAATTAATGCTTCTAACATATTGATTCATGAGCTAATAGTCCTATTAGAACTAACCATTCTTTTTTTATTATATTTTGTTAATTTTTTTAAATATTATTGTAATACATAGTAAATATTGGATACGATAATATTAAATATGTTTTTTTTTTATTTTTTCTATATTTTACTTTTTCTTGATTATGTAATCAATATTCTTTTTGAGTTATTTTTCTTGACAATCTAATATTGACTTTATTTTTTTTTCTTTTAATATTTTTATATACGATCAAAATACTGTGAGAATGATTTTCTTTGACGGAGTATAATGAAATATATGTCTTCTCTCCTATGACATGATTCACTGATAATCAATTGAGTATATTATATTCTTTGCTTATTTATTTAACTTTGTCACCCATCTTTGACCAAAAAAAATAATTTACCCAATTTTTAAGGATAATTTTATTAAAGAGTATGATATGTATCAATTAAGAAAATATAATATAACTTCCTATCTTAAACATAATGCTGATATGATTGACTCATTTGATCTCATTCATTAATTCATGGAGATATTGTATTGATGAGACTCTTTAATTTGATATATTTGGTTACTTTTATTTATTAGAATTTTTGGTGTATATGATAATGTAATTGATGAGACTCTTTTAAATATTTTATAAAATAAAAAAAAAATTAATATGATAAAAATATATAAAAAAATAAGAACTAATAATGTATTAAAACATCTCATAGAATTATGTAATGCTTTTCAAGTATTGACAATCCAACAAAATGAGATGGTTGAAAAAAATTAGATATTTAATTAAGATAGTCCAGACACTTTTATTTGAGAGGTATCTCTTAACAAATTTTGAGAAAATAGCTGAATGCCTATTTTTTTGATAGTCTCTCCTTTAGATAAGAATCGTTGTACTACCTATTTTAGACACAATTACTGCTAATCTACTTTAGGGAATACAATTACTGCTAATCTACTTTAGGGAACACAATTACTGTTAATCTACTTTAGGAAACACAACTACTGCTAATCTATTTTAGGGAACACAATTACTGTTAATCTATTTTAGGGAACACAATTATTGTTAATCTACTTTAGGGAACACAATTATTGTTAATCTACTTTAGGGAACACAATTACTGCTAATCTACTTTAGGGAATATAATTACTATTAATCTACTTTAGGGAACAATATATATATAGCTAATACACAAATTTAGATCTTCAAATCTGAGCAATCAATAGCCCACCTCTTTTGTCATTGATATCCCCCCTCAAATTGATGCCAGATGATCAGAATGCATCAATTTGGTAACCATAAAATGATATCGTTGTCGTGAGAGAGTTTTAGTAAATATATCAGCAGCCTGTTGATCAGTGGTGATGTGAGGTAGAGAAATGACATGGGTATCATATGCTTCACGAATTGAGTGACAATCTACTTCTATGTGCTTGGTGCGCTCGTGAAACACTGAGTTAGTAGTAATTTGGATAGCACTAGTATTATCCACATGAAGCGGAGTAGGTTCCATTTGAGGAAACCCAAGCTCAGCCAATAATCCTCAAAGCCAAACAATCTCAAAACATGCAGAAGACATAGCACGATACTCAGACTCAGTGGAGGATTTCGACACCTGATCTTGCTTCTTGCTTTTCCAAGAGACAAGAGGGTTGCCAATGAACATACACCAGCCAGTAATGGAACGTCGAGTGTTAGAACAACCTGCCCAGTCAGCATCACTATATGCAACCAATTGAATAGGAGAATCCACATGAAAGAAAAGACCTCGAGTAGGAGTGCCTCGCAAATAACGAACAATGCGACGAACAACAGCCAAGTGAAGGTGCCGATGGGCCTGCATAAATTGACTAACTTGTTGGACAGCAAAAGAAATGTCCGGCCGAGTAATAGTGAGGTAATTCAAGCTCCCCACTAAACGCCAATGTAAGGAGGGGTCATGCAAAAATTCACCCTCATCACGATGATATTTAACATTCACTTCTAAGGGAGTATCAACAGATCGACCATCTTGAAGACTAGCCAATGTAATTATCTTCTGAATATATTTATGCTGATTTAAGAAAGTATCAGCCGCTGTAGAGTTCATTTCAAGACCTAAAAAATAGCTTAAAGGACCTAGGTCCTTCATATGAAAAGAGCTTTGAAGACGCTGTTGAAGCTAAGAAATCAATTCAAAGTTAGTCAATGTAATAATGATATCATCAACATATACTAGGAGCAAAACAATTCCTTTAACAGTATTGCAATGAAACAAATAGGAATCATATTGACTCGGGACAAAAGAAAAGCTAATAAGCATGGATCGAAACTTATCAAATCAAGCACGCGGAACCTGTTTTAAACCATTGAGTGACTTTTTTTAGTTTACAAACATCAGAAGAGGGTGTAGAAAATAACCTTGGTGGTGGAGTCATATAAATTGATTCCTTAAGATCCCCATGTAAAAATATATTCTTAACATCCATCTGTCATAATGACAGCCCTTAGAAGCAGCAACAGCGAGAACCAGTCGCATCATCGTCATTTTTGCCACAGGTGCAAATGTCTCGTCATAATCAACTTTGCACTCTTAACGATTTCCTAGTGCCACCAGCCTTGTTTTGTATCGGTTAAGTAACCCATCAAATCTCAGCTTAATGGAATAGACCCATTAACAACCAATCGTTTTAACACCAGTAGGACAGGGAACAATATCCCAAGTATGATTCTCTTGAAGGGCTTGAAGTTCGTCTTGCATAGCTTTCTCCCAACATACATGTTTAGTGGCCTGAGAATAAGAGGTAGGAACTATAATATCAGCCAAAATAGCAGAAAAACCATACCTATTAGGAATACGACTGATACAATTAGATCTTCGAAGAGCTGCTGAAGTGGGCACTGGGTCAAGGTCGGGAAGGATTTGCGATGATGGGGTTTTTCGTCGCCGATAGACAAAACTAGGTTTAAAACACTCAATGGAGGGAGATATATCATCAAAGCTAGGAAGAAGAATGCCATGTAAAGGGAGATCCTTCTGCTAAAAATAGTGCTCATGTTCAAAGAAAACCACATTTCTAGAAACACACAATCAAGTAGTGGCAGCATCACAACACAAAAATCCTTTGTGAGTATTGCTATATCCCATAAATACACATCTTACTGATTGAGCTGTAAACTTGTGACGTTCATGTGAAGGCAAATGAACAAAGCAAACACATCCAAAAGTGTGTAGCATATGATAATTAGGCTGCATACCAAATAGACAAAAGTAAAGAGAATCAAAATTCAATTGTTGAGAAGGTAGCTGATTAATCAGATAAATTGCAGTCGACAAAGCTTCCACCCCAAATCTAGGCTGAACTAATGTCTCTAAGAGTAAAGTGCAAATCATATCCAGCAAGTGATGGTTTTTTCGTTCATCCATTATGTGACATATACTCACCGCCATTATCATACCGTAAAACCTTAATGGTTGTAGAAAATTGAGTCTTAATTAAGCCACAAAACTTCTGAAAATAGTTAACACTTCAGCCTTAGTATGTAGAAAATATATCCATGTGAAATGACTATAGTCATTATGAATGTCATGAAATATTTATACTGCGCATGGGAAATGATAGAAGTAACACCCCAAACATCACTATGTATATTCTCCAAACATGTATTAGCCCGAGTACCATAAGTATGAAAAGGTAACACTTTACTTTTTCCTAATTTACAAATAGAGCAATCAAGAGATAAACTATTATGAGAACACTGATTGTTGTTGCCAAGAAAACCACGCTTCATCAAATGAGACAATATCATATTATTTGGATGACCCAATCGTTTATGCCAAACGTTAGCCTTATTTTTAATACTAATAGAAGCCAAATATAAAGTTCTAGGAATAAATTGCAATGGAAATAATCTGCCCACTTTAGACCCCTTCGCGATCACCTTCCCCAACCCCAGATCCTGCACAAGATAACCATGATGAGAGAAACTTATATCACAGTTATTATCCACCAACTGCCCAATAGAAATTAAACTCGTAGACAATCCAGGAGAGACAAATACTTGACGAAAGGAAGGTCTAATATCACCAATGACTGTAATTGGAAGATTACTTCCATTAGCAATCTGAATATTTTGTTTACCATTATACTTTCGAAGATTATGCAGCCAATCAGTTGATCCAGTCATATAATTCGATGCCCCATAATCAACAAACCAAGGAGAAGAAACAATCTTACCTTGACCATGAAGTCCAAGTGTAGAGAATGCTGTGATGATAATCTGTTGGACCATTTTTGGAGTAGCAAAAGACTGATTTGTGCCAGCAATTGTGGCTGTAGAACTGATAGTGGTAGGGTCTGAAACAACAGCCTGAAAAACCTGGCCTTGTTGGTTTTCTGGGCGTGTAGGACACTGCTTGATAATGTGTCCATTCTGTTTATAATAATTGTAGAATTTCTTACCACAATTACGGGTAATATGCTCAAACTCTTTGCAACTATAGCACTTCATTTCTCCATTCTTTCGGTTTTTTCCTTGAGCAGCATAAACAATATTAACAACCTCAGATGTCTCCTTGGACGAACCTAGAACATCTTATGTAGCTATTCTTTGTTCTTCATACAACAATTCACCAAGAAATATATCCAAGGAAGGGACATGATTTCTATTTAGTAATCCAGCCCGTGTAACTTCAAATTCTGGCCTCAGTTTTATCAAAAACTGATCATGCCTACTATCTTCATGAACTGCTTGAAGGCTAGCTAAGGCCTCTTTAGGTACCTTTGAATAGATAATACAAGAATATTCGCTCCACAGATTAATAAATTCAGAATAATACTGTCCAATAGAGAGATTACCTTGACCAAAATTACCAATCTTAAGTTCTAGTTGAAATCGTCTTGCAGTGTTATCTTGATGATATATGCATTGCAGATAATCCCACATCTCCTTAGCTGTACTAAAGGAACATAAATTGTTTACCATATGAGCATCAATAGAATCTAAAATCCAAGAGATTATTTGAGCATTTTTTGCCTCCCATTGATTGTGTTCTGTACCTTCTTTAGGAGCAAGAGTAGATCCGTCAATGTGATTCCAAAGCTCCTCCTTCCCTTTCAGAAATATTCTGAACTGAAATTTTCATGCTGCATAATTCTTTCCTGGAAATTTGATAGCCAAAGTCTCTGTAGACATTCTTCCAAAAAGAATGAAATAGAGATTCGAAGATTCAGTTATGAATTTCAAAAACAGGCTTTGATATCATAACAAATTTTGAGAAAATAGTTGAATGTGTATTTCTTTGATAATATCTTCTTTAAATAAGAATCGATGTTCCACCTATTTTTGACATAATTACTGCTAAACTACTTTAGGGAATACAATTACTGATAACCTACTTTAGGTAACACAATTATTGCTAATCTATTTTAGGTAACACAATTACTGCTAATCTACTTTAAGGAAGAATATATACAACTAATACATAGATTTAGATCTTCAAATATGAGCAATCAACAGCACACCTTCTCTGCCATTGATATGTCTTGAAGTATTTTTGTGGATATGTGATTTTTTACTTCAAAGTTCAAACTAACTCATTAATTAAATGTTCTATTATGTCTTTTTTTTAGCTTGTGCCTTTTCATATATTGAATCGTGAAGAAAGATTGTTTATCTTATTTTTTAGAGTTTATAGAAATATTTATTTTATCCATGATATTTTCTTATGATGAAAAGAGTTTATAATTAGTGCTTGAATTATGTTTTCCTTAGATATTCTAATACTTAAAGATAATACAAATATTTTTCACGGAAATTAATAGTATTTTAGATAGTCTAAAAGATAATTGTAGACATTTATTTATTTTTTATTCCTTAGTAGTCCTGCTTAGACCTCTAGCTAGGAGAGAGAATTTATGATTTATTACATTTGAATTTATTATTTCACATTATGATGATACTCTTATATAATGATCACATATATTAAAAAATATAGATAATGTTGATTTTGGAGAAAATACTATTTCCTATTAAAAAAATCTCACCGAGTATGGATGACACCATTGCTCATAGTCAAGAAAATTTAGGCTCATGATATGCAAGTGATTTAGAAATTTGATCATCAAGGACTTAAAGTGTATACTGGGATAATAGGACATATTCATGTTGCTTATACCAGAGATGATTTTACTGAATAGTGATAATCTTGCAGTCAACCTTTCTAGTGTTGTCTTTCTAATCACTCTCTGGGAAGGATATAAGAGTTGTACTAAGTAATATGGTATTCTAATTTATGTGTTTTTTTTCTTTTACTTCTCTTTATGATTTAGCCTGGATGAGGTTTAATCTAGCCTGGGTTCCTTCTAGGCTAGCTTGGTTGAGGTTCAAGATGAGGTGTCAAATAAGCTATGTCGTGCCAATATGACCGGTTTCAGTGAGACATGGTTGTGCCACTTGTTGTGCTTGGCATGGTACCGCATAAGAACCATAATGGTAGCCCAACATGGCACTGCACAAGAACTAGAATGATGGCCCGTCATGACACCACACAAAAATAAGAATGACGGCCCAACATTGCATGGTTGACCCACAAAGCGAAGGGACAAGTTGGTTAATGCCATCATGAACTAGTTCATTTATTTTATATTAGTTGGTCTATTAGGGCTTGAAATTTACTTTTAAATTTGAGTATACATTTATATTTTAAATCGAGATGACGTGATCGTAACTTAACATTGTATTTGATATGGTTCACATAAAAAATTAAAAATTTCATTTAATTTCAATAAAGAATTTATGGCATAAAAGCATAACATAATTAATTCATAAATCATATTGAAAAAATATTAAAAATAAAATGATAATAAGTGCAATCTAATATCTAATATATCAATAATATATAAATTATAAATTAAAAAAAATGGAAAAAATAAACAAGCACCAACTGATTAGCATAGTATCACTATAATATGAATTAATAATTATTAAGGATCAATTAGTATATGTGATTTGATAATGTGGATGTAGATCATCTTCATTATAAATACATCTGAAGATGTTAATATCCTTTTATTCTTGATCTTCATATCTTATGAATCAATATTTTTATAATTTCTTATACTTTATTTTGAATGTTTAATTTTTACTCTGTTAATCCTTCATGCTTGCAAATGTTTACGATATTTGGTCAAAATATTAATTTTTTATTTGAAATAATATTAATTTTCATAGAAAAATTATACTTCAATACTAAAGGTGTCAACCGGGTTGGGCCGGCCGGGCCCGGCACGGGAATATCTTGTGCCTGTGCTTATGCTGTGCCCGGGTAAGGCACAACCCGTGCCGTGCCATGGCCAATCGGGCCTCGTGTAGTGCCTTACCCGACATGATTCGGTGGCCCGTGGCACGGCCCGTAGGCACGGTCGGGGTCACCGTTCACACCCAGCCCCGGCATCCGGCATCAGCAGTCTCGCACCCACTGATCCGCAGACCTGGATTCCCGCACCCTCACAAGTCACGGGTCACGGGTGGGTTCACTGTGAATCGGGACACTCGGGCCAAGCCAAGCTTCCCCTTCCCGGAAAAAAGTCCGCGGGTCAGGTCTAATCAGACCCACCTCGTTGTTCCCCCGACCCGACTAGCGGTTCCCCGACCCGACACGATCCCCCCCCCCCTTCGGGCAAAAAAAAATTAAAATGTTGCCGTTGGATCTCGCCTCCAACGGCTAGGGGGCAAAATCCAACGGCATTCATGATTCTGCCCCCTAAAATATTAAAAAAAACAAAAAAAAAACAAAAAAATGATTTTTTTTAAAAAAAATTATCTTCTTTAATCTATAAAAATATCCCTCTCTCTATAACATTTATATTTTTCATATACATTTATTCTCTCAAATTTCATATTTTTTTTCTCTCAAAACTCTTACTTCTCTCTATCAGGACTTGGGAAATTGAGATTTCGTTATTTGGTTTGGCTTTTTGGGAATCTCAACTTGGGCTTTGAATTTTGAGCTAGATTGTAGTGCACCGTGCACGTGATCGACCTGACTGCTTTACCGGGTAATTTATTTTAAGTTTTTTTACTTTCTCTCTCTCTAGTCTCTTTCTCTAGACATAAAATAGTTAAATCTAAAATCTATCATCCAGTCTCTAAATAAGTGTCATGTTTAACAAAAATCCTAAAAAATGATAAATACTAATTAAATATATTTAAATTTAGAAAATAAAAATCTTACACAGAGGTCTGATGCTGCTGGAATTTTTGTTTCTCCAGTCGTCTCAACCCAAATTTCTTAAAAACAAAAAATTAAGAGGACTTCTATAGTTTGGACTCATTTTAATATAATAAAACAAAAAAATATTAGGGGTGAGGAAGAAGAAATGACATAGTGCAAATATTGTATGAGAATTTTAACATATAAGAGTTCGTTTGGGACTGGGCACCTTAAGAGGCATGCCGAATTATGCACCAAAAAAATATGATTCATTAGATCCTAGGCAAATCCAACTTGGCACTGCATTTTTTGAGACTGAATCTAGTTCAGTCTCAAAGTTTACTCCGTTCATATACTCCAGGGAATTGGGTAGGGACGATATGACCAGACTTATCATATTGATGAGTCTTCTGATCAGATTTTTGGAAGATCCAAGGATATTGCGCATCATGCAGATATATTTTTATCATGCTTATCGTAGGATTCTTAGGTCCACGTCTAGGAATGACATACTAAAATTGTATAAGTTAGAAAAACAAAAAATAATTAATGAATTTATGGCATATAGTAGAGTGGTGTCTGTGACGTCCGATATCTGGACAAGTCACGATGAATCATCTTATGCATGTCTCACCAGCCACTATGTAGATTCTAATTGGACTATGAATAAAAAAATTTTAGGATTCTCTGAAATTCTCTATCCTCATGATGGCTCAGCCATTTTTGAGTGTATGATAAAAATCTTTAGGGAATATAAAATTCAAAATAAAATTTTTAGTATCACATTCGTTAACGCATCTAATAATGGAGTAGTAATTAACATGTTTGTTAGGAATATTAGAGACGCACCATTAGAAGAGATTTTTTATGTCAGATGCATGTGTCACGTGATTAACCTGATTGTTCAAATAGGTATGAATGTGTATTTTCCCACGTTGGATAATATACGTAATACACTAAAATATATTCGCATTTCTCGCAGACAACAACAGTTTGGTAGTCTCTGTTTGTTTGTGAATCTTAAGAAGAAGAAATTCTAATCGGATGTGAGACATCGTTGGAATTACACGTACCTAATGTTGGAATCATGTGTTGGATACGAACACGTGATATCCGACTACGTCAATAGTAAAAATGACGAACTTATTACTGACGACACTGACAGTGCTTCAGGAATTTAATTTATGAAATTCCTAAAGATTTTTTATGACACGACGAATATGTGTTCGTCGGTTTATACGCCCACTACTTACATTACATTCAGGTGCATATGCAATATTAGTAGCATGTTTAGGAAGTATTGAGCTGACCCGACACTTAGCCATATGGTTGCAGAGATGGAAACCAAGTACTTCAAGTACTGGTCCATCATTTCATCTCTTTATTATCTCGCTGTATGCATGGACCTTAGGATTAAGGTGAAATGGGTAGAAAACTCCCTGACTTACATTTACTCGTGCATGAACTTGGAAGAGCCACTTGAACGGTTCATTCACGAGAAGTTGACTGACATGTTCACATACTATGATACTAGGTATGGTGGTGGTGATGGTGAGACTGTGATTATAGACATTGGTATCTTATTTGGAGATTATGATTTTTCCATTCACCTAGCGAGGGGAAACGTCGGGGTGGACCACATAGGAGCGAGTTTTCTTGGCACTTAGATATCGATTACTGCTTAATCCTATCACATTCTAATCCTAAGAATCTCGATATATTACAGTGGTGAAAATCATATGAGTCCACCTTTCCCGTACTATCTAGGATGACACGAGATTTACTGACTCCTCCGGTGTCGAGCGCAGTATCGGAGTTTGCTTTTTCTGTTATAGTGAATGTGATTTCAGATAAGAGATCGAAATTACGTCCAGATATTGTTGAGGCCGTGACCTGTTTGAAGGATTGAGATGATTCGAGGTTTAACATCCATGATCATGCTGGAGCTAGGACTGGGACTGAGATTGGGACTACAGTCGCATCCATTGAGAAAACGGATGAGTTGATTACTGATGATGATGATCCATATGATACTGATCTTGTTGTTGCGGCTGATGATGCTCATTATATGCCGATTGACGATTGATGATCCACTGCTTTTTGATTTCGATATATTATTTTTTATTGATTGCATGTTTTATTTATACGTTACATTGAAACTTTAATTTGTTTGGTTCAGACATTCAATCAATAGATAAACTTTAATCAGTTTGAAATCATGTATTCCTTCTCAAAATTAAGATCAACAAAGCTGAACTAAATCCAGTTTGAAAAATATCATTGTTAAGTTGAGTTTTTCTCGGATCAAATGCACGATGTTTTTTGATATATTGATTGACATGTTTCTTTAAGTATTTATTCCCACATGCACTCTTAGATAGATATATATATATATATAGTTTCAAGCTCAGATCTTTTGGTAGAATTATTATCACAACCATCTATATTTACATTAATATCATATTCATCATCGTTAAATTAATTATGCGTTATTTTTTATAATTATTTATATTTATTAAATAAATTATGAACTAAAAAAAAATAAAACTCAAAATTAAATATAAAAAAAGTATAATTACTACAAATCACTTTGTTTTGAAAATTGTACCACTTTTAAAGTAATAAGCATCCACGGCCCACACCACTGTTTATTCAATATGTAATAAGCATGCCATAAGTTATAATTTTTAAAGTAAAATTACATAAAAAAATAAGATATCATATATTGAAATTTCTAAGGATGAGATGTAAATAATTACCATAAGCTATTTCGTATGTAGATAATAATATATCATTACAGGAAATCACAAAGGAGAGAGAAAAAAAATTTAGAATAAAAATTTTAAATTTTTTCTTTATTTATATAGAAGAAATTTATAATTTTTTTTTGTTTATTTTTAAATGACATGTGATTAAAATCATGATAGTCATTGATTTTTGACTAGATGTGTCAATTGGGTCGGGCAGTCTGGGCATGTCCTACGACACGATATGATTCGGAACCATGCTTGGTTCTGGACCATGCTGCCCCATAGCATGGCTCATGCTATGCTGGGTCAAGCATGACTTGCCTGGCTGGCTTAGCATGTAGGTCGGGTGTCCGCGCAATGAGGCATGTTATTTTTTTTTAAATCTAACATGTAAGTCAGAAATTACTTACTTGACCGATTGTAATTGGCCGACCATCTAAGTCATCCATCCATTGTGTTTTCATGCAACCAACTTTTGATATGGATAGTCTGATGTGACCCTACACAATGAGAGCCATCCATGCCGTGCTGGGTTGACCAGGTGGTTTCGTACCATGCTAGGTATGACATTGGAATCATATCATGTCTTGCTCGGCATGGCACGGTGGCACTGTTGTCCTACACTTAAATGAGTTATCCTGGTATGACATGACCTGTTTGATACTAGCCAAAATTTGTGGCCAGTAGCTATTAGGTGTATTTCGAGGGCTACAGTTAAACATGTATTTTTTTAAATATCTGGTAGGGATAGCTATAAGCCATGCCTGTTTCTGTCCCTATCAGAGCTCATTTTGTGAAAACACACTGGGCTGGGTTGGGGAGGCCACCCAATTGTGTTTGAACATGTAAGTGGATTTATACTTACATGTAGGGGAGACCGTCCATTAAAAAAAAACTACCTTATTGGATGATCACTTGATTGACTAGACTTGTGACTCGAGACCCACCCATGTTCTACTGGAGTAATCGGGCTGGTGGACTGTGGCACTAGGCCATGCATTTGGGTCCTACCTGGCTTAATATGAGGCATGACTCTCACCAGCCTAGCTTGACACGAGCCATGCCTTGCACCGGCATGGTCTAGGACTAAGCATGATGCTGGACCATGCTGTGTTGAGTCATGCAAGGCTGAACCATTTCGTGTCACGACCCTTGCACGAGTTGTACGACCTAGTTAACATCTCTAGTTGTGCTCCATATTGTATCAAATGAAAGTCTATGATAAGTTTTATACTTTTGTTGGATGTATTTTTGTCTACTAGAAAAATAATATACATATAGTGACTGTTAAGATAAGGCATGCCATTCTAAGTAAGAATACTAGATTTTCATATATATCACATCCAAAGTTTTAAAAGGCGAAAGAGTAAGACGAAATATTTTTGTGTTCGTGAGGCAAGACGTAAGTTTTTTGAGCATCACAATATAAATTTTAATTAATATTTTATAAATATATAAAATAAAATAAAAAATTTAAATAATAAATAATATGGAATGTGTTATAATTAGTACTATTTATTAATTTGATAATTTTATCAAATTATCAAATTTAATATTATTTTAAATTTTAATAAATTTAAATTTATTAAATTCCCTCTTTTTTTATTTTTAATTTAATTCAATTTATTAATTTAATTATATTAATTAATTAATATTATTATCACATTTTAATAAATTTGATAAATTATTAAATAAATTTATTTAATTGCCCTTGCCCTTGCCCTTGCCTACCCCTCTCCCCTTACCCTCACTTTTTTCCCCTTGCCCTCGCCCTCGCCCTCGCCCCTCATCCATGCTCCACGAAAAGCTCAATGGAGCTCCAGCGAGCTCCATCGATTGAGAGGGAGAGAGGGCAACTGAGATAGGGAGAGAGAGGGAGAGATAGGGAGATTGAGAGAAGGAGAGAGAGATTGAGAGGGGGAGGGGGAGGCAAAAATGTTAACTTTGATATCATGTAGAGATTAAAAATATTTAAAAAGACAATGAACTGTATATAATGAAACTCACCATTACAAATGATATTTTAGTCTTATATATCAAAAAACAAATAGATTTGGGCAACATAAAAGTATGATGCTCTCATCATAAAAACATAAAAATAATATAGGTCAACTGTTATACTATTAATAGAACCCTGGTGATGCATGTAACGTTTTATGTGATCCGGGCAACAACAAATCCTAGTTCAAATAATTTGTGGTCTGGTATCTGATTTTTATTAAATAAGGATGATTGAGGAAAATTCCACCTCTAATAATGATAAAAGAGATGTGTCTGTCTGCTGGGAAATGAACCATTATAATTTTTTTTACTTATATAATATTTAAAATTATCGAAGGAAGTATTGATATAATGCATTGACAATAACATAATTCACTTGGAATATTCTTTTAAAATGAACATTTTTTAATTGTATTAAGTACACACTGATCATCTCAAAAACGAAATAATGTTGAGCATATTCAATATGTGCAGTCCACACACATGGCTTCGCAGAAAATTACAGAAGAAGCTGTCTATCTTTGCACTGGAAATCCATGGCCCAAGGACATTGAGCAGATTTCATTCTGGCTTCTTAATAAATCATTCGCCCAAAGTTTTAAGCGTATTCATTTATCTTGTGCAATTTTTTTTTTTGATTTATATTGTACTTTTAAATTGTCTTTGATTATATTTTTCTCTTTTGATTTTGTTATAAGTTGAATTATAAAAATAAAATAAATACTCAATATGAAAATGTTATACGATCAATGTTCTTATATAATGAGCGAAAGTAATTGAGACAACTCATAATTTACGTGCTTCCATCAATAACATCAAAAATACATAAAAAAAAATTATAATACATTTGTTAAAATATTGCATATAAGCTCACAATACCTAGCTTGAAGGAAATAAATGTAAGTTGATGTCTTTCAAGACATTCATGAAGATATTAATTGGTTATTATGTTGTTAGAAATAATATGATTTATTGGTTGGTTGTTATGTTGTTTAAATTCTAATTTTGAATTTTTTCTCTGAGTAAGTAATAGTTTATCATGACGTATTTTGTCTGCTTGTGAAATATTAAATTTGAAGTTATTAGTCTTACCGTCTGATTGTCATAGTAAAAGATAGTGAGAGAAAAGAGTACATACTCGATCTCCTCGAGCAAATGCTGCATTCAAAGCATAGTTATTAAATATATGCCCAAGCATGTCTCAGCTCATGCTCCACCAAGCCTAGGCAAAAGTGTCTCACCTCACCTTGGACACTTCCCACAAAACACATTATTCCTTAAGTTTTTCTCTTCACAAATTAATTATTCTCAAAGCTCCCCACTAATAAATCATATTATTTCTAAAATCTTTTCTTTTACATTATCAAAAATTATAGATAATAAGTTTGATATTTTAGAAATTTGTATGTTGGATTATTAAAAATTTATTATTTTTTTTAGAATTTTGAATGTTTATGATGATGAAAAATAATAATAATATTTTATTTTTATGTTTGTTATTATTTATTTGATTGTATTTAATTAATAAATAAAAAATATACGTAATATTTAGTAAAAATATATAATATATATATATATATATATATATATCTATATATATATTTGATAGAATGCACCTCAGAAAAAAATTTGTGGCTTAATTGCATTTTGTGCCTTAATTGCATCTTATGCCTTAATTATGTCTTATACCTTAAAGCTCCAAAAAAATTTTGTACTTTAGTGTATCTTATATCTCAAATAACTATGATCCAAAATATCTCACTAGTAATTATTATCTTTTTTGTGAATTATGTTTTTTTACTAAATTTCAAAATAGCTATTTGGCATTTATTTTTTTAAGAAATATGATTGTTTCCAAGAAAAAAATAAAATCTTATTGTAGATTTTCTCTCAGTGTGATAGCTCGAGATATAATTTTTAGTAATATGATTGTTTGCTCACTTGTTAATAATCTAGAAGTTGAGAGTGTGTAAAATAACCAGTGATACTTAAGAAAATGAAGTGATTTATTGTTGTCTTAGAGATTAATTATATATATTTCTTTCTAGTAAGTTTTATGATGGATAAACTCTGTGAGAATTGTTGGATAACTCTAATAGTCTTTCTCTCTCTCTCTCTCTCTCTCTCTCTCTTTCCCTTTCTTGTTGTTGTGTAATCTTTTTAGTTTTTTACGTGGAAGTAAAATTTAATGATTATTTTTAATGTCATATTTACCTATTAGGAGTATATTGGAGTGATATTTTTTCAATATCTACTTCGGCTATGATAATCTATATCGTGTCGTAAAATATAATTTCTCCAAAAAATACAAAAAATAATGATACTCAAATCTCTCTTTTTTATTTTGTTTTTTTACAAATTTCTAGGAATCATAGTTTGGATTTCCTTAAAAAATGCTGTAGTGCATCATTGACTGCCACTATTTGCCATCATGTGCCACCTTTTGTCATTGTGCACCACACACATTAACTAGGGTTTGTTGATAAAAAATATTTGTCTGCCAATTGTTGCCAATTGTTCGCTCCTATTGCCCTTATTGTGCATTGGCCATTCATTGTCTGTGTGCTTGTACTAACATTGTGCACATACAACTAATTGTGCAGGCGCTTGCATTGTTCCCACACTACCCACACCACCTCTTTTGTTTCTTATAGATTGTTGTATAACTCTTCGAAGTTCTGTAAAGTCATACCCACATATATACTTATTATTTTGTGTTAGGATTGATTTATACTTTTTTAAAATTGATGTCTATGCCGAGGAATTGCAACCCTTTTGTGTGTTATCGCAATTATACTAAAGCTAGAATATTTGATGAATCATGATCCTATTATGTGGTATCGTGATTAGGCTAAAGTTAAAATATTTGCTAAAGAGTTATGTCTCATTCTGTGGAGCCGTGAATAAACTAAAATTATAATTGTTGCTAGAGTTCAGAGTCATTACTTGTATCTTGGCGTGGTTGCGATTGAAAATTATGTTTTGGAGTCAAAACTTATTTTGTGAAGTCATGACTCAACCTAAATTATAATAAGTGTTTATGTGTTGTTTGTGCCGTCATGATTCAATTTATGTTCTAACATGTTATGGTGTCGCAATCATGATTTATGATGCCATGTCATCATTATTGTTGTCACATGTTTTTTGTTGCTACTATTATTTGATTTTAAGGAATCAAGTCATGATCATGTTTTATGATATCTCGACATGAATGAAGCTATGACATATTATGTAAATAAAACAAGTGAAATTTTTATCTGCTGCAAAGCATGAATAGTAAAATATTTTTATTTTTATTCTGTAAGTTTTCATCTCTTTCCATTTTTTTTTGGTGAATGTGTGTGCTATTTCTATGAGATCTCTCATTATGCGATGTGTACTTTATCTATGGTAAACCGGTTTCCTCTTTCTCAAAACTATAACAAATATTGTAAAATTCTTGTACTGATTCATAGTTTGGTATTAGAGAATGTGTCAAGACCCTCATATTAAATTTGACTTTTTGATTTTCACTCGGATGTTGTATTATTTAGTATCATAGGTGATTGTCTCAGGTACATTAAATATTCAATATTTAAAATCCAAGTGATTGTCTTTGATACTCTAAGTTGTAACACTTGGTATTAGAACTTGTTTGTGAAACCCATGGATCTAACATTTAATATCAGAGTTGATCTGAGGTGTGTTATGTTTTATCATTTGGTAACATAGTCAAATATTTGAGATCATTAAATTTATTATTTAGTATCGAAACCTAAGTTTGGTCAGAAGTTTGGTTTGGTTCTCAGATTAGGATTTACTAGATTTGTGGAAATATGAATCTAAAAGTGATAAGTACAATGTCATCAATGGTTGAGATCGAAAAATTCATGAGGAAGGATTTTGAATTGTGGAAATTAAAATCAAGGATTTACTTTTAATCAAGATTACTGGTATGTGAGTTCTTTGATGATTGATGGTGTAATTTTTTTTTGTGATGACAAATATTACAAGATGACATGAGGAGTAATGATAATTACTCGAAGAATAGAATATGAAACCTTTTAAAAATTATTGGTAATCACCATCATGATTTTGGGTAGTAAGTTATTGACTTCTAAGAAGAAGGACGACATGGAAATATGGAAGACATATAGTAAAGTATGCTAATAGAGAAGTTTACTAGAAATATGAAGTTGCCACATAGAGACATGGTATTGTGATAGGGTATGGAGTGGAGACTTGGGAACATGGAGTTACGACGTGGAAACATAATGTCATAACATGGAACCATGTAGAGGAATCAAAGGAGAAATTGCAAAGATGGAGAAATCTTAGCGGTGTTGTGAGAGGGATATATGGAGTTATGATAGAAAATCAAGCATGACATAAGGAACTTGGTGATGCAACTGAGAAATACGAAGTCACAACAAGAAATCAAATATGCCATGGAGAATTTGGTGTTGAGACAGAGATGCAAAGTTGCGTCATGAAATCAAGCATGACATGAGGAACTTGGAGTTGCGACTGGGAAATATGGAGTTGTGACAAAAAATCAAGGATGACAATGAGGAACTTGGTGGTGTGACACGAAGACTCAGAGTCACGATAGGAAATCAAATATTTTATGGAGAACTTGGAGTTGTGACAAGGAGACTCGTCATGACAGAAGTACAAGCAGACTTGGGAGATCAACAATAGTTTAGTATTGGGGCATGGAGATTTGGAGTTATGATAGAAGAACATGTGGACCTCAGAGAGGACAATTTGTTTAGTGTTGCATTAGGAAAACTCCAAGTCATGACAAAAGAACAAGTAGACCTAGGAGAAGATTCATTCGATGTTGTGACTTGGTCTAGAGTGCATACTTGGCTACATGGAGTCGCAACACGAAAACATAGTGCCACGACATGTAAAAGAATTAGAGGAAGTACAATGCATGTGAAGTTCCAATAGTATTGTGATAGGGAGATATCGAGTCTAATAGAAAATCAAGCATGACATGAGAAACTTGATGTCACGACTAGGAAATATAAATATATAACAAGGAATCAAGCATGTCATGTAGAACTTGGTGTTGTGATAGAGAGATGCAGAGTTGTGATATGGGATCCAGAATGACATTAGGAACTTGGAGTTGTGACTGGGAAATATGGAGTTGCGACAAAAAATTAAGGATAACAATGGGGAATAAAGACGAAGAAGGAGAGAGAGAGAGAGAGAGAGAGAGAGAGAGAAAGAGAGAGAGAGAACCTTCGATTTCTTTCGCTTACTTTGCTGCTTGTAGCGCTTTCTCCTTTTATATATTCCACACTCCCCCTCAAGCTGGAGCATATACGTCATATGCACCAAGCTTGTTACAAATATATTTAATCCTAGGACGACTGAGAGATTTAGTGAAGATATCTGCCAGTTGATCATCTGAATTAACAAAACTTGTAGCAATACATCCTGATATGATCTTCTCTCTAATGAACTGACAATCAACTTCAATATGCTTGGTCCATTCATGAAAGACTGGATTGGATGCAATATGTAATGCGGCCTGGTTATCACAGATGAGTTTCATCTCTTCATCCTTTCCAAATCTCAACTCTCGAAGAAGATGTTTCAACCATATGAGTTCACATGTTGCCAAAGCCATAGCTCGATACTCGGCTTCAGTGCTAGATCTCGCTACTACATTTTGTTTCTTACTCTTCCAAGATATTAGATTACCTCCAATAAAAACACAGTACTTTGAAGTGGAATGTCTATCTGTGGGTGAGCCAGCCCAATCTGCATCTGTGTAACCAACAACCTGAGTATGACCTCTGTTCTCGTACAACACACCTTGGCCTGGTGTACTTTTGATATATCTAAGAATGCGGATTACGGCATCCCAATGGCTATCACATGGTGACTGTAGGAATTGACTAACAACACTCACAGGAAAAGAAATGTCTGGACGAGTAATGGTGAGATAGTTTAATTTACCTACGAGTTGTCGATATCTCCCTGGGTCTTCTAAAGGCTCCCCCTGTCCTGGTACAAGTTTGACATTTGGATCCATAGGTGTGTCTATCGGTTTACAATCTAACATACCGGTGTCTTCCAGGATGTCTAAAGCATACTTCCTTTGGGAAAGGATCACACCGGAACTGGATTGAGTTATCTCAATTCCTAAGAAATACTTGAGTTTCCCCAAATCTTTGGTCTGAAAGTGGGTAAAAAGATGTTGCTTTAGTTTTTGAATACCATCCTGATCACTGCCTATAATGACAATGTCATCCACATAAACAACCAGATAAATACACTGCCCCAAGGAGTTATGATGATAGAAAACTGAATGGTCTGCGGTACTGCGAAGCATGCCAACCTCTTGAACAACAGAACTAAAAGGACTAAACCATGCTCGAGGAGATTGTTTCAAGCCATATAGAAAACGACGTAACTTGCACACTAAACCAGACTCTCCCTGAGCAACAAAATCAGGAGGTTGCTCCATATAAACTTCCTCGGCAAGATCACCATGAAGGAAGACATTTTTAATATCCAACTGATAAAGAGGCCAAGAACACATAGCAGCCATGGAGAGAAGCAGATGAACAGAAGCAATCTTGGCAACATGGGAGAATGTGTCAGCATAATCAGAACCATAAATCTGAGTATCGCCTTTAGCAACTAAGCGGGCCTTAAGGCGATCAACCTGACCATCAGGACCAATCTTAATTGCATAGACCCAACGACAACCAACTGTAGATTTACCAGAGGGTAAAATAACAAGATCCCAAGTGCCATTAGAGTGTAGAGCAGCCATTTCATCCACCATTGCCTGTCGCCCGCCTGGATGGGAAAGAGCTTCATGGGTGCTCTTTGGAAGAGAAACAGAGGATATAGCAGAGACAAAAGCAGAATAGGATGAAGATAATCGATGATAACTCAAAAAATTGTAAATAGGATGAGGATTACAGTAGAGCGATTATCTTTTCGAGTAGCAATGGGTAAGTCATCAGGAGAGGGTGGAGCCGGGGCAGGAGAAGCCGAATGGATAGGAAGTGAGTCAGCAGGTGCCTCAGCAAACGACAGAGGAGCATCGACACGAGGGCGACGATGATAAACCTGAAGTGGTCGAGGAGGCACAACATCAGGTGAAGAGACAATGGGAATGGGCAAGACTGCAGAAACAGGAAGAGACTCAGAAGTGAGGGAAAAGAATGGTGAGTCCTCAAAGAAAGTAACATCAGCAGAGATAAAGTAGCGATGAGTCTCAAGAGAATAACAACGATAATCCTTCTGAAGTCTGGAATATCCCAAGAAGTGACACCTCATGACTTTGGCTGAAAGTTTGTCCTGTCCAAGAGTGAGAATATGAACAAAACAAGTACAACCAAAGACACGAGGAGGAAGGAAATAAAGTGGTTGGTCAGGGAAGAGAAGGGAATGAGGAATCTGATCATGTAAAACATAGGAGGGCATACGATTAATCAAATAACAAGCGGTAAGAACGCGTCCCCCCAAAAACGAAGAGGAACATTACTATGAAGGAAGATAGTACGAGCTGTCTCAACAAGATGTCGATTCTTGCGCTCAGCTACCCCATTTTGTTGAGGAGTATGAGCACAAGAAGACTGATGAAAAATCCCATGATGAGACATAAATAAAGTAAAGGGGGATGAAAAATATTTCCTAGCATTGTCACTGCGTAACACACGAATAGAAATATTGAATTGGGTCTGGATTTCAGCATAAAATTTCTGAAAAATCGAAAATAACTCAGCTCGATTTTTCATTAAAAATAACCAAGTATATCGAGAATAGTCATCAATAAAAGTGACAAAATACTGAAATCCTAAAGTAGACGCAGTCCGACAAGGACCCCAAACATCAGTGTGGACAAGCTCAAAAGGAAACTTTGCCCGATTATCCAAACGCTTTGGGAACGAGACACAGGTATGTTTCCCAAGCTGACATGACTCACACGAAAGTGATGACAAAGTGAAAAAATGAGGGACCATCTTCTGGAACTTGGAGAGACTAGGGTGGCCCAAACGTCTGTGAATGAGGAGAGGAGCATCAGTGGAAATGCAAACTACAGGAGATGAATCTGAGGTGAGGTGATAGAGGCCTTGAGACTCACGTCTTATGCCAATCGTCACCCCCGTATTCCGGTCCTTCAATGTCACAAATTTATCAGAAAAGGTAATAGAACAATTAAGAGTACGAGTAATTTTGCTGATGGAAATAAGATTAAAAGGACATTTAGGAGTATAAAGGACAGAAGTGAGAGGTAGAGGAAGGGTCAAACCAATACCTTTAGCCACAGCTTGAGAACCATTAGCTAAGGTAACAGTAGGTAAAACAGAGGTAGTATAAATAGATGAGAAAAGATCCTTATTATCAGATATGTGATCAGAAGCTCCAGAATCTAGAATCCAGGGTCCAAGAGAAGATGTGTGGGTAAGGCAGGCAGAAGTATTACCAGGTTGGGCAACAGAGGCAACAGAAGTATGATATGCCTGAGATGCGGAGGAGCTCAGAGGCTGAGGCAGCTAAGAATCAGAGGACTAGACCATATGGGCAGTGCGAGGAGGCCATCCATGTAACTGATAGCAACGATCACGAGTGTGGCTAAGTTTATTGCAATAAGTGTAATGAGGACGTTGGCCCCTACCTCGGTTACCTCTATGGCCTCCTTGAGTGGCAGTGCGAGAAACTAACACAGAAGAATTTGAAGTGCTATCAGATGGCAAAGTCTGAGTGGACGAGATACGAAGGAGGCGAGCAAACACATCATCCAAGGACGGAACTGATGAACTGCCAAGAATCTGATCGCGGACAGGCTCAAGATCCGGACGGAGGCCAATAAGAGTAAGGACCATGAAAAACTTATCAAGCTGTGTTTGTTGAGCCCCAACATCAAAAGTAAGAGGCATCACAGTCCAGAACTCTTCCTTAAGAGAAGCAATCTGGCCAATATAAGTAGATAGATCCAAGTCCTGTTGGCTGAGATGGATAATAGCAGAAACCACCTTATAAAGACGCTGGATATCATTCGTCTATAATCCTTTAGCCCGTGTCCAAAATTTAAAATAAGTTTTGTAGGCCCGAAGATGAAGAAGAATCTTAGGATCAACTGATTGCCACAATATACTACATAACTGGGCATCTATCTTCCTTCACTGTATGCGGTCAACCTCAGGCATATCTATCTCCTGTGTAACCATAAACCATAAACCATAGTTCAACAGAAGCTGACCAGGAAAGATAATTATCACTGCCAACCAATTTCTCCGAAGTAATCATAGGAGATCCAGATATAATAGTGGAAAAAATTGAAGTTTTAGCAGTCATATCTACTTCAGATTGAAAAGAGTCCTAGTACAGCTCCAAATTGTGGCGTGACAGCACTCGAAAGGTTGAAGAGGCAAGGAGCAGGGTTTTTGAACAGGGTTCCTAAACAGGGTTTCAGGAACAGGGTTTCAGGAACTCTGTTCCTGAAACCCTAGATTTTGCCCGGGAAACCCTAGATCACTGAATGGCGAGGAAGAGGATTGAAACTTGCTGGAAAATTTCAATTTCTTGTTCTAAGAGAGCCACCACAATCATTTCTTATCATAATGGAAGAGTACATACGAGAGGCGCCCCGTGTTGTTTCTGTTCACCTCGAGGCTGAAAGGCACGACATTGGTTACGCGTTAATGTGTGCTCGGCTGCTTCTATATGAGCTTTGGGAAGATGGCATTTACACGAGATCATTGGGTGCGTCGTCTATCTTATGTGTGGTCCCTGAACCTCGCTCTTATACCATAAAGACGAAGAAGGAGAGAGAGAGAGAGAGAGAGAGCCTTCGATTTCTTTCGCTTACTTTGTTGCTTGTCGCGCTTTCTCCTTTTATATATTCCACAGGGAAGTTGGTGTTGTGATAGGGAGATATGGGGTCATAACAATAAATCAAATATGTCACTTGGTGTTGCGATAGGGAGACTAGGAATCGCAATATGAAATCAAGTATGTTTTGGGGAATTTAGAGTTGCAACAAGGAGACTCAAAGTCGCGACAGAAGAACAAGCAGATCTGGGAGATCAACAATAGTTTAATATTGCGACGGGGAGACTTGGAGTCTCAAATGAAAGCAAGCATGTATAAGATAAGAACATATATTTAGTGTTGTAATAGGAAAACTTCTAGTCATGACAGAAGAACTAGCAGACCTTGGAGAAGAACTGAAGTTCAGTGTTGTGACAAGAAAATGCAAAGTTGTGACAGGAATAAAAAAAGATTAAGCTGGCCAAGTTCAACATAGTGACTAGACTGGATACAAAGTCGAGACATGAAGACACTAAGACCTAGAAGATTAATAGTTTGAGGTCGTAACAAGTAAATTTAAGGTCATGATATGAGTCCAAGTTGGCTATGGGGGGTTGAGATTGCGACTAGTAAACTTAAGATCGTGACAGGAGAACAAATAGCTCATAAGAAATGTGGTGATGCAACATGTAAATACGAGGTCGTGATCGGAGAAAAAACAGCTCATATGAGATTCAGAATTGCGACAAAGAAATTTAGGATCATGATTTTATTCCATTGGTAACATAGAATCTTTTGAAGAGGAGGTGGAGCATATGGGTCTGAAGACTATGTTGATGTTGTTGTATTAAGGATATTTCGTACATTGAGGAGGTTTACATGAGTTAGAAATTTGCTTAAAAAGAATGATGAAAATACATATCTTACTATTCAAGTTATGAGAGGAGTAAAGTATTATGGTTGAGGCAAGAACCTCCAGGGATCCAATGCAATGTGAGCGAGCTAAGAAATATGATTAGTGTGATATCTAAGAGCCTTGTGAATTTTTCTCTAAAGATGATTGAAAGATAGTGAATGTCGAAAGTTTTCAGTGGTGCAGCCCCAAGACTAGAATGAAGAGGTTGAAAAAAAAAAATTAAGTGGGTGAATATTAGTATTTATTCATACTTCTTTTGAAGCTGTCGCATGTGTTGAAGTGTTGTAATCTTGTTTTGCAGTCTCATGATGAGACTAAAATTGGAATATCATGATCATGTTGCTGAGTCATGATCATGTTAAGGAATCATGATGAGACTAAAATTTATTCATACTATAAAGGAATCATGATCGTGTTTTGTGGTGTTGTGATTGGACTAAAGCCAAAATATCTGTTGTTGAGTCACATCAAGTCCCGTGAAATCATGTTTGGACTAAAGCTAGAATATTTGTTGAAGTTTGGAGTTGTAATCTGGAGTTTGGAGTCACGACTTATATCTTGAAGTCGCAATTTAAATTAAACTATAACATATGCTTTGGAGTAGCGACATAGAATTATGATATTCGACTCAACTTAAATTGTAATGTCTTATAATGTTGTGATTATATTTTATGGTCATGACATTATTATTATAACATATTTTTTTATTTTTGTGACTGATCGACTTAATGATTTAAGTTGTAACACTGTTATGTAGAGTTGCAACTTCGATGAAGTTATGATATATTTGTTTTCATTATGTAAAGCCTAAGTGGAAGAAGTTTTTTATTTTTTTATATAAAGACTAATAAATGTAATTAGAATAAGTGAAATGTTACTCTATTGCAGACCATGAGTGTATATATTCTTTCTATGAAATTTCTTTTTGTGACTTGTGCGATGTGTGCTTTATATATGAGAGATTGATTTTTTTTTTTCAAAATCCTAATCAACATCATGTAACCCCTACATTGATCTCTTGTTTGGTATCATTGGGAGGTTAAGATCATATCAATTGGTATAAAAGATGATTGACTTAGATACTCTAGATTCTCAACATTTGGTATTAAAGTGATTGTCTTTGATATTTTTAGCTATAATATTTGGTATCAGAACTTGTTTTTAGATACCCGTGGATCCAACATTTGGTATCAAAGCAAATATGAGATGTGTTAGGTTTTATTATTTAGTATTATAGTCATGTGTTTGAGATTGTTGGATTTATCATTTTGATATCATGTTACAAGTTAATATACAAAAAAAAAAAAACACTCAATGTGAGAATATCATATAACTGATGCTCTTTTATAATGGGCAAAAGTAATTGAGACATCCATATATTAGGTATTTTTATCTAAAATATCAAAAATAAATATAAAATAAAATAATAAATCATCACATATTTCATGTGTTGCAATTTATGGTATTTTTTATATTTATTTTTTAATTTTTTTACTTTATTGAATAATGGATGGTGTCACTCAATATGTAGGTTGTTCCTCCCAGTATATAAGGATCTCTCTTGTACTCATTTATTCATTGAGTTATATTGAATATTTAATGTGACTTTTTTGGGATATTTTTTTACATAGTATCAGAGTTAAAACTCTATGGAGTGTAATCCTTGGGATTTCTAAAGAGAGAACACAGCATTATAAGAACGTGGCACATTTATATTCATTTACTATAATAGCTATAGTAAATGCAAGTACAATGTTTTTATAGAAGAAAGCACATGAGAAGTGTACTCCCTTTTTCTGGTCCCCTCTTTTTTCATGCACAATATTGGGTTTGTCGCATGGAGACTATGTGCAACAATGCAACAAATGGGCATACCAAAACCATAGCTTGGCCACTTTACCTTATGATTTGTATGTTGTGACATTTTGCACATTGTTGGTAGTTGTTGCTCCAACCTTATTTTTTTGTTTATCAATTTGCCCTACATATTGGGCATTTTGCATAATAGTCATCCACAATCATTGAAATGTGTGCATATGCCCACAATATATGCATGAAAAAAAAACAATAAAGGTGGTAAAATTTTAATGCAGAAATTGTGATCCCAAGCCTTTGTTGGTGTCACAGAGGGTTGGTAATCAATAGTAAACTTTCAAAAATCATTGGGTATGAAAATATGCAATTTAATTATTGTTTTCATCTTGTTATGTTTATTATTGATTTTCTTATTAGTTTTTTTAGTGAAATATTTTTTTTAGCTACTCAATTTTGACTTTATTATTTTTTACTAATTGTTTCTAATATTAGAAGGTTTTGAGGATTTCTTTTTTTTTTGTTTGAGCATAGTGTATTATGTGTAAGATCTCTTACTAGGTGTTTAATATTTACTAGGTATTTGAATATGTTGGATCTTTTATATGTTATTTTTTAACTTGATCATTCAATACTGGTCAAGTAAAGAATATTTTACTCTAATTATAAGAATATTTTTACATTAGAGTGTGAGATATATTAGTTAGGAAAACATATTAAATTTTCATATTTTATATGTTAGGTTGGTATGGATTAAGACTCATTTATTCAAATACATTCAGTTGCATGTGGACATATCAAAGACAAAAAATAAGAAAACCTTAGATTTTTTATTAATTTTTTTATGATTATTTATAATTTACATGATTGTTTTTTTGATCATTTCATAAAATAATAACAAAATAATTTAATAATTAACATAAATAAATTAATGTGATATTGTATTAAAATATATGTTAGATATTTTTATTATTTACTATATGAATAAGAGAATTAAAAACTAGACTTCATGTTTTAGCAAATCTCATAGAATGAGTTTGTAAAAATGAATAATAGACATATTGCTGAAACAATTTTAATATTTCTATTTGATAAGAATATTTTGAAATATTTTTTAATAAATATAGTATTAACCACAAACTATCTTATTAGTCAGATATTTTTTTTTTGTTATTTTTAGCTCATACTTTTTTAGATTTTGGATCCTAAAATAAAATAATTTAGTTTCTCTCGTAATTTTTAGGAATATTTGTTATATTCATGATATTTCCCAAAAAAGTAATAAAATGACATTTGAACTTTCAAGTTTACTTTTCTTGGATAGTTTAATACTCAAAAATAATATTATTACTTTTTTACCAAACTAAAATAGAGTATTAAGTATAGAAGTCTAGATGATACATTATTTCACGAGTCAGATGATCATACAATTTGTTGTTTTGATCTTGGTCATTTGGTTTCTCTCTAAAAAGAATAAAAGAGTTGTACTCGATACCTAATATCATTAATTTTTTTTGTGCTCTCATATTTTTTTTTTGTATTTCTTTTATTATTCTTAATGGTACTAAGATACTCATGTCTCATTATGAAATATTATCTCATGCAGGATAATATCAAATCATGAATGGAGAAATATCTTATCTCCACTTAAATAGAACATGATTACTAATAGGATGCCATTTAAGAATATTTGTTGGTTGTGAGTATTTGTTGTGAAGACATACTCAAAAAAAAAATTATCTTAAGGTAAAACTTATAATTTGAGGATTCACTCAAATATTTAATATAAATTATTAAAATATTTTTTTTCTAATAGCTAATATGATTTTTATATAAATTTTTATTGCACTTACAATATCTCATAGATGAGAAATATACTAGTTTGATTTGAATAAACTATTATATTTCTCATCTATGAGATACTGTAAGTGCAATAAAAATTTATATAAAAATCATATAAGCTATTAGAAAATTTTTTTTTTCTAATAATGCATTTTTGCACAATGACCTATAAGAAGATGTATACATGTAGTTGTTGTAGCTTTATATCTTTATTTTTATTTTTATTTATATAATTAGTTTATATTTTTTTGATATTTATTAGTTGTCCTAATCTTTTTTTCCCATTATATAATGGTAGTATTTGTATTGAATTATTATTGTATATTAGTTGCTTTATTCTTTTGCGTGTTTGAATTTCTTATGTTATCAAAACCAAGCCTATGAAAAAATAAAACTCTAGGTGTGTAATTAGAACAATACATCCTAAGAGTATGAGACCTATTCATTGTGTGTCGATCTCAATTGTCCCACACCAATTTTGTCATAGAACCATAATTTTACTAAAATCAGAATTGGCAATTGGCATGGTATTTGTAAGGTGAGGTAGTATAGTTGTGAGGTGAGGTATCTTGCTTGAGTGGTGCTGCATAGCGATACACGATTGGATATGGTGGTAATTGTTGGCATCTATGAATTTATAGAATTGTGCCCCAAAATTATGGTTTTTGGGGAGCTATGATTTTTTGGTGTAATTGGGATAAAATTAATGTTTTAGAAAATCTTAATTTTAATTTAGGGAAGATTTGTATTTTTAGGGTTTTGGTCCTAAGAAGCTTTAATTTCAGTTGACAACTTGATTTGTTGAATTGTGATATGATGTCCATATACATGTAACAAAGATTTTCGTCAGAGTGAATGTATTGTTGAAAAAAAAGATCATATCATAGGTAATAATTAGTTGTCATTTTTAGAGAAGACGCCAAGAGATTTACATTGTACTAAGAGAGATAGACTGACTATCAAAGTTATCAATGAGTTCTTATAAAATTCATCTACAATAATACTTATACTTACTAGAGGGGAGTATAGAAAGCTCTTCTCTCATATGATAATAGATCATTCCTCTTTAAATTTTAGGTATAATTAGTTATCTCACTCATATTTTTACTTTAGATTGCCAATTATCAATATATAAGTCAATATTTATTTTACTGATAATCATGTTTTGTTTTATATTTTATTTTCTTGTTCTAAAAAAATTATTGTAGTTAATGATGAATATTTTAAAGTAATTGGATAAGATTATTCTTTGATCTGTTACTTATTTATGTTTTATTTATTTTTGATTATCATGTTAGGTTTATTTTTTATGAGTTATCTTTTTAGGTAATTTGATTTTGATTTTATTTTTATTATATTAATATTTGTTTGTAAGAGTGAGAAACATGGAAGAAGACTCCATTTGGATTTTAACTGGGTATTTAACTTATTATTTGTGCATTATATGCTTGATCACCAATCACTATCAAGTATGAGAATATTTTATTTTATTCTTAAGGGTATTTTAACTTGATAGTATGAGACATCAATTAGAAAAGTTTATTTAAAATTTTTATTTTACATATTAGTTTAGTTTAACTAGGGACCCAATCAATCTGATATCTTCAAACATATGAGGGTCTAATAGAAAGACAATCATATAAGATTTTATGTATGTAATAATCATTATTGATAACTTTTTGCAATATATATTGATATATATATATATATATCATGATAGGTCATGAGTATTTTTTTTTATTTTTTGGATATTTTATAAAATGATAAAAATTTTAAAAAATTAAGAAACGACAATATACTAAAATATATTTCAGACAAGATTAATATTTATTATATAGATCATAGGATTATTAATTTACTTCCTATACGATCACACCATAACATATATCTACTAAAAAAATAGAAATCTGATTGAAATATCTCGGATATTTTTACTTAAAAAGAGTATTTCAAAATATTTTTAGAGAAATATTATTTTAACTATAATTTATCTTATCATTCAAATATTTTCTAGAGAGATTTCTTATTATATATCTTTTCAGAGTTTACAATACGGAGAAAAATTATTTAGTTTATTTCTCAGAGTTTACAAAAAAGTAATCACTTTGTTAGGGTTCTATAAGCATGTTCTATTTTTTTTTGTTTATCCAAAGGAATCTTAATAGCATGATGATTTTGTTGATTACTTTACTGAATTATATTTTAATTATGAGATATGATGAGTTGAGAATAACACAACTCAATAAGTAATTTCAAACATAATTTTAGATGAAGGTATACCTATATTAATAGGTATACCTATTAATATTCTATGAGAGGTATCATTTGTTATAGAGCATATATTTGCTTGATATTCCGACATAGATTGCTCTTTTGGTTATGCTTATGTATGAATACCTATTAATATAGGTAATAATTTTATTTCTGATATGATCTTTGCAGTTGACTCTATTATTTATAGAAGACTTATAAAGAAAATTAATTATTTAACTGTGACTAGATAAAATATAACACACAGTCAGAATATTTAATTATTTTTTAGATTCTCTTTGGTAGTTTCATATTGATGTAACTCTTTGTATATAAGGGATATGAAAATTCTTCGAGGCATGGGTTCTCTTTTAACAATCTTGAGTACTTATAGTTATTTTGATATTTAGATTCAAGTTTAAAATAACATGTATCAATAGGAGGTCTGTGATAGAGTTTTGTATTTTATTTGAAAATAATTTTATCTTTTAAAAAAGTAAATGACATACAATTATTTTGAAATATATTACAAAGATAGCATTTAGAGTAATAGTGATAGTTACTTATAATATACTCTGGATGCATCATCTATTAGAAGACATTTAGTATCAATTTTCTTCTCTGAATATTTTTTACAGGGAGATTCAAGTAACATGATTAAGAGGATTTAGTTTATCCTTTTCTCTTATAAGTTTGATATTCTAGACTCATGCACCTATAATTGATGAAGGGTATTATAGCTTTACAATTTTTTGTATTTTTTTTTATCTATGTTTGCTTATACTTTTTGATGATAACACCTAATTTGTGGATTGTCATATTGTTTATTATATAAATGTAATATTTGTGTCATATTATTATTGTGTGTTATTTGTATTATTTATTTTTATGTATGAATTTTTATAATTGTCACAGGTTTAAAGAGCAACATAGGCAAATGTTATTCGTAGAGTGTGGATAGACATGGCAACATGGTGGGGTGGGGTCGGGTTGACCATCGAGGATTCTACAACTTCTGCCCCCCCCCCCCCCCCCCCCCCCCACGTCCCATTTTTTTCTAGGGCAAGGTAGGGTGGGGGTTTTATGTCATGGGGCAGTGGTGGTGCATTCCCCACCTCGTTGTCCCTTTTGCCTAGTTCCATCACTCCATGTGCCAAATGGAGCACGAGGATTTGGGATCATATTTTAAATGGGGCCTGAAGCCCACCTCGTCCATGTGCCTCAATCCTAAATGGGGCGGGGATGAGGTGGAGATTGTAATCTTCATCCCCGACCCATTCTAGCCATGGGGCAAAATTTTATGCCCTGTCCCTATTCTGTCAATTCAATTTTGTGAGGAATCCTCGCTCCGTTCAGGGTGGGGCAATGATGGGGCATGTATTGTTATGATAGGTAGTTATTTGTGAGATTTTTATAAACAGTTATCTTATTTAGGATACACATATTTGTTATAGTCATCTTGTAGAAGGAATTGAGTAGGTTAATTTTGTTGAATTTGTGTTATGATATACGAATTATGTCATCTACAATAGTGTCATATTGGCTACTTTGGGCCCAAGTTCGCATGAATTTATTTTTAGATTATCTTCAAATAGTTTGATACTAATAAAGTCCACTTTATATGTTTCATTTTATCTCATTTTTATCCTATATGGATCTTCCATTGTGTTCTCAATAATCTTTACTTTGAACAAAATACCACATTTTTTTGCCTCATTTTTTTGGTTCAATTTTTCTTCTTTGGGTCTTTTTCTTGGACATAGCTTTTTATTTAGTATTTCTTTGTGAACCATATTTTTGGTTTATGTTTGGGCCTGGGCTTTGATACCAAATGTTGGGTATATGGATCATGACATCTACTATAGTGTGATATTGTCCATTTTGGGCCTAAGCCCATATAAATTTATTTTTGGATCATCTCCAAAAGACCTTACACTAATGAAGTGTTAACATTTTATGTTAATTTTTTTTCCATTTCTAGCTGAGTGTGATTTTGTTTGTGTTTCCAATATTATGTATGCCGATGAAATTCTATTTATAGGAGACGAGATAAAAATCATTCAATTTAATTAATACATTTAATCATAATTTATGATAATTGATCTTGAGGAGCTTATATATTTTCTTAAAATAGAGAAAGTATGTGGTTGAGACTCTTAAAGATGTTTGATATTTGGGTTGCGTTTTAGTAATTATTTTTATTGATCAAAGTATTTATTTCTCATATGATTCAATTTTTTTATTGATCCTACTATTTATAAGAAAATTTGAATATGTGACTATTATTTGATAAGATATATCATATTTTATTCGTATACATTTCTGTGATTCTCATTGACATATTTACTCAAATGTAGTTATTTGCATATTAAGGTTTGTTGAGAAATCTTTAAGGCTTAGAATTTTTTTGAGTGATCATATTCATAGACACCTATAAGTAACCTGACAATCAAATTTTAAATCAATTTTATTTTATTTTTTTTTTTTGAAATTCATTTTGTCTACTAAAAAATTAGAACATAAATGGTTTATTTTAAGATCATTAATATAAAGTTAGAATTCATGACATATACTTCAATTTAATATTTTACGAGTAGACCAAACAAATAAATATGTAGTTCTTATTTTTTAAGAAGAAGATTAAGAATATGATAATTTATATAGTTTATATTTAGACAACACAGTAGCCAACAAACATCTTAACGGAGACTTTCTAGATCTCCCAGCTTTTTCTTTTTTTCTCAAAGCTTAATATTTTGAATTTTTAGGCATCTGCTCCACGAGGGGTGTTATCATTTACTGCCTTTTTGTTTTTATTTTTTTAGTTTTTTACTCTATTGTATTGCAATTGGGAGTAGCTAACTTGTGGGCGACCCCAATTTGAATAACTCAACATACAAGGGACTCTCTAATGCTCATTTATATTTTGAAACCTGATTTTTTATTAGGCATTTCTGAAATGAAGATGAAAAATGGACTGGCTTTGGTTGATATTGTACGAGAAGTAACATTGTGAGTATGTGTGTGCAGTATAATGTTTTGGTGTAAAATCTGAAGGGTTTAGTGAGATGTTCTCAAATCAAATATTTTATCCCTGATTTTTCTATCATATTATTGGAACAGATTTATTTTCCAGATTAAGATGCCATCGGATATTCGAGTTGGTTTGATAAATGATATGGCTGACATTGAGTATGTAGTCACCAACTCACCCTCAGTTTCTGCTATTTGATTTTTTAATTATCCGTGCATATGATTTTGCTGATGTAGATACCGATTGAGCTTTGGGTGCAATGAGAACTTGCAGCTTGGGGCACTTATTGCATCCTTTACTCGTGCAAGATCTGCGTTAGTTGCTGTTTTAAATTAGTTTATATGCTTCTGTATTTGATTAGTAAGCAAGCACATTTGATTTTTGCAAGCAAATTTTATTCAATGTTTTCATTTCTCTAAGAAATTAACTGTTTAAATTGACATGGAATTGGTAAATAAAACGTGAATGTTTTAAATTAAATCATAAGATGGAGTTATTTTTGGTTTCTTTTTTGTTAAAAATAGAGCTCTTTATTAAATAATAGAGTGAAAACCTTGTTAAAAAAATTAAGTCAACCTACAAGTGGAATGGTTGGTATGAGATAGATGATTGGAATGGGCATGCTTTTTTTTTCCCCTTAATTTTTTAGTGGTTGGAATGGAAATAATAAATACCTTGTGATTTTATTTGTGGTGTTGCACGAACTTAATAACTTTGATGCAAGATACTTGTTTTTATTCTTTGTTGTTTAAGCTTAACAAGACCTTTGCATCATCTTTAAAGTTGTGATGAATATTTCATTATGTATGGAAGGCATGTGGTTGTATGAGAAGCAATTGAGCTGTCAACTTCAAAGTCATCATCTCCAATCTCATTGATTGGTTACAATTTGATTGTTGCTACACCAAGAGAACACATGTTAGCACTTTTTTTTTGTTAGGATTATCTTTATATAAAAAAAAAAAATGAAAACTTTGATTTATGCATTTAAAATGTGAGAGATGCCCAAAACTTGTACATGTTAGCACTTGACAGGCATGTAAGCCAAAACTTGAAATTGGTGAGTGCCTATGCATTTAAAATATGAAAGGCAAAGGCAACACGACAAAACTTAATTTTTTTTTGAATTGGAAAAAAAATAATTTTTTTTTCAAAATTTTAAAAAATGCACAAAACTCAAAAATAATTAAAGTTTTGATGTATTTTTTTTTATTTTGAAAAATAAAATGTATATTTTAAATTAATTTGTATTTGGTTCGCCAAAATGCAAATCTAGCTTTTAGTTTCCATATTAATAGTCTATTAGACCAATTACCATCAAATTTACAAAAGAAAGCATTGCATATGTTAGTCTTATTGCCAAATAATTGATAACCTTATCCTAATAATCCACTTATTATGAACTATTTTAAGAATAACTAGGCCTTTATTATCAATCTCATCGTTCTTTTATAAATTATTATTGGAAGGATGTTATCATGCATGTTAGCTTTCTAAACAACTTATTAATAATATTTGTACTCTCTTTCAATTAAAACAGTACAAATATTATAACAAGATAATTACATTAGCTTTAAGACATAATATGAATTTAATGTATATTCATTTCCTATGTTAATCTACATGTGCCACCCATTAATTGATCTATTTAACTTTTCAATAATGAATTGCTCTATTTGCATGTCTTTGCATCAATATATGTCTGATGTTTATCTATATATTCATACATATTGTGGTGAATATATAAAGTATGTTCACTATGGCAAATTTAATTAAATATACTTCTTGTAAAGTTGTGCAAGAGTGGAATAATGCTAACAAACTTCTTTGAAGTTTCTTACACCCACCCACCCACCCAACTGAATTAAAAAAAAATCCAGCTGGATCCTCGGGCCAGTTTACCATGCCGTCGGGTCGGTCACATGTACCGTGCTTGGCCCGGCATGAGGCATGGATCATGCCGGGCCAGCATGACACAAACCGTGCTAAGGGTTGGCTCGGCCTGGCCTAGCCCAACCCGTGGCACAGTTCCAACCGTGTCATGCCAGGCCAAGCACGACTGAACCAGGCCGAGCCCAGGACGCACGATCCATTCGACACTTCAAGCTTAAAGCAGTTGGTGATCATCTTTAAAATATCTCTTTTTAGTAGAGGTGTCAAACGGGCCGGCCTGGCACGGCCCGGCCCGTTTTTTTAGGGCACGTTCATGCTACCGTGCCGGGCCGGGCACGGTTTAAAAATTGCCGTGCCCATCACGCCCGTAGGCATGGTGGGCCTTGCCATGCCTTGCCTGGCCCGCTCGGGCTTGCCTGTCCGAGCGGTTCGGGATACGGAAAGACCGTGGGTCGGGTCGAATCAGACCCGACCCGCGGTCTTTTTTTGCAGGAGGGGCTTCCTGGGGTCGGGCTCACGAGACACCCGGCACGGGACTGACCCGTGCTAGGGTGCCATGCCGTGTGCCAAACCGTGCCGGGTCAGGCACGGCACGGCTTAGGCCGGGCACGGCATGGCACGCGCCTAACCCGGGCACGGCACGGGCCCGGGCACGGAATTTTTTCGTGCCGGGCCGGCCCAGGCACGGCTGAACCGTGCCTCGTGCCGGGCCGGGCCGGCCCGGTTGACACCTGTACTTTTTAGGCAATGAATAACCACCTTTTGGCTATCAATTGGTTCACATTAAATATGTCGCACTCATCAAAATTATCAAGATAGATAGTATTTTGTACCAATCTCATCCATGTGTCAATGTTGCACAATGAAAATTGTGTGATGAGAAAGCATAGCTCGGGTAGAGCTTTCTTCATATCATCAACATAGTTGACTGACTTTCATGATGGATCTTGATTGACTTTAGTTTGTGGCAATCTTGAAACCTCCACAGCCAACCATTCAATAAATCAATTGCATCTTCGGCAATTTGAACTCTTGGGAAAGTTTGTATCCCTTCACCTTTATTAGCTTGCTGATGATCGTAAACCTTTTATTTTGTCACTACAAAACTCATGTGGATAACACCTCCAAAATAAGTGAGAAAAGTTGACCATCTGAGATCTTTGAGCATGAAGAGTTATGTCATGAAGCACTTCACATCCCTGATGTTTATTGAGTATCATGACAATGGCATGCTAAGAAATCCTATCCGATGAGTTGAACTCATGTTTTCTCCTTGCAAAAAGGGCCATTTGTGGGATATAGACAAGTACTTGGCTTTGTACTTGCAGATCACTAACCTCGGCTATATTGGTAAGCCTAATGGACATGGTCACCTATAACCAATAAGAAACAAATGTCAGTCACAATATAAGCACAACTAAAAGATCAATGCTAGTGAACTTACTAGAAACTACTCTATTAGAGTACTATGCTAGCATATATATGTTGAAGAATGGTCCAACATGCATGATTATATTGCGCTTCACGCGGCTACTTGTGGCTCATTATTCCAATGCCACTCACCCTTTTTTGTGTTCCCTATATCCTATTGACTCGAAGCATGTCACAACTTTCTTTAATCTTACTTTTTAAACTTAATTTATAGTGATACATCATTGTTGTATTTGGATAATATGCTTAGACTCAAAGCATGTCACAACTTTCATAAATCTTACTTACTAAACATAATTTATAATGATAAAGTCATCATACTATCAATTCTAATTTTCCATGTTTTAGCTTCCTTCATTTGTTTTCCCTCAAGATCCATACTTCTAGATATAATTGGCAAGTACTTTAAATTTATCTTAGTATTACTTGGTAGTTCATTGATACTCTTTGCTTTTACTAATTGTATCTATTATCTGATTTGATTCTATATACTCTTTATTATTGCATACTCTTGAAGATTATTTCTTATTTTCATCATAATCAGCATTGCTACCAATTTATTTTTGATGAAATACTTTTCCACGCCCTTTGAATATTAAAAATTTGAGTTTAATCCTCTTGAATATTGTGTCCTATGGAATAATTCTTAAAATTTCCTAGGACTTTTCTAATGTTCTGCTACCATTTTCATAGCCTCCATTTGAGAAATTTTCATGATTTCTCAAGTTCGGATCATAGTGTATAGAGGTGTCAACTAGGTTTAGTGGCTCAAGCACGACACAAGGCACAACACAAAAATTTTGTGCCTGACTCGATAGGGCATGATCTAGAATCATGCTTGGACCAGGCCATGTCAGGCCAAAGTTTCAAGCATGTGTGCCATAAGAGACATGGCATGGCACGACCCAACACATGCAACTTGTGTGGGTTGGTTTTGGCTTGAGTGACAAAGTTAGGCTAGCATGGACGTAGCCCAGGCTAACCTTAAATAAACCTAAGCTAGCCTAGAATGAACCAAAGCTAGCCTGGACAAGCCTGCCCACTTGGCATGACCAGCATGACTAGATATAACTAGACATGACATGACCTAGATATATGGCATACCAAGAGGCCATGCCGAGTTGCTCATTTTTAGAGTTGTGCTAGCAAGGCATGACATGTTCTCGAAAACATGCCATACCATGCATGGAACTACTTTACAAACTGTGTTGGAAAGGAGTTTGGTAGTTGTTCACCATTTGCTTTGCAAATTATGTGCATAAATGTTAGTATTAAGTCAAAATGTTAGTATCCATTGCTTTGTATGTCATTGATCACCTTCACTTGATAAATGAGGTCAGAGTTCGCTATTACTTTTAGTTGCAAAATAATGATTTATCTCATTTCTTTTTGCTTCCCCTTTCGAACTTCCATCATTTTAAGACATACTTTCATCTTTACCTCAATCTTAGTAAATTTATCCAGCTCCAATACTCTAGTTTGTTTTTTCAAAATGTTGAGAACCTCTCTCGAGTCTCCTTCTTGTCTACTCAAAATAAAATCAAATTGTAGTAGTGATTCTCCATCAAACTTATCTCAACTTCTTTCCATTACTTCTATATTGACTTTGGGGAAGGGTGACACTTTTTAGCAGTGTCAGTTGATTATTCCCTTTTAAGAATTACCTTCTTCATCTTATCTCCTTCAGATTATTTTTCCACAATCACCAATATTATGGTGATATACGTGGGCACCATTCATTTCTATTTTTATTTTTTAGGATAACTTCAACTCAACATAGCATCATAATTAAAGAGGGGTGAGAGCCAAAAAGTGTCATTGACTTATCCAAATGAATCTTATAGCCAAAAAGAGGGGTGAGAGCCAACATAGCATTCATTTCTATTTAGGATAACTTCAGATTATTTTTGTCATTGACTTATCCAAGATCTTCCCCACATGAATCTTATATCCTCTCACTAGGGTGAAGAGCCAGATCACCCTAGCTTGCATGGTGATGGAGATATGGAAAGTTGACTACAAAATATTGCACAAAAAAGTATAATCAAACCTTGATCTTTTTCAATGAGTTCTCTATGCACTAAGTATCTATATACATTTTTTTTTGGCAAAACTCTTTAAATCTTGGCGATTACCTTGTAGTTTGATTGTATTTTTTTATGGATTTGAAAGTCATATAATCCATGGTCCCTTGTAATCCATATATTTCTATAATAAACTCCATATCAAAATGCATCCAAACTCCTTGTGCATAGCACCTCATGTTTTGCATCTCTTCGAGGTTAGAGTAAAACTCACATATGATATATATATTACCCTATTGCATGTGGGTGTATAATTGGTCCTAATTTCTCATTTCTATCATAGGTTGGAAAGATGTGATGAAATCACTAAACTTCTCCTTACCCAAAAAACTCTTCTAGGCTAGAATAGAAGTCATCCATCCCTTCTCCCATTCTCAAAAAAAAAAAAATTAGTTCAGGCACCATGATTGTAGAGGAATTTAATGGTGGTAGATTGCTTATGTCACTTTCTTTTGCCTTTGTGACTCACCCCAGTTTGTTCTCCACACTCTTTGCTTTGAAAGTAATATCTCTTTCCTTAGGGTAAGTTTTTCAAACTACGAAGTCATAGTGAGTTTTATTGGAGTGGAGACAAAGAAGAAGAAATGGATTCACAAAAAATTAGGGTTAGTGTTTGATATAGAGTTAGGTTTAAGTCATGACTAATAAGAAAGTTACTATGAATTTGTGCATGGTCTTGAATTTTCTTTTAAAATGGAAGTTGCAGCTAGGTTAAATGCCATGACATTATTTTGAGTATTTGTAATGTACAAGTGACTAAGTGTATGTATATGTTAAAAATTTTTTACATCACATAGCACAAGTAAACTCTTGGGTTTTCTTCAAAGCAATACTACATTTAACACTCATATCTAGACCATCATCAAATCTCTAATTTAATCAATAATTTCAATAGTCCAGACAAGCTTCTCTTCTCAATAAAATTTTTCTTATACTCATCTCCTCAAATTCTCATTTGGTATTGAGCTATCTTTTAGAGTCTTTCCTTCATGATACTTAGAAGTGTATGCCGTGACTTTGTGAAAATTACCACATCATTATCTATGATTATCTTTGATAAGGCCACAACTTTTTATGAAGTCACATTATTATGAATTGCTCTCTAGATTCATTTTGTTGTAGCTTTGGAAAAAATCGCAGCTTCTTTTTTAATCTTATGTTTCTCCAATGTCACGACTTTGCCTCCTACCATGACTTTCATCATTGATGTTCTCATCTCCGCACTTCAAGTTATGTATTGGGCCATATGGGTCATTTTGTTTAAATGACTTTATTTTTGCATATGAATATTTTAAGTCGATAGTTTATATATATTCATGATGTTCTCTAGAATTTGATCTGTTTTAAATGGCTAAATGTGATGAATCTTAAACTATTTTTTCTTGTTTCCACTAAGTATTTAACATTATGAATGTTTTATATTGAAACTACTGTGAAAATGTGAATGGAAAAAGCTATTGTCAACTTGTCTGTAGCTTTTTGTATACATGTGGTCAACCACAAACAATATTATATGTAGTACATGTTTTTCTTTATTTTTTATTATAAATTTATTTATTTTGGATTCATATTTTAAATAAATATCCATCCATTTATTTCTACAAGTACTTTATGAGTAATTTACTAAATTTGTAAAATTCCACCATTAAAAATACAAAAACCCCTCACGTTAAATTTTAAAATAATTATAAATCTTATTAAATTTAACTAATTAAACAAAGCATATCAAAACTCCCCAATGGAGCGCCTAGGCATTGAGACACCAACCCTATCAAGATTATGAACAACAAACTTATATTCTATAAGAATTGATGATTCGAACTTTTATATGTAAACTAAATTCTTATCACTAAATTATCTATTATGTAGAATAAAGGCTATATGTATTTTGTTTTATTGTAAACACATTCTTAGCTCATTATATTTTTAAAAGAAAAAAAAAATAAATCCAAGTAATAATAAAAGTGTAAATTAATAAAGAATGATTTTTAGTATAAAATAATCACAATAATCTCACACATATACTTAAAGTCATGATGCCACACATCCTATTCCCATTGTTTCTACATGCCTTCATAAGTCTTTGTTTGTAAGCTTTTCATATAAGGATCTACCAGGTTGTCCATTGATACTATCTTGGTCACACCATATCTCTTCTTTTCATAATCTCTCTTATTAGATGGTAAATGTGCTCAATATCTTTTACCTTCTTATGAGTTCTATGTTTCTTTGAGTTAGTAACTACCTCACTAATATCACAATAAAATGTAATAGGTAATTGCAAAGAAGGAATGATCCCTAGATCCATCAAAATATTTATAAGCCATACAACTCCTTGGCCTCCTTTGAGACTACCACATATTTGGCTGTTATGGTGGAATTATAGGTGTCAAGTGGGTTGAGAAGCTCGAGCATGACATGAGGCAAGACTCAACTGAGGCATGCCTAGTCTAGCATGGCATAGACAAGAACCATGCATGGACCTAGGTCATGCCAGCCCAAAACACGACTCATGTCGTGTTCGACTAGAGGCTATCATGCCTCATGCTATGCCAGGTATGACATGTGTGTCTGGCCTATTGGCATGGCCACCAATATGATGATCATGACTAGGGACCATGAATGGGTCATGGGTCACAAAATTGGGTAACCAATTATTTTTGGCGGTATTGTGGAGGCGGTGTGTGGAGGCGGCATTGGCAGTGTTGGTGGCTAGTGGATGGTACTTGTGGTGGTGCTGCCCACAAAACTAGTATGATCTAGCACAATCCAAGATGATTCGATATGTTAGGCATGAGTCTGCCCAAAATTGTGGTGGTCATGTCATATTGGGTCAGGCAGACTATCAGCCATGCCCTACCATATTGGACGATGCCCGACATGGCACAATGACCTAATTGGGCCACCCAAAAATAGGTAATAATAACATGAAATGACCCATTTGGCACCTTTAGGTGGAATCATCAATATACAATTACATGAGATTCCTCCAACTTATGGATTCACTTTCCAAGGTAAGCCATAGCTTGAAGTGGACTTTCTAAAATCCTCATATAATTGAAAATTCAAGTCTACTTGAATTATGTATTTTACTATTGTCAATTATAATACTTGATTATGTATTTTACTATTGTCCAATATTTTTGCCCTATGTTAGATTAATATTTATTGACCATACCTTCATTTTTTATATCTCATTAGGTATTTTGGGATATTAATCTTTTGATAGAGCGATTTCATGTCTGAAAGGAAAAAATCTTTCTTGGAATCTTGCATGCTAAAATAAGTTAATATATGATTAATATACATAGCATGAGATAATCCCGATATTCTTCATTTGTGATCTTTCAAATGCTTAATCCCAATAATATGAGCAGTTTGTCCCGAAGTCTATCATATTGAATTGAATGAACAACTAGACATTAATCACATGCAACAAATTTATATCATTACCAATGAGTAATATATCATCGACGTACAATACCAAGAACACCACTATATTACCAATTTGTTTCATATACAAATAATACTTATCCTAGTATTGATCAAAGCCAATAAGACTTATGCCTTGATCAAAACAAGTATTACAAAATCTAGATGTTTATTTGTCCATAAATAGACTTTAATTTACACAATTTATTCTCTTGGCCCTTTTCTATGGATCCATCAAGCTGCATCTTATAGATATATTCATTAAGATGCCTATTCAAAAAAGTAGTCTTTATGTCAATATATCAAATCTAAGTCATAATGAGTTGTAATAGATACGAGAATATGAATTGACTTTAGCTTTACCGCTAATAAAAAAGTTTCTTCATAATCAATTCTCTCTTTTTGATTAAAACCTTTTGTAGTAAATCTAGCCTTATAAGTCTTAATGTTACTGTTTGTTTCTCTTTTTTTTTATTGATCTACATGTACTTGATGAGTTTTATCTCTTCAAATCATTCCATAAGATCTCATACATGATAGGAGTGCATGGTCTATATCTCTAATTTCATACCCTTTTACCAATATCTTGCATCTTTATCTTTAAATATCTTATTATAGCTTCTGAAATCAATATTTATCTTATCAAGAATTATGTGATAAGACTTTCCAAAGAGTATATATCATATAGGTTGACGAATAACTCACCCACTAAGATGAGACACTCTCTTCAATTGTATAATTTTAATGACCCACTACATAGATATTGATTTTTATGAACTATTATGATCATCACTCTTTGGTTGTGAAACTGGCATATCAATGATATATTCATAAGGTCCAATATCAACATCATTTTCAATAGTTCTCTCATTATGATGAGACAATAAGATATTTAGAATGTTACCTTGTAGTATTTTTTCATGTATTATTGATATTGAAAGAGGTTGGACTAGTTTATCTTTTCTCAATTCTTCTAGAATAATCCTACTTCTAAGCTTATGGTTTATATTATGGTCTTATTCTAGGATCAAGTATTGATGTTAATAATGACCTTCTATTCATTTGGAGTATAAAATAAAGCACATTTAGTTCCTCTAGTATTTCCTATGAAGAAACAAACTTATGTTCTTGGTTCCAAGTTATCTATTTTTCCTTTTAGCACATGTGCTAGGCAATCATACAAATGAATGTGTTTTAAATTCAACTTATATCTAGTATACAATTCCATTAGAGCGTAGCTAGCACAAACTTAGATGGAACCAAGTTTAAAACAAAAGTTTATATTTCTAATACATATCTTCATAAAGAGTTAAGCATACCATTCTACTATGGAATGCTAGCTATAGACAACTGGGATGTAATTTCTTGATTCAATAAGTAATCCCTAAACCCTCCTAAGAGGTACTCATCACTATGATCAAATCATATTGTCTTGTGATATTTATTAAGATGCTTCTCTATATCTATCATTACTCTTTGAATTTCTCAAAGAATTTGAACTTTTGGCATATTAAATAAATATATCCATACATTGAGTAATCATCAATGAATATGATAAAATACTCAAGGCCACCTCTTGTTTGGCTAATCATGGGTCCACATAAAATATAATAAACTAGTTCAAACTATTCTTTGCCTCTATTTCTCTTAGCTAAAAAAAGAAATTTGGTCTTTTTTCCTTCCAAGCAAGATTCACTAATTGGAAGTATTTCTACTTTCAATGTACCCAAATGTGCATCTTTAACTAGCTTGGATATCTATTTTAGATTTTATGACATAAGCGCAAGTGCCAAAGATAAGTATGATCCATTCGAGAAGGTTATTTTCTCTTATATGGCAACATGTTAGTATTATTCAATTCAAACCATTTTAGTGAGGGAGAGATAAAATCAATAATATAAAGATTATCTTTTAGATGCAATAGAATAAATAAATTTTTTATCTAGATAGATTGATATATAATCATTGAATAAAAAAGAGTATAATTTTTTAACTAAACTAGAAGTTAAAATAAAATTTATTCTGATGGAATGAACATAAAGATAATCTCTCAAAATCAAAAATATCATTTCAATCTAAAGACAATAATATCCCACTATAATCATTGCCACCTTTGTAGTATCTTACGTGCGAAGATTAATCTCTACCACTTAGTTGTCTAGTTTCCAAGAACTAATGTAAAAAATTGTAAAAATGCTTAGTGACTTTTTTTTCCACACACTAGGTACTAGTAGATACTGCCACTAAATATGTCTCAATTACTAGTAAATGAGATTACCTTGATTATTCATCTTACTAAGATTAATCGAACACAATCCCCCACAACGCCCCGACCACTTGCAATGAAAACATGTACTCTTTAGCTTTTTCATTCCCACCAATGACATAGGAGTTGGCTATGGAACATGAGCATATTTCTATTTTTTTACTTTTCTTTCCATTCATTTTGGAGAAAGTCTTTTCAACCACAAATATTAGAGATGATTTTTTATAATACTCTTAGCTAATATTAATTATTTAAGCAATTATGATAGTGATCAATCAAGTTTGTTCATATTATAATTAAGGTAGCAATTTGCCTATAAGAATTTGGTGGTGACTGAAGCATAGTATCAATATGAGAATCCATATCAATCTCAACTCTAAGGATTTGTAGTTCATCCAAAAAACTAATTATCTTTAGAATATGATCCCTCATTGGGATGCTTTTAGTCATCATAGTAATCATCATATTTCTCATGACTTTCTATCTAGTAGAAAGTAGCCATAGACTAATACTGATGTTGGAGTTTTTTGACATAGAATCCAAATTATAGCACCTTGACATCTCATCAACTTTCACCCATCTCTCATAAGGCTTGACTTCCTATTTAGTTTTTCCTTCATGTGAGATTTATTTGGGCAAAGATCTACAAGTAGAGGTCTCAAATGGGCTATGCTGGGCTTTCCAGTCCCATTTTGGTGGCCCAATTAGGCCACAATGCCTTGCTAGGCATGGAACGATTTGAGAAGTGCCTTCATAGCATGGCATGCCGGCCCACCTTTTATTTGGTATGGGCCAGGTTAATGATTGGACTTGTCGGGTGGGCCTAGGTCAAGCCAGGTCGGGCCATTTCAGCTAGAGGTGTCAAACGTGCAGGGCCGGGCCGGCCCGGCACGGCACGGTTCGGCCGTGCCTGGGCCGGCCCGGCACGTTCTTAAACCATGCCTGGGCCGGCCCGGCACGTTCTTAAACCGTGCCTGGGCCCGTGCCGTGCCCGGGTTAAGATCTTCGCGTGCCGTGCCAAGGCACGGCACGCCTGCACGGGTCCATCCCGTGCCGGTTCATGCAGGTACGCGTGGCGTGAGTCGTGAGTCACGACTCACGAGTCATGCCTTGTGACCCATCCGGCCAGGCTGCCCCCCGCCCCGGCAAAAAGACCGCGGGTCGGGTCCAAACTGACCCGACCTGCGGTCTTTTCTGCCGAAACCCGATTCCAGACGCCCATAGACCCGATCCGAGCAATTCCAAAAATAAAATTCAAACTTGAGCGATTTTCAGCCCTTGGATTCACCTCCAACGGCTAGGTGACAGAATCCAATGGTCCACGTGATTTTGCCCCTTAAAAATCGTAAAAAATTCAAAAAATTAATAAAAAAATATCTTTTTTTATTAAAAAAAACAATCTTTAGCCTATAAATTCTACCCCCTCCCTATAATATTTATGTTTTTCAAAAACATAAAACCTCTCAATACTTTGTCTCTCTTACATAAACCGTGCATCTCTCTCGGGCCTCGTGATTTTGATTTCGGTTTCGATTTTCGTGAAACTCAACTTGAGTTTTGAACATCAGAGCTTCATGCGGTGCACCTTGCACGTGACTGACCTCATTGCTTTTACCGGGTAATTTATTTTACGTTTTTTTGTACTTTCTCTCTCTAAAGCTTCTCTCTCTAGAAAAATTTACGAAAAATAAAAAATGACAAATACACCTAACACGTATTTAAATTTGGAAAATGAAAATGTTAGTGTTACACAGACGTCTGTGGCTCCTGAAACTTTGGTTTCTCCTGTCGTCTCAGCCCAAAGTTCTAAAAAACAAAAAAAAAATAGGAGGACTTCTGTAGTTTGGACACATTTTAAAATCATAACACAAGTAGATGTTAGGGGTGAGGAACATGAAATGACATAGTGCAAATATTGTATGAGACTTTTAACATGCAAGAGTACATGTGGGACTGGGCACCTCAAGAGGCATGCTGAAATATGCTCCAAAAAACATGGACCGTTAGATCCTAGGCAAACCCAACTTGGCACTACATTTTTTGAGACTGGATTGAGTTCAGTCTCAAAGTTTACTCCCTTCGTATACTCCAGCGAGTTGGGTAGGGACGGCATGGCCAGGCTCATCACATTGATGGGTCTTCCGATCAGATTTTCGGAAGATCCGAGGGTAGTGCGCATCATGCAGACTTATTTTCAGACATCCTATCGTAGGATTCCTAGGTCCACATCTAGGAGTGACATACTAAAGATATATAAGTTAGAAAAAAAAATAATTAAGGAATTTTTGGCATTTAGTGGAGTGGTGTCCGTGACGTCCGATATATGGACATGTCACGATGATTCTTCTTATGCATGTCTCACGAGTCATTATGTAGATTCTAACTGGACAATCAATAAAAAAATATTAGGATTCACTGAGATTCTTCATCCTCATGATGACCCGGCCATTTTTGAGTGTATGATGAAAATATTTAGGGAATATAAAATTCAAAATAAAATTTTTAGTGTCACTTTCGATAATGCTGCGAATAATGGAGTAGCGATCAATATGTTTGTTAGGAATATTAGAGACGCACCATTAGGAGAGATCTTTCATGTCAGATGCATGTGTCATGTTATTAACCTGATAGTTCAAGCGGGTATGAAGGTCTGTTCCCCCGCGTTGGAAAATATATGCAATGCACTCAAGTATATTCGCACTCCTCGCAGACTACAAGAGTTTGGTAATCTCTGTTTGTCTGCGAATCTTAAGAAGAAGAAATTCCAATCAGATGTGAGACATCGTTGGAATTACACGTACCAGATATTGGAATCATGTGTTGGATACGAACACGTGATATCCGACTACGTCAATAGTAAGAGTGGCGAACTTATTATTGACGACACTGACTGGGCTTCAGGAATTTCATTTATGAAATTCCGGAAGATATTTTATGACACGACGAACATGTATTCGTCGGTGTATACGCCCACCACTTGCATTGCACTTCGTTGCATATGCAACAATAGTAGCATGTTTAGGAAGTATCGAGCGGACCCGATACTTAGCCATATGGTTGCAGAGATGGAGACCAAGTACCTAAAGTACTGGTCCACCATTCCATCTCTTTATTGCCTCGCAGCATGCATGGACCCTAGGGCTAAGGTGGAAGGGGTTGAAAACACCCTGACTTTCATTTCCTCGTGCATGAACCTGGAAGAGCCACCTGAAGGGTTCATTTACGAGAAGTTGACAGACCTGTTCACATACTACGATACTAGGTATGGTGGTGGTGGTGGTGAGACTGTGAGTACGGACACTGATACCTTGTTCGGAGAAGACGATTATTCCATTAACCTAGCGAGGGGGAAACGTAGGGGTGGACCTTCACATAGGAGCGAGCTGTCTCGGTACTTAGATACCAATTACTGCTCAATCATATCACCTTCTGATAATAAGAATCTTGATTTATTACAGTGGTGGAAATCATATGAGTCCGCCTATCCCGTGCTATCTAGGATGGCACGGGATCTACTGACTCCTTCGGTGTCGAGCATAGCATCGGAGTCTGCTTTTTCTGTTGCAGTGAACGTGATTTCGGATAGGAGATCGAGATTACGTCCAGATATGGTTGAGGCCTTGGCATGTTTGAAGGATTGGGAGGAATTGAGATTTAGCATCAGTGATCGTGCTGAAGCTGGGACTGTGACAGACACTGCAGTCGCATCCACATCCACTACGATGGCGGAGGAGCTGATTGCCGATGATGATGATCCATATGATATTGATCTTGATGTTGCGGCTGATGATTCTCATGATATGCCGCTTGACGATTGATGTTCATCTGCTCTTTTTTTTCGATGTTTTTTTATTTATTTTATTTATATGCTTTGTTTGTACTTTGTACCATACGTTGTGTTGAAACTTATACTTGTTTTGTTCAGACTATTGGTTTCAAAAGCATGAATGGTAATTTTTCATTTGTGTAGTTTAATTTTTTTTTAATTATAATTTTTACTAACTTAATGTATTTATTTATTATTTTACGATTTAAATTTTATTTTAAAATTTAATAACTTTAAATTTTAATATATAATTAATAAATTAAAATAATAAAAAAAGCTAAACTTAATTGAAAAAAAAAAAATTTTTTTTCTAATTTTTGTTTGTTTTATTTAATTTTAAATGTTATAATTTTTACAAAAAATTATATTTTTTAATTATTACTAATACTCTAAAGTCTATACAGTAACTTAATAAAAAAATTTACAATTAAAAAAAAAAAATTTTTAATCTGCCATTTTGGCATTTTCAGCCCGTGCTCGTGCTGGCGGCTGGCCTCCCGGGACCCGGACCCCGGTTGACCCGGTCCCGCGTTGCGGTGCGGCTCCTGCCCCGCCTGCCCTGCCGGTGCCGTGCCGCCTGGCCTGGCCTGTATTGGCAAGGCATGCCAGAGCGGGCCGGCACGGCACGACATGGCCTTGTCGTGCCTACGGGCCGTGCCGTGCCCGCCTATAACTCACCGTGACGTGCCCGGCACGACACAGTAGCACGACCGTGCTCGTGAAAAATGGGCCGTGCCGTGCTGGGCCGGCCCGTTTGACACCTCTAATTTCAGCCCATTCGAAAATGGGTCATCCCAAACTTCAAAAAAATTTTAAATTTTAGATTTTAATACAAAAGTAATTAATTAATTAAATTAATAAAACAAAAAAAACAAATTTACTATCACAACTCACAACTAACAACTAAGAACTAAAAATACATACAAATTACAAAATAACAAAGCAAGATCAAGATTAAATCATTAAAAGATAAAAAGTAATATATCAAAGATAAACTAATAAATATAAAACATGAATCTCATAAGTAAATATCTGAATAAACAAATAACATAATAACAAAAAAAAGCAAGCTCAAGCCTCAAAGTCAAATGACAAAAATAAATAAACAAAGATAATCTAGAAATAATAAATCTCATTAGCATATGATGGTATCAGTATCACTAGTGGTAGGCTGTAGGCTGTACAGTAGGCTCAATCACATCTCAGTCATCAATCATCATCAAAGTCCCATTAATCATCATCAATAACCAAGTCCTTCGTTCTTGTTGTAGTTGTAACAAGATCCTGGATACCCAAGCTCTATTCATCCTAATCATGCATACATGTTAATGTCTCAACAATATTTGGCCATAATTTGGATATTCTATCTGAAATCATATTCACTACAACAAAAAATACATACTCTGATGCTATGCTTGACACCAGAGGAATTAGTAGATCATGTGTCATCTTAGACAACAATGGATATGTGTACTCATATAATTTTCACAACTATAAAATATCAAGATTCTTTTTATTAGTATGTGATAGGATCGAGTAGTAATCAGTATCTAAGTACTGAGAAAAGTCTGATGCTATGCTTGACACCAGAGGAATTAGTAGATCATGTGTCATCTTAGACAATAATGGATAAGTGTGCTCATATGATTTTCACAACTATAAAATATCAAGATTCTTTTTATTAGTATGTGATAAGATCGAGTAGTAATTAGTATCTAAGTACTGAGAAAACTCGCTCCTATTCGATGGCCCACCTTATCATTTCCCCCTTGCTAACTGAATAGAGAAGTCATCGTCTCTAATATGGTATCCATGTTCGTACTCAGAACATCATTATTACTACCACCATACCTAGTATTACAGCATGTAAATAGCTTAGTCAACTTCTCATGAATGAACCCTTCAGGTTGGTCTTCCTGATTCATGCATGAGGATTTGTATGTCAAAATATATTCTACCCCTTCCACATTAACCCTAGGGTTCATGCAGGTAGTCAGACAATAAAGAGATCGGATGATGAACCAGTACTTTAAATACTTGGTTTCCATCTCTACAATCATATGGCTAAATGTCGCGTCATCTCTAAACTTCCTAAACATGCTATTATTGTTGCATATGCACCTGAGTGCAATGAAAGTGGAGAGAGTATAAACTAACGAACACATGTTCATCATGACATAAAAAATCTACAAATTTTTCATTAATAAAATTCTTATAGTTTAGTCAGTGTCATCAATAATAAATTTGTCATTCTTTCTATTGACATAGTCAAATATCATATGTTTGTATCTAACACATGACTCTAACATCAAGTATGTATAATTCCAATGGTATCTCACATCTGATTGGAATTTCTTCTTCTTTAGACCTGTAAAAAAATAGTGACTACCAAACTCTAGTTGTATGTGAGGCATTCGAAGAAAATTTAGTTAGGTACATATATTTTCTAAAGCATGGGAAACAACTTTTATCCTCACTTGTACTATTAGGTTAATGATGTGACACATGCATCTAACATGAAGAATCTCTCCCAATGGCCCATCTCTAGTAGTCCTAACAAATATGTTAATGTCTATTTTATTATTAGATACATTATCGAATGTGATACTATATATTTTATTTTGAATATTATATTCTCTAAAGATTCTCATCATACACTCATAAATGGTTGGACCATCATGAGGATGGAGAATCTCTAAGAATCCTAATATTTTTTTTATTTAGCATCTATTTTGAATCTATATAGTGGGCGGTGAAGTATGCATAAGATGTATTATCGTGACTAATCTAGATATCAGATGTCACGGACATCACTCCACTATATGCTCTAAATTTATTAATTATTATGTTTTTCTAAGTTATAGTATTTTAGTATATTGTTCCTAGATGTGGACCTAGAAATCCTATGATATGCAGGTTGAAAATAAGTCTACATTATACTGACTACCCTTATATCCTTCAAAATTCTAATCGAAAGATCCATCATGGTGATCAGTTTAATCATGACTTCTTTTTCTAACTTGTTCGAGTATATGAAGGGGATCAACATTGAGGCTGGATTGGATCCATCCTCAAAGAACCCACCACTGAGTTGTGTTTGCCTAGGATCTAACATATTTTTTGGTGCATTATTTGGCATGCCTCTTAACGTGCCAGTCCCACATAAACTCTTACAGGTTAATATTTTTTTTTACAATATTTGTATATTGTTAATTCTTCATTGGCACCCCTAACATTTTTATGTTGTATTATATTAAAGTGAGTCTAAACTATTTATTTTTTTTTAGTTTTTTATTTTTTAGATGTTTAGATTTGGGGAGAAGACCAAAGAAAATAAAGTTTCGACAACCTCAGACATTTTCCTAGGGTTAGCATTATCTATATTAAAATTTTCAATGTTTATATTTAAATTAACTTCGTTATCATCATTAAAATTACTATTTGTCATTTTAATTTTTTATTAGTTTATTAATTATATTTTAATTAATGTTTTAAAAATTATATATTCATTAATATTAATTAAACTAAAGTCTAAAGTTTTAACTAAAATTAAAATAAAAAAATAAAATTAAACAAAATTTAAAAATTAATACCTTAATGCATAAAATCTATTTTTTTTGTCCACACCATAATTGATAGTCCACACTTTGCACTAGAGTCCTGAAAGTCGAACCCAAAAGGAGGGACAGAGAGAGAAAAATATATGAGAGCCGAGAAGAGATGGATAGATAATACGAGAGAGAGAGAGAGAGATATATATATATATATATATATATATGATATAATTTATGAATGAGGGGGGGAGGAGAGGTTATATATAGCTTTTAAAAAAGTTATTAAAAAAATCAAAGTTTTATCTTTTTTTTTGAATTATTTTAGAGGTTTTAGGGGCATAATCACTAGAGCCGGAAAATTCTACCTCCTAGCCATTGGGCCAAAATCCAACGACTTAAAAGTAGAGGTGTCAAATGGGTCATGCCAGGTCAACCCGGTACGATTTTAGGCTGCCCGACTGTGCTTCCGTGCAGGGCCAGGCACGACATGGTTACTGTACCGTGTCGTGCCCGGCCCGACATTGTTTCTTCAGGCTAGGCCCTACACAGCCCGCCGGCACAGTCAATTTTTTACTATGCCGGGTCTGGCCCGGCATAGTTATAAAGTTATAAAGTTAAATTTTTTTTGTTTATAATATTTATGTAATTATAAAATATAAATTAGATAATATTTAAATATATTTTAATTGTAAATAAAAATTTTTGATTAGTTATAAAGTTAAATTTTTTATTTTATTTGTTTTAATTATGTTTTAATTAGATTAATAGATTTAGATTATAATTTATTAGAATTAATTTTTAGAATTTTTAATACAATTCTTAAACACAAAAATAAAATAAACAAAACATTTCTTTAACAAAAATTACAAAATCACAAAGTCAAACCAAACGCCCAAATCAAAGCAAATACAATGTAAAAAAAAGTGATTACAAAATATCGAAATCACAAATCAGAATCAAGCATAACTCATAAGCATAATTGTAACATAAGTTTCGCTGTCGGTATATCATTATCATCCTCAACATCAAAATCACAATCATATCATTAGCAATTAACTCCTCCGCTTTCACTACAGTCCCTGTCCTAGATGATCCTGGATGCTAAACCTCGAATCCTTCCAATCCTTCAGGTATGCTAAATCCTCAACAATATCTGGACATAATCTTGATCTCCTATTCGAAATCACATTCACTATAATATAAAAAGCAGACTCCGCTACTACGCTTGACACCGAATGAGTAAGTAAATCTTATGTCATCTTAGATAGCACAGGAAATGTGAACTCATATGATTTCCACCATTGTAATATATCAAAATTCTTAGTATCATAATGTGATAGGATTTAACAGTAATCGATATCTAAGTACTGAGAAAGCTCGCTCCTTTTCGATGGCCCACTCCGTCTTTTCCCCCTCGTTAACTGAATGGAAAAATCATCATCTCTGAATATGGTATTCATGTCCGTACTCACAGACTCACTACTACTACCACCATACCTAGTATCGTAGTATGTAAAAAGGCCGGTCAACTTCTTGTGAATGAACCCTTCAGGTGGGTCTTCCAGGTTCATGCACATGAAAATATAAGTCAATATATTATCTATCACTTCCACATTTAACCCTAGAGTCCATGCATGCAACGAGACAATAAAGAGATGGAATGGTGGACCAGTACTTTAAGTACTTGGTTTCCATCTCAGCAACCATATGGCTAAGTGTTGGGTCGGCTTGATACTTCCTAAACATGCTACTAATTTTATATATCCACCTGAATGCAATGCAAGTCGTGTGAGTATAAACCGACGAACACATGTTCATCATGTCATAAAAAATTTTTAAGAATTTCATAAATAAAATTCTTGTAGCCCAATCAGTGTCATCAATAAAAAGTTCATCACTCTTATTATTGACATAGTCGGATATCACGTGTTCGTATCCAACACATAACTCCAACATCAGGTACGTGTAATTCCAATAGTTTCATACATCCGTTTTGAATTTCTTCTTCTTAAGATTTGCAGATAAACAGAGACTACCGAACTCTTATTTTATACAAGGCATGCAAATGTATTTTAGTTAGTTACGTATATTATCCAAAGTGGGGAAACACACCTTCATACCTGCTTGTATAATCAAGTTAATCACGTGACACATACATTTGACATGGAAAATCTCTTTTAATGGTGCATCTCTAATATTTCTAACAAACATATTAATCACTACTCCATTATTAGATATGTTATCGAATGTGATACTAAAAATTTTATTTTGATTTTTATATTCTCCAAAGATCTTCATCATACACTTAAAAATGGCCAGGCCATCATGAGGATGAAGAATCTCAGAGAATCCTAAAATTTCTTTATTCATAGTCCATTTAAAATCTATATAGTGGGCAATGAGATATGCATAAGATGAATCATCGTGACTAGTTCAAATATCGGATGTCAGACACCACTCCACTATATGCCATAAATTTATTAATTATTATTTATTTTTCTAAGTTATAACATTTTAGTATGTCATTCCTAGATGTTGACCTAGGAATCCTACAATAAGCAGGTTGAAAATATATCTACATGATGCTTACTACCCTTGGATCTTGTGAAAATCTGATCGAAAGACCCATCTAGGTGATAAGTTTGGTCATGTTTTCCCTACCCAACTCGCTGTGGTATATGAAGGGGGTAAACTTTGAGATTGAACTGGATCCAGTCTCAAAAAATATACTGCTAAGTTGGGTTTGCCCAGGATCTAATGTACTATATTTTTTAGTGCATATTTCGACATGTCTCTTAAGGTGCCCAGTCCCAAACACACTCTTACAAGTACAAATTTTCTTACAATATTTGCATAGTGTCATTTCTTCTTTCTCACCCTTAATATTTTTTTGTTTTATTATATTAAAATGAGTTCAAACTACAAAAGTCCTAGTTTTTTGTTTTATAAATGTTTGGGTTGAGATGATCGCAGAAACAAAAGTTTCAGCAACCTCGCACCTTTGTATAGGATATTTATTTTCTAAATTTAAATTATTTTCATTAGTATTAGTCACTTTTTAGTTTTTTTAGATGAGAGGATAGATTTAAGAATAGAGAGAGAGAGAGAGTGAGTGAGTGAGTGAGTGAGTAAAAAACTAATTATTTATAAATATTAATTATTATGTTAAGAGTTTTAGTTAAATAATTAAAACAATAAAAATACCCGTAAAGTAGTGTAAAGATAAAACATGTGCACCACACCAAGATTCCAACTTCCAAAGTCGACCTTGAGTTGCGAGTCCCGAAAAGCCAAGCCGAAATCCTGAGAGAGAGAATATTAGGAGAGAGATTTGACAGTCGAATCAGTCTTCATACAAAAGCAACGTAACATGGAGCCATATGCTTAACACGAGCATGTCAAATGAAAAATATTTTTTTTTGATTCTCACCAGTCTTGTTCTTTCTTCATCGAGTAACCCTTCTCATTGATAGTTCAAACATTGAAATCTTTATAGATTTCTTACTAATTAGCTTAGGCCATAGAGCTTCCACTCCCTTATGTGTAAAGTCCTTTCGAATGGTGTAGGATTCCGAAAGTAGCCCCCTCTTTAGAAGGAGATGGGAGCTTTCCTTCCTTCTTTGATTGTAGTGAATGGCTTATACAGATAGACATGGTGGGACTTTCTTAGTTTACTCCTCACTTTCTACCTTATATAATTTCTATTCCAAAGATGGGTGATATGGCCGTCTACCCAAAAGATATAATCTAGAATAAACTTTCTACCCTTATTAATAGTAGCCGAATAATGACCCTATTTGTATGCGCATTCACACGATAGGAAAGTTCCAATATCTTCCGCAATGAGAACCTAACACATGGTTTATTGATAGTAAGTTGATTAAATAAATGGATCATAGGTTGGTTGAATATTGAGTTCGGCTTAGACTATGTGTTCTATACACATGCTGCTAAGCTGCATACAAGATCTTAGATAGGTTTTTTCCCCTTTCGGGAACACATTCTTACTAGTAGGGGTTAAGCCTAATGCAAATATACCAAAAAAAAGAAAAGATCTATGGTCGATTCTATGAAAAGTTGATACAACTCTTATCTTTAGTTATAGCTCGTCTCGCGCTTTGTCACTCGAGGGATTCGAATAGGGGATCAACAAGTCTTTTCGGAAAGAACTCGTTGGTATCCCCCTTATCTAAATTATAAATAGATTATACTTACTCTTTGATTGGATCAGATAGAAACTTATATAAAGAACTTTCCACTCGTTCTTCATACTCAAAGTCAAAGTCACCGCATGAGGGGCTTGGAAAAAAGAATGAGAATCGGTGTCGTGGTGGTGTTAAGAGATGATAAATTATATAGAAGAAGAGATTCACGGACCTATTAATTGACCATAGATGCAAACTAATTGATCACTATCTAAAAGATAAGAAAAGATAAGTAATTCTTCTATCGTTCAAGGGCAAGGGGAGAATATGTAGCGGCTTTTCTGTATCTCATGTTTCCCATTGTAGTCCATCGGTCAAACTAATGATTCTCTTCTCTAAGTAATAGAGATATTTCATTTTTCAAGTATGTAGCTTCACGAGCTAGGAGCACATCATCGAGTCAGGGCAAAAATGAACATAGGATCCTCATCATGGCTCTTCTCCATGACTTTGGTTTGGCTATTCTTCGATCTCTAAATATTGAAAATCTCTCATCTTTCTTCCTTGTGTAAATTGAATTTAGCTGTGCTTTAGTAGTCCTCACGAATGATTAGCTATTATAATATTTCTTCTTTGACTTGAAGGGATATATGACCATTGTTGCTTCTATTTGAGGTGATGCAATACCTATTTGATCATTCCTTCTTTTCTTTATTCTACCTTGACAATAAACATATTTAGGTAACCTTTATTAATAAGGCTCTATCTCATGTGTCTTTCGTAGAGGGACAACCTTTGGGTTCTCGATTATCTTTTAGTGGATGGGTTACCAAAAGGGTTCTGAAGGGGCTGCATGCATATGGGAGTTAAACAATGAATCTTGTTTGTCATCTTATTTTAGGTTGCATTATAGTTTCTTATATGGAATACACTGAGAGAAGAATGAATAGTAGAGTATCATTTAGGTTATTATATTCCTCCTCTTTTCTTTCCAATCAGTAGTAGAGAGAGAGAGCAATGGGTATGGCTCTTGAATGGTATGGTAGGGTGATAGAAAAGTATAAGTAAGAGCTATAATCTAATTATTGTGTTTCTTCTTCTTTCTATTGTTGTTGACTCTATTTCACTCTATGGAAAAGATAGATAAATAATGATATTTCATATAGATTTTCTCTTTACTTTCCTTGTTGTTTAGTTTGACAAGAATCTTACTTACTAAAAAAGGAGAATGGTCAGCCCACCATTCCATATATTAACACGTAGATGGGAAAGATTTTTTAACTTGCTATCCTTTAGCGTAGTTGATCTCACTGATTCATTTGTTGAAAATCTTCCTCACAATTAACCCTTAAGGAATTGGGTGGCCTACTAGGTTGGATGCGTCTTAACCACCAACTACTTTTTCTTTCCTTTGTCTCTTGTTACGCCCCTTCTTTCTTTCCCCTCTTGAACAAAAATTGATTATAAATTTATAGCTTACTATACCCTTCTCTCTAGAGCCTTTTTCCTTAACTATTTTGCTCCATTCCACTCCTTAGTCTGTCTTTTTTAGTTGTGCCTATCTTTGGGTAGTAGAATTCTTGTTTGCTTATTCCCTAGTTTCTCTTGCTTTGTCTCTGCCTATGCTCTAGCTACCTACTATCCTCCAGCTACTGCCATTTTGCACCAACCTTTACCTCTGTGAGATCCACTGGCATTGGTTCTCGAACAAAAACTAAAAATGTAACCAAAAACACTGCCTTTGACTTTGCTGCAAGCTCTGCTATGAGCTTCGGTACTCGAATTGGCTCGGATGTTAGAACAAACTTTTGAGCTCTAACTTAATTTGAGTAAATGAAGACAACAGGGTATGCAACCAATGATAGTAGGTTTTAGTTCTGAATCAATATGTGAACCATCTTCCTCTACATTTGCTCCTGGCTTTAATGCATGTTCTCGAACATGGACTCAATCTCAATCTGCACCTAGATACCTTGCTACTAAATTTGTTGTTAGTCATCTACATTTTGAACTGCTACCACCTTCCTTTTCACTACTTTCTTTGCTAGTGCTTTCAGATCAACCTTAATTGATGCTTTTCACTTTTATACTGCTCCTGCAGGCATGGGATCTATTAATATCTAATTTTTTTACTTATCTTATAGCTTTGTCACGACTATCTATGCCTCTCTTGCTTCAATCAAGTAACCCGCTACTCTTGTCTATGCTTCCTATTTTTTTTATGTCAGGCAACCTTTGCCCCTTAAACCTCAGCCTTTCCTCCTATAGCTCAAAATCCAACTGGATATGGAAAAGGAATGGGCCTTCTATAGGTGATGGCATTGGATCTCGACCTGGACAGGAATGAATCCTATTCCATAGCACATATAATCCATTCAGTCTCTATAGATGTTCCATATATAGATTTCATTTAAGTAGAAAAGCAAGAGGCATTAGTAGCGAACACATTTATAGATTTAGTAGCCATGGCATGCTATCTCTGGCTAGGGCTCTGCACAGTGTCATTGGAAATGGCAAAGTATCTAGTTTGGTCTCTTCCTTGTTGCCTGACACTTTAAGGGACCCCACCATCCATTCTAAAGCCCCACCTATAAAGACATGAGACACTCAACTTCTATTTGTAGGGTAAAGACCCTTGGAGTTAATGCACTTGCTCTGACATAGCTATTCACATGCTATGAGAGGTTAAATCAATGAAAAGCTAGGGTTTGGGTTAAATTCTATCTAAAAATTTTATGGTGGCTCTCATATAGGTGCACTTAGAGTATGGTCATCTGTGATCTAGTGTCACTTAGAGTGCAGCTTGGAGCCACTCTATGGGAATCGATTAAAGGCTTGATAGAGAAGGAAGGTCTAAACAAATCTGGTAATTGGATCTTGGTGTGAAAAAATAGTGGAGTGCTCGTTGGGCTTTATTCTAAAGCTGGTGAAAAACTTTGTTCTATGGCTTGTGTATCTTTAGGGGATGTGAAATTGAGTTTTTGAAAGTGGTCACATGAGGTACATGCTCTTCTGGTCAGCTGGCTAAGACCCAATGAGAATGCCACAAACCGAATGAAGGGGGCTCCTCTTCTCCATGCTCATTTTCTCTATGCTTCAAAATGAGATCATGAATCTGGAAAGACCTAAATTGGAATGCTCCACCAGTCAATCTCCAAAGGTTGGTATACAAAATAAAAAGAAAGACAATTCTATCTTCTATTTAAATCAAGTCTTTCCTAAGAAAGAGGGGGCATTCCATATTAATTAGATAGAATGAGAGAAGCCTACTTTGATCTTGTTCTAAAGTGCGTCCATTAGTACTATTAGAAGAGTTAGACCAAACAACAAGCTTCTTATATAAAGAGAAAGCCCTTTTCATATATATCATTTTCTTTGGAATGGAAGATTCAACTATTCAAATCGTAAGCATTGATTTAGAAATAGATAGATTATTTTATTCTATAAATCTCGAAAAAGTGAGAGAGTGATCAACCAATTGTTGGGTTCTTGTGGCCTAGTTTATTCATGTGGTTGGGTAGGCATATCTTAAAAAAATATTGCTCTTTTTCTTAACCTGGCCATCCCTTTCTTCAGAGTATGTGGTCGTCCTTTTCTAGATTGAAATTTATAAAGAGTTTTGCAACGAGCAGACATATGATTAAAGAAGACATCTATCCATGTTCATCAACCTACCTAGCATAACATATTTTTAGCATATTTGATTAAGAGCTCTTAAGCAAATTTGAACTATAATATAAAGGAAAGTAGAATCTGATAAGAGTCGGGTTCTATTCCATCCCTGATGTCAATTGATTAAGTTTCACTACTAGGATTCCTCCCCACTCCTAGCTCCCAAAGTACATAATGAAAAGAAAAGGCATATTCTACTACTTCAAAGTCTTAAGTTACTCCTTTTGTGGTGGTTGCTATTACTTCGGATCTAGAATTGAGTCCCTTACTACTTTATTTTATTTGATTTGAATGGGGTTCTAGAGTGCCTTACTTTGTTTTTACAATTTCACCAATCAAAGTAGTCGAAGTAGGAGTGTCTGTTGGAACGTACCATTTTTCTTGGATAATTAGCTTTTCTTCCTAATAAAGGATAATCAAAAATGTTTTCATTCATATAACTTGAATTTATCTAAGTTAGTAGATCTACTTCATTTATCTAAATGAAAGTTGGTAGTATAGGCCTCAAGAAATGCCATAGCAGGGAAAATCTTTTATGAATCTGATAGTTATTCAATTTGACTTTTAAGAATTAGCGCATGCTTGATGTTAGTGAATGCTATATATCGGCCTCTTTATGTAGGTGAGAGGAGAGGTGATGCCCCACAAGAAGTCTTCAATGAACCCTCTTTACTTTTGAATTTAGGATCAACTTACAATAATTTGTCATCCTAGTAGAAGTTGAGAGATTTATTCAACAGTAATGGTTAATCAAATAAAAAAAATCTAGTAAGGGAAAGGAGCGGGGGCAGCACATTCAATTCATTAAAATTGACCAGGGGTATTTTCAAAAAGAGAAGGAAGAATAAAAAAATTTTGAGTCTTAATTTTCTTTCCTAAGAACATACTCTTTATATGCTCCATTCTGATCATGAAAGAACTAATTTAGGGGAAAAGCAGACTAGTGTTCCATTCCATATTAAAACAAAGAGTTAAATACGTTCAATCTGTACACTAAATAAAATAATACAAAGGGAAAACTACTCTGACCCAATCTCGACGAAGCCTCAGAAAAGTCTATCAATTTACTACATCGACGATGCATTACTCCTCGAGGTGGTAGAAAAATCACCTACAGAGAAGACTAGACTGACCTATATTCTCGCTACTAGAAATAGATAGACTATGAAAGGATAGATACAAGATGGCTTTCAATAAGAAGCTGCTCTATATCAAACCAAGAAGGCTGTTCCATAGTCTAAATCTTGGTCATAAAGTTACCTGCTAGCTTAAATCTCAATTTTTTAGTTTTGTTAGACTTCTCCCAAGCATAATGAGTTGTTTTCTTCCATTTCAAACAATAAGCAAAGGCCTTGTAGAGCCTAATGCTAGAAGAGCTGCAAGACATGGTCGAATAGTTTATTACTATGTTTGAATGCGTTGACCATGAAAAAGAGAACACCGGGGAGGGGGGGGGGGGTGGGAAGTGATCCATGTATCCAAGTTTTCTCAATGCTTCTCTTTGACTTGATTTTATCTTTCATTCATCCGTGTTTCATAGTTTTCAGTTCTAAGGCATACATATCCCATTTTTATAGTGAAGGAAAGAAACCCACTATGTCAAAAGGATCACTAATAGTTAGCTAGGTTCATTAAGGTGAGTGAAGGTTGAGTTGAATGAATGGATGCAAAGTACTAAAGGTAGCGGAACCCATTTTCGAATAGCTTAGTCCACTATTGATTATCATAGACAGATGTGGGATTCTATTATGTTCAACATTCTCATCTAGAAGAGTTTATTATGTGGAAATGACCCCAGGAAAAGCCAATTCTAGCACAAAGGGTCAAAGAAAAGTGCATGTTCCTTTAGTATGAATATACAATAACATCCTCGGAAGTACTTTTATTCGAAAGGTTTCCTGATTGATATCTAAAAAACCAATCCTAGTGAGCGAAGTAAAGGTTTTGTCTTGGGGAGTTGCCCTTTATTTACAAATTTACAATGTAAGCAGCCCAAGTCACCCCGAATACTAGCAATAGAAAGTTCGATTTCAAGGTTGGAAAATCATCAATATGTGAACAATATATTCAGTCTATAACTATGCTCATACCCTACCATTTTGATTCATTTCACTGATGTGATGGCCAAAGGCATCCTTGATGTCACTGACAAAAGTAACAAAGCATAGCAAAGGAAACTAATTTTCAGCATTGAGTCTCACAAGCACTAGAAAACAATCTACTCATCTAGTATTTCACTTCTACTTTTGAGAGACTTTTCTGTGTAGGAAAGAGAAATTACAGACTAATCTATTTTTATGGTGACTTATTTTATGCACCCTCTTTACTACATTTCCCTCTTTCATCAATTCAAAGCTATATGATAAGAAAGAAAGTTTAGTTTGGTTACCTAGTTGTTTACTTTTGCATCTGCACCTATATTAATGAAAGAAAATAGAAAGGAATAAAGCATAATTACTTGCGGTGCTAAAAACCTTGATTTCAAAGACCAGCAAATAGGAAGAAGTTACTTTATAGTTATGTGCCTCTTTTCTTTGCCTTTCTTCTCTGAATCCAAACTCTCTCTCTTCCTTCAACTCTACGATCTATATTATCCCCAAGGGGAGGTCGTCCTCCCAGGTGTCACTTGTCACGGTCGAGAGCAAATTGAGCTATATGTCACGGACTTAGTCTTTTTGCTAAGTTTCCATGCGACACTTAGACAACTTAATTCTTAGATGTTAAGCTAGCCTTACTTTTTCCGTGCTTGTTATACTTGGCATCTTCCCACAACTTGGAAGCAAAGAGAATTTGAGAGAACACTTGAAAATAAAAAAAATATTTTATTAAATAATGAAATCTTACAAAAATCTCTCAACTTGGTAGTTTACAAATGAGGTCACCTCCTCCTTAAATACATGCATAGGGAAGGGTCTAGAACCTTTTGAAAGTTTTCTATAAGTCTAGAAAATTCTATTACATATATCCAAGAAAATTCTAGAATAATCTAGTATAATCTCATTCCTTCCATACAAGTGTGGACGTCTTTGAAATCTTTTAGAATGTTCCACATTCTTTGAGTGAGGGTGTTACATTCTCATCCACCAATGCTATAGATGTCCTCGTGGATTTTTCTACATGGAACTACTCGATCTGTTCCTGAAACTGGCACAAATTATTAGTTGGCTCCCAACTGACTTCGCTTTCTAGTAGTCCCCTCCATTTTACCAAGTATTCCTTATTGGGCCAAAAGTTGATCTTCCTTAGGTCTCGATCCACCATGATGTAGTCCACCTCCTTATCATAAAAGGTTACTACTACTATGGGCGTCCTCATAGAGACTCATCGACCTGGATCTTCCTTATCTTCGTAATAATGTTTTAGATTACTAACATGGAAGACATGATGAATCTTTAACCTTGGTGGTAACTCAACTTGGTAAGATACCTTACCAACTTGTCCAACTATAGGAAAGAGGCCTCATACTTCCTCACAAGTCTCCGACTTGAAATTTGAAGTTTGACAAGCACTAAGTCTTCGACTTGAAATTCTACATGTCTTCTTTTCTTGCCAGCTCATTTCTTCATCTCCTTAATATTTTTTTTAAGAATGAGTGTGTTATATCAGTTTGCTCATGTCATCCCTCAGCAAATTTGTAGCCTACTAGACTTTATGTGTATCTTTTGGCTAGGGTGTGAGGAGTCATTAGTTGTTGTTCTATGACTATCTCGAATGAACTTCTCCTAGTTGTTTCACTTCTCTATAGATTGTAGGTGAACTGAGCCACATTTAGCAATTTGGGCTAGTCAGACTGATTGACACTCACAAAGTGCCTCAAGTACAGCTTTAGTAATGCATTCACCCGTTCTGTCTGCCCATCAGTCTAAGGATGAAAGCTAGTAGAGAAGTGAAGTTTCGTGCCCATGAGTTTGAAGAGTTTCGTCCAAAACTTTCAAATAAAGTGTGAATTCTAATCATTAATGATAACCTTCGGTAGCCCAATATTTTACCATGTTCTTAAGGAATAGCTTGGTCATCTCTTCTGTTGTGCAATTTTAAAAAGCTGTTATGAATGTAACATTGAAAATCGATTAACTACCACTATGATAGATCCATTTCTCTCAGACTTGGGTAAACCAATAATGAAGTTCATAGTGACACTTTTCCAAGGTTAATCTGCTATAAGTAATGGCTCAAGCAGTCTATTGGGCTAATGTTGCTCCACTTTATCTTGTTGACACATAAGACAAGTCTTCACATAAATCTCCACATCATTCCTTATATGTGGCTAGTAGTAGATAGACTCTAGTAGTGCCCTTGTGCGTCATTATCCTGGGTGTCTAGCCCATTTGGAGTCATGACACTCCTTGATAAGATTCTTTCTACTACTTTTCTACTTTGGCACAGAGTCGCATTCCTTTTTTGTAGAGCAAATCATTTTCTACCCAAAACTACCAAGTCTTTTCCTCGTGAGCCAATGTGATGATACTCTTGGTCATTGCATCATGTTGTAACTCCTCCTTTATAAGATCGACCATCTCTCCCTAAGACTGGCTAGTCATGGATGCTAGCTCCACTTTGTGGCTCAAGGCATCAGCTATGTGATTGGCTATGCCTGGCTTGTACTCTAATATGTAGTCAAACTCTGCTAGAAAGTCTTGCCACCATGTTTGCTTGGGACTTAGTTTCTTCTGGGTCTGGAAATAGTTAGTAGCAACATTATTTGTCTTCACTACAAAGTGTGATCCTAACAAATCATATCTCCATGTCTACAAGCAATGAATGATTGTCGTCATCTCCTTCTCTTGGATCATGTACTACTTCTCTGTGTCATTGAGCTTATGGCTTTCAAAAGCTATGGAGCATTCCCCCCTGCATAAGAACTCCTCCAGAGGCAAAGTCAGAAGCATCAGTGTGTACCTCGAATACCTTGGTTTGGTCATGTAGTACCAATACTGGCTCCTTAATTATAGCCTTCTTCAAGTCTTCAAAGGATTATTGGTATTTTTTATCTCATGTCCATGCTTTACCCTACTTGAGAAGGTCTCTTAATAAAGCTGCTTTTGCTAAGTATCCCTTGATGAACTATCAATATCATCTAGATATACCACCACAATTTTATCCAAAAAAGGATGGAATATCTTGTTCATCAAAGTGCAAAATATAGCAGGTGCATTAGTAAGACCAAATGACATCACTAGGAACTCATAAGAGCCATAATTTGTTACACACATGATTTTTGCCTCATCTCTTTCAGCTATCCTAACTTGGTAGTACCCCTATCGAAGGTATAACTTAGTAAAGTATCGTGCTTTACCAAGTTGGTCAAATAAATCAATAATAAGAGGAATGTGATACTTGTTCTTGACCGTTACCTTGTTGAGCACCCTATAATCGATGCACATCTGCAGTGACCCATCATGCTTCTTTTGGAATAAGACAGATGCACTATATGGAGCCTTAGATGGTTGGATGAATTCAGCATCCAATAATGCCTTCAGTTGTCTTTTTAATTCCTCCAACTCTAGGGGTGCCATCCAGTAGGGTCCCATGGTAGGGAGTTTTGCCCCTGGCTCCATCTTGATCATATGATCTTCTTCCCTCCTGGGTGGGAGCCTTTTGGATAGCTCCGGTGATATTATATCTTTGAATTCATCTAACACATTCGTGACTTTAATGGGCATAGAATTTCTCAAAGGGTCACTAGGGTCTTCCTTAAAGGTCGCCAAGTAGGTCAACTCATTCTTTTTCAACCCCTTCTCCAATTGCATAGCCGACAACATAAGCATTTTAGCTTTATCTTCGATGATTATGGGAACCATGCATGGAGCCCCCTCTTCTAAGATAGCCATCAAACGTATAAAAGGTATAGACATAGCTTTTACCTGGTAAAGAAAATCCATCCTGATCCCTATTTGGAAATCATCCATTGGTGCCACAGTAAAGTTGACATTACCTTCCCAAGGCTCAATCCTCATGGTCACCCCGCGAGCTATTCTGTGTGATGGCTTGGTAGCAGCGTTTACTGCCTTGAACTATCCTACTTCATTGAATGTTGGGAGCTTGAGTCTCCCTGCCTCCTCATTTGAGACAAAGTTATATGTGGTACCAGTAGTTATCATGACCTTAATATACATCTTATTCACCTTGGCCTCCACGTATATGAGTCCCCTACTTTGAACTTCTCATTAGCTTGCTTGATCTTGAGGGCATTCAATAGTTTCATTGACCCCATGTGAGAGGCATCATTCTATTGTTCAAACTCTCTCTCGATCATGGTCGTGCCTACTGTGATCCATTGCACAGAAAGCAATTGGTTTTTGGCTTGAAATCCATGTGCTTATCTCCACCATTGCCTTCTTTGTTGGTAGAAATCACTTTTGATCATTCCTTAGCGTTATAGCTTTTGTATTCCCTGTCTCCCCCACCTTTGGCATGGCTACCCTTGAAGGATGGCTTAGTTTGATAAGAGTTTCCCATTCTGAAATCAATGAGTGACTCTGCTACTGTCATGGCCATGGCTAAGCTTGGACACCAAGTCTTCTCAATTCTTGCTCAGCCTAGCCTTGCAAGTTCTTTATAAAATTGAAGAGGAGTTTTTTCTCATTCATATCAGGAGCTCTGAACATCAAGGAAGAAAACTCCTTGACATAGTCCTGAATAGATTCCGTGTGCTTGAGATGCCTGATCTTTTTACGAGCTATGTATCTCATATTTTCTGGATAAAATTGTTTTTTTATCTCTCTTGAAATCGACCCATGTGTATATGGTACACATCTCTCTTTCTATCTCCATAAATTTTCTATACCTTTATAGAGTTTCATTATCAGTAAGATAGCGAGTAGCATTACATACCTTTGTTACCTCATCAGTTAGTGATATTGTCTCAAAATATCTCTTCATGTGCCACAAATAGTTGTCTAGCTCTTTATCATCTCATTTTCCCATGAAAGTGTGAGGCTTTGGCACATCCACCCTTTGGGCCTCATGAGTAGACATAACCCGAGCCGACAATGCCATCTTGTAGATTGTCACTTCTTGTTTCAGCTCCTTTTCATGCTTGGCCAAGATCTCTGTTCTTGATTCTAAGCTAATGAGCATGTCTATGACCATCATAAACTCCTCATGCAACACCACTAGGATCGGCGAGCCTTGCATCCCCTCTTAAAGGTCTAGGATCTGCATCTTGAAATCATTTATGACCTTCTCCATGTTTTACTCCATGAGATTGAACCTCTCTTTGGTGTTTGCCATGGCGACTTCTAACCAGGTCACTCGACTGTCCATTCTTGTGAGAGGATCATGAGACTTGCCCTTCTTTCCCCTTCCCTTAGCGGGAGGGTCAAGGTCCCTTCCTTGAACTTGCTCGATAATTTTCTCCAAATGAGAGCTCAACATCATATCCACCAAGTTATTCTCACACATTGCAACCTTGCTCTAATACCAACTATCATGGACTTAGTCTTTTTGCTATGTTACCGCGCGACACTTAGACAACTTAATCCTTAGATATTGTTAAGTTAGCCTTACTTTTGTATTGTTTGTTATGCTTGGTATCTACTTACAACTTGGAAGCAAAGAGAATTTGAGAGAACACTTAAAAATAAAGAAAATACTTTATTGAATAATGAAATCTTACAAGAAACTCTAAGCTTGATAATTTAAAAATGAGGCCAACTCTTTCTTAAATACATGCATAGGGAAGGGTCTAGAATCTTTTGAAGGTTCCTATAAGTCTAGAGAATTCTATTACATATATCCAAGAAAATTCTAAAATAATCTAGGATAATCTTCTTCCTTCCATACAAGTGTGAACTTCTTCGGAAGCTTCTAGAATATTTCGTATCCTTTGAGAGAGGGTCTTACATATAGGTTGCCCTATTTCGTATTTCAAGAATGGTAGGTTTTTGTACTATTTTCTACTCACTACTACTAGCTCGCCTAAGAGGGCTTATTTATTTGTAGATATTAGGTAGGTAGGGATTTCGCCAGTCTCATTGTCAAAGGGGGGCGGGTACATACTTTCACATATAAAAGGATGGAAAGATAGCACAAGAAAAGGTAGATAGAAGGTCTCCAATACGGGGATGGAGTGTGAAGACATCAGTTGAAGTGCTAGTTTCCAGACTCAGTTAGTTAAAATAATCTAGGACTAAGATAAGAAGATCAGTTTCTCTTAATCACATCATTGAGCACATTTATCTCATTTATCAATCCTTAGTCTTGGATAAATTGGTGGTGGCCACTACGTCATGAACAAATAGAATAGAAATAGAAGATTTTCATCGATGAGTTGAAGGTTTGTGACTCCTTCACTTAGACCATACCTACATTCTTTAGTAGTGAGTCTAACTTTATAGATATCATTGATTTTAACCATGACCAGCCCTGACTTGATCATTGGGAGAGAAAGTCTCAGTGTTAACTCACTAGCCATATAATCAACCCTAGGGAGTGATCCGATTCTACCTAGAAACATCACTTTTTATAGTGGCAGGTAATTCTGGGTTTTTCCATGTCTGATTCTCTAGAAATGAGAAAGCATCACATCAAAAAAGGAATGAAAGTGTAGTTTTCACCAGATCTAATGTCTAATTTCGATCTTTTTCTATTTGAAATGAACTACCCTATGCTTTCCGAGTGTAGCCATGTTGAATGGAGAAGAAGGGGTAAGGGTAGACCACTACTAGTAACCATAATTGGGTGGTGCACTATAGATCAGATCCTAAGTAGCTATAGAATGAACCCTAGAAGATAGCCTTACCGAAGGAAGTAGGTAGGGTGAATCTCTATAAAGATTTTATCAACCTAGCTAACCATTGATTCCATGTCCTCTTAATTGGGGACCTATTTTTTTCTTGTTTTCAACTAGGTCTTTTCCCTTCATGGTTAAACATGAGTTTGGAAATGCTCATTCTGTACATCTCCTAATCAATATGTGCATGAGCTTCTAGGTTATGTCTCGCTTACCCTCTTTAGTAGAGATAAACTGCTTATACTGGAATTAAGATATGTTATCCAAGCCTCGAGCTTAATCCATATTAATGGTTATCAACTATTTGTATTGTGGGGTAAGATTTCTTTGACATAGAAGGATGTCCCTTGGAAGGTTTAGCTACATCCTGTATGAACTTGCTACAAGAGGGCAACTTACTACCTATCTGTCTCCTCTTGATAGACTGAGTTTCATCGTATAAGAGACAAGCTGATGGGTGCAACTGAGCTGATCTCACCTTTGTTGATCCTCTTGAAGAGAGTTCTCATGACCCATGTGATCATTTATTCTCAAGCGATAGAGAATACAAAGCACACAAGGCACAGGATGTACAAGAATAGCTTGCCCTCCCTTACTCAATTTCTTATCTTAAATAGAAAAAAACAGTGGGCTTACTTCTTCTATGAGTTGAAGACAACCTTGAAGTGTCAAACGAACTAACCTCGCACAAGCCTTTTCTAGACAAGATCTCAGCCAAATGAGCCTGACCATAACAAGCTTCAATGAAATCAATGGGACCGACTTAAAAAGATTGGATTTTTCTATCGACTAGTTTCCCCACTCATAGAATGGATTGCTCAAGAATAACAATTTTCAGGCATAAGATAGTGACTCTCATGATGGGATCCAGAATTGGAATGAAACTTGTGATTTGATGATGAAAATCAACATTGCCAACATGGCCTATGAAACATGTTTCATATCTTAAGCAAGAAATGTGAGATGAGATTTTATTTTCTCATGCCTTAGATGTAGGTGGAAAAACCAAAAATTCCTATAAGTCGGGACACCCAACTTCTCCCGAACAAGCACAAGCTGAGTCAATAATAGAGAGAGACATTGTAGAGCAACTCTTCCTACTTTATCAATTTTACTAAATGTAAGTTATTGTCCAAGTTCTGAAACAAGCTTTATACTCAACTAGATGATCCACACTTTAGTGCTGAACTTACAAATATGTCACTTTCAACTTCCGACGGTTCTTCGAGGGAAAACCTTCGATCTTATGGCAATTTTTCATTGAACCCAGACAAATTTGAAACATTTCACAGAAGGAATTAGACATACTCAATTGTAGTCCCATATCTTTTTGGTACTATATCTTTTCTATACCTAAGAGAGACTTCTCGAATAAGAATTCATGCCCGCACCCACAACTTGCCTTGAAGTAGCCTTGTGGCATAGATAGCGAATCCTAAAAATAGAGGGCATTTGGTTCAGTTTCACTCTAAACAATTTCATTCTCTACTGTCCTTGTCTTGTTTGTCCTTCTCAACTGTCCTTGTCATGTTTGTCCTTCTCTACCGGTAGCCTGTCTTAGAGCTCTATCCCACTCTTCCTTTGGCTTGCTAGCTAGAAGGAGAAGAGTGCACAATGCAATAAGGTAAGGTATAGGAAAGATTGATGTCAAGAAAACTATTTGAGCCTGTCAAGCAATTAAGGGCAATTAACTATTGGAGTTATGACAGTGGTTGTTATTTTCTTCCTTTTTTCCAAAGCCCCAGCTGAGAGATGCTTTCATTAGGACCATACTACTTTTCATGATTAGGAAAATCCTTCTTGAATTTTAGTCAGATTTCACTGTAGAATCTATTCACTAGTCAATCAAAAAAACCCACAACTTCTTGTGACTGTTAGTCAGCTACCATCCTTGATAGTCGATATAGATTCTTCTTCTGTGCTCTCGTAAGATAAAAAATCCTTCTTATACCTGATGTGCTTTTTCTCTTTTTTTTTTGCTTAATGCAAAGACCCAATTTGCCCAGGATGGGATGACTTCCAACCTAAGCAAGGTTGCACCTTAGGGACCCATAGTCTCTAGAGTGTGAGTCAGTAGACGGAGACTTTTCATCATCCCAATGTCAAAATGCCTTTAGTCTAGTAGTTTACTTAAAGATGATATATTTTGAAACTAGGCCATAGGGAAAAGCCCATCAACTAACTAGTGTATCATACCACTTAGAAAGGAAGGTGATGAAAGTTTTCACAAATCAACCCTACTTTCTAGATTGGATAGTATGTAAGTCGCATCATTGTCAACTTATACTAGGAATGAATTGATTCCTTTCCTTTAAAGATATTAAAGAGTAAGAAGTATGAAGTATGTGGGACTGCTAGGGAAATAATAAGGAATGAACAGTCGAGATGAAAGGAAAAGAAGAGATTCATATACATTTGAACTCACACACATGAGTATTCTTTTCATCATCCTCCACCATAGCAAATGTGATCTCCAACCTAATAAATGGGGGTAATCTTCCTTCTTAGAACAATCAAAGCTCTTATTGGGTCTGAGACTTTCACGTACCTTCAATGGATAGGGCTATTCTATTACTTGTCATATTTTGATTGAGTAAGTAACCAAATGCCACTACTAAGAAGTCAGCCAATCCCTGACCAAATATAATAACAACTGGTGCTATGGGAAGAAAGGAAGAGAATCGTACTTGACCTTTCTCATCTCAATCTCAACTACTAGTTACCATTGGTGTGCACCTGTAACTTAACCTGTATTGGTGGTGGTTGTTCATCTATGCCAGTCCCCAAGATGGGAGGTTCCCGTCGAGACTAAGTTTGAAGTTAAGAGCCCTAGCTAAGTGAGCACAACAGTTTAGACTCAACCCAAAGGAATGGGAGTGCACGAAAAATGAGACGTAACCATTGGCCCTTTCTGTAGAGAGGCTCAGAAGCTCATAGGCACACACCAACCAAAGGCAGCTTTTGAAAGAGAATGAGAGGACTTCATTAAAAGCTTAGTGGGTCATAGCCAGTCCCCCGCTAGGGTCACGAATTGAAAGGAAAGTAGGTGGAGTCCGGGTCGTGTCTAATGGTTGATTATTGCCTTGCCTCACCGACTTACTAATCAGACACGTTGGGCGGATTCCTCCTTTTGCTCCTTAGCCTATAGGGTCTTAGCAGCCCAGCTGTTGTTCCCCTCTCAAGGAAAGGTTGTCAAGCCATCCAACTTGCATATGTCAAGCATATAGCTAGCATTCTTTTTGAGCCATGATCAAACTCTTCTTTTGCTTCCATCAAGAACAAGTATAAGTCTCTTTGCTTTATGGCCATTTAAGATAGAAAATAGAATGTGTACTTATCTTTCTCTAACAAATTAGGGTTCCAAAAAAACCCCCGAATCAAGTCTGAATGGCTGAAAAGAAAGTCAACCACAAAGCCAACTATCGTCACGAGTCTCATGTTACAAAAGTGTTCGCCAACTTCAATAGGTATAGCATTGCATGCAAATTAAGCAGAGAGCTTCACGAGATTGTTGTAATTGTCGTTGTCAATCCTTGCTGTTTATTCCTAGTACGAAGCACATCTAGATAGATGCTTTCCCAATATTGGATGTGCGTATCTCAAGTCTGTCCTTGTATCCTACTCCAGGTGCCCCAAGGCCTAGAAAGAGAAGAGTCACTTTCCATATTGGTGGAAGGCTTTACTTCTTGATTATGGGAATGATGAAAGAAAGGCTCGCTTTGCAATCAATGAATGACAACCTCCTAAGAAGGGTGCAGACCTTAGTGACCGATGGCTATGTTCATCTTCCTGAGGCAGTGAGTTTCTGATTTTCCATCTGCTTATCCTATTGTTACAGCTCTAGGGCTTGGTGAAGGGAGTGCAATCCAAGTGAGTGGATAGCAAAAGAAAGATATGTACAGGAATCTCTCTTTCTCAATGTAGTTTTCGATGAGAACCCTACTTCTTTTGCAAGTGGGTGATTAGCTACTATAGGAATAGCAGCCTTCTTCCTTCAATCCTACAGATTAGACAAAAAAAGGGCTTTAGCACAAATTGACTGCTTTTGATCAGGCCAACCAATCCGAAGTCTCTACAGCCAAGTGGGGGGACAAAGCACTACCTAACTACTTTTATCCCCCTCTCACCTGATTCTAGGTCATCCTTTAGATGTAGCATGATGTTGCCTGATGTGATTGATTCAATCAATCTCGCTGACTAGAATAGACAAGGCCAGAGCCTACCAAACCCTCATTCTCATGGTTGTCGAGTGAGATCTCGTGTATTATGGGATAAATGTGTTGGGTTCTAGAACTAACGAATTACAAGTTTCAATCATCATTGAGTTAGGTTGAACTCAACAATCCCGTGGAAAAGAGAAATGGGTTGTTTCAACCTCTTGTAGACTCGGATATATCATACCGTAACGTCATCCATATCTGTCCTTTTGACCAAGGTCTACTCTTTTGTAGGATCTATCCAAGTGTATAGGTTCTACTCACTTACTTCTTACTGACTCGATTCAATTATTGCCATAGTCATTTGCTTTGACCTAGCTAAAGAAATGTATTCGCATATTCCTGGGTCCTCGCTTCAATGGATATGTGGAGAGATAAGTGAGCCTACATGACTCTTAGAGAAATCTTGCCCAGCAAGGCCGGTGACACTGAGACATTACTTTGAATCTTTACGAGACTCGGAGCTAACATAATGATTACCGAATTGACTAATATACGTAATGCAAAGTGGGCAGAGAAGCTTAAGCGACTGAATGAACTTTCTTATAGAGTAGGGAAGAAAGTAAACTTAATTCGCTGACTCTCTCTCTCTCTCTCTCTTTTATTCTCTCCCCCCCTCTACTTTATTCTGTCTTCCCCAGTCTACCACTCCCCCCCTCTCTTGCTCTTTATCTCTCTCTCTCTCTCTCCCTCCTCTCTCTTTCTTACTATTTCCTCTCTCTTTCTTGCTCTCTCCTCTCTTTGCCTTCTTAGCTATCTCTTCCTACCTCACTCACACACTCTCTCTTTCTATCTCTCTCCCTCTTTCTTCCCCCTCTCCATCTTTTAATTTCTCTATATTCTCTCTATCTCTTTCTATTTGTCTATCGTCAACTCTTTCCATATTTCTCTCTCTCTCTCTCTCATATTTCTCTCTCTCTCTCTCCATATTTCTCTTTCTCTCTTCCCTCTCTCTCTCTCCCACCCACCTATCCTACTCTCTCTCGCTCCCTTCTACTACTACCCTCTCTCTCTTTCTTCATCTCTCTTCTTCATCTCTCTCCCTCTCCCTTTCTCTATCTCTTAGTCATTTTTTTCTATCTATTCCTCTCTTTACCCCTCTCTCCCCCTCACTTTCATCCTCTCTCTATCTATCTATCTATCTCTATCTATCTATCTCTTATCTCTCTCCCCCTCCCTCTCCCTCCCTCTTTCAATCCCCTCTTTCTTTTTCACTCTCCCTCTATCTATCTCTCTCTCTCTCCCACACACTCTCTCTCCCTTCTATCTATCTCTTCCTCTCCCTTTCTCTATCTCCTCTATCACTCAATCTCTTTCCTTCTTTCTATTTTCTCTCTCTCCATCTCTCTCTCACTCTATCTCTTCCTTTTTTTCACTCACTCCCTCTCCCTCTATTTCCTTCTCTTTCTTTCCCTCTCTCTCCCTCTCAATCTCTCTCTCTCCCTCTCTCCCTCTCTCTCTCCCTCTATATCTCTCCCTCCCACCCTCTCCATTTTCTCTCACCCTCTCCCCCCTCTCTCTCCCTCTCACTCTCTCGCTCCCTCTCTCCCTCCCTCCCTCTGCATCCCTCCTTCCCTATCTATCTTTCCATCCCTTCGTTCCTCTCCATTATTCTGTATACCCCTCTCTCCTCCTCCTCTCTCTCGCTCTCCCCTCCCACCCTCTCTTGCTCTCTCTCTTTCTCTCTCTAACTAGTTTACACACACTCTATCTGTCTCAAACTATTTCTTCCTCCTCTCCCTCTCTTTCTCTCTACTCTTTCCTCCTCCGTCTCTATCTCTTCCTCCCCCTCTCTCTTTATCTCACTCTATCACTCTTTCTCACTCTATCGCTCTTCCTCACTCTATCCCCCTCTCCTCTTGCCACTTCCCTCTTCCTCTTTCTTTTCACCCTATCTTTTTCTTTATGTTATCTTCCTCTCTCTCTCTCTCCCTCTTTCGCTTTATCTCTCCCTCTCTCTCTTTCCCACCTTTCCCACTCTCTCTTCCTTCCTCTTCTTCCCTCTCCATCTTCATCTTTCTTCTCCATCTCTCTCTTTCTATCTCCATCTTCTCTCTCTCTCTATCTCTCTCTTTCTATCTCTCTCTTCCTCTCTCTCTTTCTATCTCTCTCTTTCTATCTCTCTCTTCTCTCTCTCTCTCTCTCTCTCTTCTATATATATATATATATATATATATATATATATTCATCTCTCACTCTCTCTCCCTCTTTCTTTCTTCCCCTCTCTCTCTCACCCTCTTTCCTTCTCCCTCCCTCCCTCCTTCCTTTTTCACTCTCCCTCTATATCTCTTTCTTCCACTCTCTACCTCTCGCTCTCTCTCCACTATCTCTCTTTCCCTCTCCATCTTCCTCTCTTTCTCTCTCACTTTCTCTATCTCTCCCCCCTCCCCTCACCCCTTCTCTCAATCTCTCTCCCTTTCTCTCTCTATCTCTCATTCTCCTCGATTCTATCTCCCTATCTCCATCTCCCTTTATCTATCTCTATTTCTATCTTTTTTCTGTCACTTTCATCCGCTCCCTTCGTCTCTCCCACCACTCTCCCTGTCTCTTCATCTCATTTCTCTCTCTCATTATCTCTATCTCTCTCTCTCTCTCTTCCGCTCTCTCTTTCTTCCACTAAATCTCTCTCCTCCCTTCTCTTTCTATATCTTTGTCCCTCTCTCTCTTTCTCTCCAAATATTTTTATCTTTACCTCTCTCTCTCTCCATCTTTCTCCCTCTCTCTCTCCTTTTCTCTCTCTCTTTCTTTTCTCTCTCCCTATGTCTCTCTCGCTTTCTTTTCTCTTTCCCTCTGTCTCTCTCTCTCTCTCAATCATCCTTTCTATCCCCTATTCCTCTTTCTCTTTTTCACCCTTTCTCTCTACCACCTTTATCTATCTCTCTCTACCTTTCACTCTCACCCTTTTTCTCTCTTTCCCCCTTTCTCTCTACCTCCCCCCCCTCTCTACCTCTTTCTTCCTCCCCTCTCTACCTCTCTTTCCCACTCTTTTCCCCCTATCACTCATTGCATGTCTCTCTCCCTCCCTCCTTATCTCTCTCCATTTCTCTCCCCCTCTATCTCCCTTCCTATCTCTCCATCTCTCTCTCCCTGTCTCTTTTTAACTCTTCCTTCTTATTTCTATCTTCCCCTCTATCACTTTCACTATATCCATCTTTTTCTCCCTCTCTCCTCTCTATCCATCTCTCTATCCATCATTCTTTCTTTCTCCATCTTTCTCTCTTTCTCCATCTCTCTCTCCCTCTCTCCCTCTCCATCTCTTTCTCTCTGCCTCTCTTCCTTTATATCCCTTTCTCTCTCTTTATCTATATCTCTCTCTCATTCTTTCTCTGTCTCCCCCTCTCTCCCTCTTTCATTTTCTCTCTCACTCCATCCCTCTCTCTCTATCTTCCTCACTTTTTCCTTCTCTTTCTCTCAATATTGCTTCTCTCTCTCTCTCTCTATATCTTTCTTTCTCTCTCTCTCTTTCCCTCTCTCTACCTTTTGTCCTCCCTCTCTCCCTCTTTCTACCTTCTGTCCTCCCTCTCTCCCTCTTTCTACCTTCTGCCCCCCTCTCTCTCTCACTCTCTCTCCCTCTTTCATCTCTTTCTCTCTCTAAATCCCTCTCTCTTTTCCTCACTCTCTCTCCATCTTGCTATATCCCTCTTTATCCCTCTCTTTCTCCATCTCGCTATCTTCCTCTTTATCTATCCCTCTCTCTCTCCCTCTCCCTATATTTCTCTCTATCTTTCTCTCATTCTCTCTCGCTATCTTTTCCCTAACTCTACCTCTCTCTCTCTCTCTCTATCCCCCCTTTCTATCACCCTTTTTCTCTCTATGTCTATCACACACACACACTCTCTCTCTCATTAAGTCTCTCTCTTTATTTCTTTCTATCTCCCTCTACCTCTCTCTCTCTCTCTATTGGTGTCAATCAGGCTATGCAATCCGGCCCATGGCACGGCATAGTTCAACTCTACCAAGCTTGGCAATGCTTTGTTTGAAACCATGCATGGTCCTGGACCATGTTAGCCTGTAGCACATCTCATGTCTTGCTGGGTTGGTGTGGGCCATGCCTTATGTTGGGCTAGGCATAACCCACGTGCCTAGCTTAGTGGCATGGTCCAATAGGCCAGGAACCTAGGATCTGTACCTGATGGATCATGGGCCATGGGTCAAGTCCCATCAAATGACAGTCTGATGAGTTTTTTTTAATAAACCACTCATGTAAGCCAAATATTGCTTAGGTGGTCATTCGCATTTGGCTTGCCACTCATCCCTTGCGGCTTGCCACCCATTGCATTTGTTACAATGGGCTTTGATAGGGAAAGTGATAGTCCACACCTGCCTATGTTTGCTAATAAAGCTAAAAAAGAAAATTTCTAAATGGAGGTGATACACCATTGGAATTAGATCTACCTAATGTTAGAGTCTTGTTTTGGCAACTAACACGTGATATTCAACTATATTAAATAGTAAGAGTGATGAGTTTATTATTGATAATTCAAACGGGGATATAGAAATTTTATTTATGAAATTCCTAAAAATTTTTTATAGCTTGAACATATTTTCATATTTACCCTCTCACCACTTGCATTGCACTTAGGTGCATATGCAATATTTGTAGCATGTTTAGTAAGTATTGAGATGTAAACCAAGTATTTGAAATACTAGTATTCAATTCCAATTCTGTATTGTTTGTTTTCCTGTATGGATCCTAGGATTAAGGTGAAAGTGGTAGAAAAAATTTTGATATATACATCCATGTGCATGAACTAGGTACACCAGCATGAAGTGTTCATTCACAAAAAAAATAATAGACTTGTTTTCATATTAGAACACTAGGTAGTGTAGTTGTAGTCATGCTCTAAGTATGGACATGGACGCCATATTCGGAGATGATGACTTCTTCATTCAGTTAGCTCAAGAAAAATGATGGCTTGTTTCATCGAATAGAAGCGAGATATTTTTATACTTAGATATAAATTATTACTTAATCCTAGCACATGATGATGATAAGAATTTTAATATTTTATTATGGTGGAAATTATACGAATCCACCTATCCTATACTATCTATGATGACACATTATCTACTGCTTCTCTAGTAATTAGCATAGTATCGGAGTACACATTTTTAGTGGTAGCCAATGTCATTTAAGATAGGAGATCGAGATTATGGCTAGAGATAATAGAGGCACTTTCTATGCTTGAAGGATTGAAAAGATTCGGGGTTAGGCAATCATGATAAGGTGTAAGAAATGATGGCGGATGATGATTCATGGGTCATGAAGATCAATGATATTGAGGACACTAGAGACATCTTTGGAATCATTTATGATGATGATGATAACAATCTACAATTCTATCCACGGTACCATAGCATAGATATCGATTGATCATTAATGATTTTTGATTCATCTAATGCTTATATTGTGCAATAATGCTAGTACTTGTTTATTTTTGTTATTAATATGTGTAGTATATGCATTACATTGTATATTGAATTTGATTGTATTTTATAGTTTTTTTTATTTTAAATTTTGATACTTTTTATTTTGATGTTTGCACTAATCTTTGATTAAATTAAATTAAAAAAACAAAAATCATACTGGCCCAATATGGTCTAATCTAGCCCAAAGTAGAATGACCCACAACATGCTTAGCATGGCCCGTCACAACCCTACATTATGCGGAACAACCATACCATTTTGTTCACAGCATGGCATGGTGCCACAACCATGCCTCTCTCATATTGGTCATGCCACTATGGCACAGCTCGTTTGACACCTCTCTCTCTCTCTCTCAGTCCCTCTCTCTCTCGCCCCCTCTCTCGCAAATCACCATTTCTTTTGCTCTCTCTTTCTCTCTCTCTCCCTCCCTCCCTCTCTCTATCTCTCTCTCCCTCTTCGCCCACCCTCTCTCTCTCTCTCCTTCTCTCTCTCTCTCTCTCCTTCTATCTTCTCTACATCTCTTCTCTCTCTCTCTCTCTCCTTCTATCTTCTCTACATCTCTTCTCTCTCTCTCTTTCGATGTCTCTATCCCTTTCTCTCTTTATCTCTACATCTCTCTCTCTACATGTCTCCCTCTCTCTACCATTATCTCTCTCTCTTTAACTCTACATATCTCACACACTCTCTCCATCTCTCTCTCTCCTTCTATCTTCTCTACATCTCTTCTCTTCTCTCTCTCTCTCTCTCTTTTGATGTCTATATCCCTTTCTCTCTTTATCTCTACATCTCTCTATCTCTCTCTCTACATGTCTCCCTCTCTCTCTACCATTATCTCTCTCTCTTTAATTCTACATATCTCACACACTCTCTCCATCTCTCTCTCTCTCTCTCCTTATCTCTCCCCCCTCTTTCTATTTGTCTCTCTCTATCTTTCTCACTTTGTCTCTCTCTTTCTAGCTCTCTCTCTCTCTACCTATCTCTCTATGCCTCTCTCTCTATATCTTTCTCTGCCTCTCTCTTTCTATCTCTCTGCCTTTCTTTCTCTACCTCTCTCTATCTCTCACTCAAACCTTCTCTCTCTCCCTCTCACTCTCCCTCTCTCTCTTCCTTTCTTTCTTTTCCTCTCTACCTTCCTTTCTTTCTTTTCCTCTCTACCTTCCTTTCTTTCTTTTCCTCTCTACCTTCCTTTCTTTCTTTTCCTCTCTACCTTCCTTTCTTTCTTTTCCTCTCTACCTTTCTTTCTTTTCCTCTCTACCTTTCTTTCTTTTCCTCTCTACCTTTCTTTCTTTTCCTCTCTACCTTCCTTTCTTTCACTCTCTAC